>CM035409.1:28920758-28983258 GCA_020310875.1 Ceratopteris richardii | reverse complement strand
AAAAGTCTTTGGGTGTAGAGGAAGCATTAGGAGTAGAACTAGAAGACTTAGGATTAGAAGAATTAATTTCCTTCTTGGATTGCAAAATCTTTTGCTTCTTCTTTGTCTCCTTCTTCTTCTTTCCCTTTGACGATGATATTATGGCTTCATCATTCTCTTCCACACCCTTTTGTTGATCTTCATCTTGAAGTAATAGGAACAGTAGCTCTTCAAATGAAATTACTCTATCTCTTGTATAAAGAGATAAAGAAGTAACAAAAGCACGATATGTAGATGGAAGTGAGTTTAGAAGTGTGTTAATCATCTCTTCATCTGAAATGTCAAGACTCCAACATTAAGTAATTGATCTCGTAAATCTTGAAGATTCAAAATATGTGTCTGAATTGATTCACCAACTTTCATCCTTGTGTTGGCTAGCTATCTCCTTAGATGAGCTTTGCTTGCAGGGTTTCTACTCTGATAGAGATTCTCTAACTCCACCCAAGCTTGACGAGAGCTTTTACATGACGTGATATGGGGTATGATATGCATCTTGACTCCCATAGCAATATATGAACATGCTAGTGGCTCAAACAAAATCAAGAAATTATGAAAATTGATACTTTTTATACTCCGTAAGGTGGAGGACTCCTTGGCTTAAACAAAATGGAGTTGCGAAAATGTGAAATGATATTTAGAATGGTTTTTAGTGATCAAAATCACTATTTTTGTAGGGTTTTCTTCTGTAAATTTGGCATAACCTTTTTGGAGCTCTCTACATGCTCCCTCTTCTTATGTGTCCACTTCTTTGATGCATTCCCACACCTTGTGCTTGACCTCGAGTGCCAATACTCCCCCCCTCTACAGTCTGCCATCGCTAACAGACCCTTGTTGGAGTGGGTGTTCCATGTAGTACTTTGAGAGGTAGTTTCCATCATGTATCAACAAGAGTGGTCTATCTTCCAAATGTAGCAAGCCCAATTGTCATATTCTTCATTTTTTCACAGCTAGCCTTTGCAAGTTTTTGTCCTTCTCTATGTACTTCTTCCTTGGATTTTAGCATGATGTTGTATTTGTGAGCTTTCAGAAATTTCTAGTTGCTCCAAAGAGGTTGTCGATGTTGATTTTGAGTAGTTATTGATGGGTTCAAGAAAATATGTGCCTTGTGCATGGCCTTGTAATGTGGCCCTATGCATGCTTACTTGGAGAATGCATTGTCAGAAGTATGGTGCAAAAAATTGGGTCTTGAGCTAAGTGCTCAAGGGTATGCTGACGAAGAGGTTTCCTAATCTATCATTGTTATAGTGTTGCCAAAGTAGGGGATTCTTACCATGTTGAAAGGTCGATCAATGTTCACCTCTTCGTGTTTTACTCCATCATGGTGATTGACCATTGGCTTGTTTTCATTGTTGATGGATTTCTTTGTTGATGGTTCACTTATGAGATTCTTCGAGCGCATGGTCCTGTGCCTTTTTTTTTTCCTTTTTTTTTGTTCCTCTCTTTTTTTTGGAACATTATCACATAATAAGAAGAAAGAGGTTAGTATCAATAAAATAGTTTACATATGTCAAATGTGTCTCATGTGCCTGGGATTCTCAACTATGTCTATGCATGGCCTTGTAATGTGGCCCTATATTAATGCATACTGTGGAAATGCATGACTTGAATGGTGCAAACGATGGGGTTATGCCAAAGGCACATGGTTTCTGCACGTCCAAGCTTTTGATGTTACTTCCAGACATTGATGTAATCTTTGTTTGGAGTTATCCATTGGATCTCAGAATGATGCAGTCAATTGATGGTTAACTGACAACGAATCATTGTTCCTTATAAGGATCCATTTTAGAACATTGTTAGACCGCGTACTAATCACTTCTCACTCCGTCCTCTTTGGATGGTTTCTTAAATTTTGTATCCCTCCTGGTTGGCTCTTTGGTTCTGTGGGGGCTACTAGTGCATTTGGCTTCCGAACCCATACCATTGTTGATTTTCTTCTTACTAGTGTCAAAGAGGTGAGTTGATCTTCTTTTGATCTCTATGCTTGGTTCTCTTGGCTTCTTTGTTGAGACTTTTATCATGAGTGAGAGCATAGGGTTTTGTTCTTGCAAGAGTTCCTTGGGTACTCACATGTGCAATCACCTTTGTTTAGCTACAAATGATTCCCTAGGCACCCAAATTTGTACATTATTGTGGTCGGCCTTCATCGACTGCTTCAGTACCCAAATTTGGAGTCATCTTTGAGATAAAGATCTTTGTTGTTCTGCTACTTGTTGCCTTGGTTCTCTCCATTGCTTCTTTGGTAAGGAGTTTGATTGCAATGGTGTGATTGACTACTCTCCCCTTCTTACCTTGATCTGCTTCATGCTCGGAACTACTTTCTTCTTGAATTCTATTTGTCTATTTGATATAGCAATTATCTTGTATTGTTTTGCTTGCCTCTGTGGTTGAACTATTGTGGCTACATTAGTCTTTGAAAAAGAAGACAAATCCACTCGCTTGCAAGCCTGTTCTTCCAAGATTGACTCCTTCTACATCATCGAGCTTTTCCTACATACAACATCTTCTTCTTTAAGATTAGTCTTAGACGAACTAAGAGAATGTGTGATACCTAAAGGCATCGATCGATTATTCGAGAAGCAATTACACCCAATGTTTGGCACATGGCCATGTGATATCTTGGGGCATTTGGATTGACATCTGTTGGGGGATTCTTTGACAAGAAGGAGTTTGAGGGTTTGTAGGAGAAAATGAAAAGACCAAAAGAGAAAATACACCTTGGAAGTTTCTGCCGTTTGATTACAATAAGAAAAGTACAATGGTTGAAATACAAGATACACCAATACCTCTGTGCACAATCCCACAGAGTGCCCAATTACAAGATATCCAAGATTCCAATGTCCTCTTGCTCCCACAGAGTGCCCAATTACAAGATATCCAAGATTCCAATGTCCTCTTGCTGCCGACCTCCTCTGCAACAGACCTCCACCTGCTTCAAGCTTCTCCTTGTGCACACCTTGCACCAAGCTTCCACAAAGGGGGGAGGAGTGAATACCTGCTGTCGGCAAGCGTACACTGCCAAAGGACCTTGAGATACTTGGGGGAACTCTAGCTTAGCACACCTCTGCACCAAAATCCTTGGTCACTCTCTATGCACCTTGCACTTCCACTTCTGTGCGACGTACTCTGATGACTCTTGCACTTCCCTCTCTTGCTCCACTTAGCCTATGCTCTCTTGCTTACTCCAACCTTGGTCCAAGAATGGCTCTTCCTTGATTTTAGTGTGCCGATCACGTACGCTCCTAACTGCAAGTGAATCTTGGTGCTCACTTTGATGTCCCAAGATTGCTCTCACAAGTGGCAGCCAACTACTCACTGTTTTGTCCTGTAGTGACTTTAGTCTAAAACCAAAAATTTTAATGGGGGGCCATACTTTCACCTGTGCGTACACTTTGCCGCTTCACATGCCTTCACATTTCCTTTTAATTCTTCACTTTTGCACATAAGAGGGGTTCACCTGAACCTTCCAAAACACTTTAAAACACACTTTGAACCTTAGGGAAATTAGAGAAAGTACCTCTGCAACCTGCAACCTATTTTCTCCAATTTACCCTTTGTGGATAATTCATTGTGCACTACCTGTGCACTTTGACACCTGCACTTTGACTTTGCACCTATTGACTTTGACCTTTGACCTTGTAGACTTTGACCAGTTGACTTTGACCGTTGACTTTGACTGCAGTTGACTTTGACCAACATGACATTTATGGGCTCAACAACATCTATGCCTTTTTGCCTTAACTTATTTTGCCTAATGCACTCTCTAGCCTCTACATGTGCTTCTTCTCTAACCAGTAACTTTTCTTGTTTTCTCTTGTTAGTAGCATTAAGTCTCATTAGCATACCCTCTCTAAGAGGTTCTTGATATATCTTGACTCGGCATCAACTAATATAGCTTGGCAAGATGTCACCTTCTAGAGTGGCCAATTGAACCACACTTGTAGTGGAAGTTCTATTAATGACCATGGGTTCATATCCTTGTTTTTCCAATTTATGGGCATGTTGCTTTAGTGTATAAACCAACACTAGGTCTCCCTATTTCAATCATTTATCCTTGATGTGTGCATCAAAGTATGCCTTTTGTCTTTTCTTTGCAGCATAGATGCCTGCTACTGCTCGTAGTCTGGTCTCACCTAATTGTTCTAGATCAAATATCCTAGAGAAAAACTCATGTCCATTACACTCTTGCTCTTGTGCTACTTTCAAATTTGGGATCAAGAAATCTAATTGTAACACAACATTCTGTCCAAAGACCATCTAAAATGGGATGGCATTGAGTACTATTTTGTAGGCAACTCTATAAGCCCAAACATCATGATGAAGTTGTTTATCCCAATCACAATGTTTATGATTTACCAATTTTGTCAATACAGTACATAGGATCTTATTCGTGCTCTCAGCTTGTCTGTTAGCTTGTGGATGATAGGGGGCAGACTTCTTATGTATCACCAAGAATTCCTAGAAAAGTTTTTCAAACACTTCGTTCAAGAAGTGTGTACCTCTATCATTACTAACTTTATTGGTAACCCATATCTGTTGAACACGTTCTCGAATAAGAACTTAGCCATCATTTGAGCATTGTTTTTTTTCGTGGCTTTTACTTCTACCTGCTTTTTAAGGTAATCTATGGCTACAATAATGTACTCTATATGGGAGTTTCTAGCTCGGGGGTTAATAGGACCTAAGAAGTTTATACCCCATTTCGAGAATGCACGTCCTCCCATCATTGGCCTCAAAGGCATCTTGTCTTTTCTGATCGGATATTATGCATGTTGGCATGTGTCACATCTCCTTGCATAGGTATGTGCAGCCATATGAAGAGTGGGCCACCAAATTCTTGACTCGGTCAGGCTCGAAGTGTCCACCTACAACATCACTATGTGTAGTTTCTAAGATTTTCAAATAGTCTGATTCATGAACACGCAATCTTAAGTAACCATGTTTGCCTCTTTGGTATAGGTTGTTTCTTATTAAGGTGTAGTCTTAAGCCTCGTGGTCCATGCTTCATCTTCTTGCTAGACTAGCCTCATTGGGTAGTGTTCCTGATCTCATAAATTCTATCAATGGAGCACTCCATTCTGGAATTAACAACACATGATAAAGGGTAGCATACTCTACTAGGGGTCTCTCCTAGCACACTTGACAAGTCTTAATCCGCTCATGTATTTCTTTGTCCATACTATGCCAATACACTCCTAGACATTTCAAATTATGCAATGTTAATTGTTTAGAATAGTGATTTCCTAACAATCCTTCATGCGGTCGTTACAACCAATTGTTATGTTCACCCTCCTCAACACAACAAGCTAATACACCCTTCGTATCTTGTTTGTGCATACTCCTTGCCAATATTTGATATTTTTGTGATTTTATAATTTCATTCTTGTTTGTTTTCACATTCTTATTTGCGGTTCTGGAGGTCAGGACAAATACCAATTTATTTTCCCATTTAGGAACAACTTCTAAATTGAACAGATAAGCATCGGGCAATGCATCAGACACTCCTTGTTGTGACTCTCCTGAAGTGATGCGAGAAAGGTGATCCACCCTAAGGTGGGTCCTACCTTTCCTAACAACCACTTCAAAGTCATATTCCATTAGTAAGAGGAACCATCTTACTAAGCATCTTGTATTGCAAGGTTTATTGACCAAATATAATAAAGCTCGATGATAAGTGAAAAACTTGAACTTGTTGGCCAATAGATAGTTTCACGGTGTATACCATGCCTAAGCCTTCTCTTTTGGTTGTTGTATGGTTTTGTTCAGCTGTTTTTAGCTATCTGCTAGCATATGCTATAGGCAAATCTAAATTTCCTTCACTTGTGGGTTGTGCTAGCACACATCTTATTGCATAATTGGATGCATCTACATGGACATGGAATGGTTTATTCCAATCAAGAGTGGTCAATATTGGTGTTGTGCACAAACATCTCTTCAACTCATTGAAGGAATTTGTTTCTAGAAGACGAAGCCTCCAAGTGGGTTGGAAGATGGACCCACATGTAGCACTCTCAGGTATGTTGTCTGGACCAAATTGAGTGGCAAAAGTTGAGACCTTGCCGGTACATCGTTGAATTTCTGCATTATAACTTGCTAGTAGCACTCAATATGGCACATATTGATCATCATTTGTGCCTATCCATCGATGATGGGACATGATTTGAAAGTATTCTGACTTTATAATGGTCTCCTCAACTTTATACATTGATTGAATTTGCACCACCACTCTGCCATCATGTGTACTAGCCATTTTTTCGAGCTTTTGCAGCCATTCTGGGGCTTCCACTTCAAGTGTGTCCATTCCTTCAGTAGTTTGTTGGCCACTTGGCATAGGCATAGGAACATAAGGTTCCTCATATGACTCTTCTACTTCTATGGGTACCAATTCTTTCGATTCCAGTTCTATGACAGGGGAGGGTTGTTGTTCGTATTGAAGTAATTTACTTTGCAATTCGGCCACCTGTGCTTTGAGTGTGTGCACCTCTTCTGTAGTGGATGTAGAATCGATGACCTTTGTTTGTTCTTCTTGTGCCCTTAGCTGTTGGCGGAGAGTGTCGCGTTCTTTTTCCAAAGTGTCATGTGCTTCAAGAAGATCAACATATGTCTCGAGGATGGTTTTCATTGTATCTGAGGGAATAGCTTTAAATTTTTTTGGATCTATCTCCTCAGGAGAGCCTTCCATTGCTGCTTCCAGATTCTCTTCATTTTGCCTTTGAAGTCATTTATTCTCCTCTAGAGCAGTGGCCATATGATTCTGCAGTAATGTCAGATTACGATGTACTTTGATATTAGAGTTCAATTAAAGTTAGTTTTTTAACCTCTCGAGAATCTGATTGTTTAGGAGTATCCAATAAGGTTTGATGGTCGTGCTTTAGCATAGTATAACATTGGATCTTATAAGGTCTGATATTCATTCTACAGCTGATATATACATTGTTGTAACATAGAAAAAAAATTATATGCTTGTCGACCTGTGAGGTGTGCCCTTGTGGAGGGTCTTGAATTGGAAGTACATGAACCGCCCTGAGTTCCTGAGGTCTTTGTGTCAACTATTCCTCGAGGAAGGTTTCAATGTCGACTATTTGAGAGCTCGACCCTGCCCGTGAACTGGTTCATGTCGCTTCTGCCATGTTACTACTTTGCTTGCTAATTCTGTGAGAATATAGAAGCACATTTTAACATTGTAGTGGACAAGATATGGCCATTTTTCCTCGTTACAACATTAACATGAAGCAACGTGCTAAAGTTAGTGGGTCAATTGGTGCTCGGTGGTCATGTGTGTGGTTAGTGAATGAAGAGTTCTATGTGCTAAGTGTGATCGTGCAGTATGAGGAGGATGCAATTAGCAGGTGGAGATGAATTTACAAATCGGGGGTCGGGGGGCTTATTACAAGCTTTTTGTCACCAAACATAATGCATGGTTTTACCAGATGACCGTCTGTGGGCTATGGGAGACTTTACATGAGTATCCACTTGAAAACGAGGTTTTTTAAGGACCCATTTACAATTGATCCTATTAGTGCCTGTTGATGCATGTGTGATTGTGTGTGAATGGAATTTTGTCTTGTGAAGTTTATGGGTAGTAACTTGAGCCCGCAAGCAAGCCTTAGGCACCCAAATTTGTCTTGATTGTGGGTCAGCCTTCATCAACTTCTTGGGTACCCAGATGAGTGTTACTTTCGTGGGTGAATCCTTGAAAGACTTCTTATTAGTGTCCTGTCATTGTTTACTAGCATGACGTTAAGTCAGAGGCTTTAACTTGGCCGTAATAGGATGCTCGCCTTTCCGTACCCATACTTGTTTTGTTGGCTAAGACACCTTGCTTTGTACTCTCCTTTGGCTTTGAGTGTAGGCCGCTTGCTTCCTCTACATCCCGTACCCCTTCGGTTGCCATGTCTTCATCAATTTTGGAAAACAAGGGAGTTCCATCTTATCTTTAGCTTCATGGTTGAAAACATCATCCCTCTACATCACAGAGTTTTGGACAAGAACAACATCTTTATCTTCATTTGTACTCCTAGAAGGACGAGGAGTTGGTGCCTTTCCTATTTCCTTGAGTGCTCTACTTTGTAACTCAATGGTAATGCGATTTTGACTACCCAAACCTGAAGAAGTCCACTTTTTAGGTTTAGGTTGACTGCATGATTGTAGATCCAGTCTTGACCCAAGACAAGAGGTTTAGTGAGATCCTCGTCTTGGCACACTAGCACTTTAACTATCATAAGAACATCTTGAATGGAGAGGGGAAGTTCCACCTTGCCCATGCAAGGGGTTTCCACTCCTCCCAATCCTATGAGGTATGCTTCTATGGGATTGACACTTAATTTCAATTCCTGACAGTAAGAAAGTCTAACAACACTAGTGGCTGCACCTGAGTCAATCAGGGCCCGTACAGTCCTTGCACTATTTCCTTGTCCTACCTCTAAGGTCACAAAAGGACGTCGGTCAATTATTCTATGGGGAATTGCACTTGACACTTCACACATAGTCATGTGATACCCTAGAGCTGCATAGGCATTTGCCCTAGACTAATCTCTACCCAGTCTTCTCAATTTCATTGTTCAGATGCATTCCAAGGCTTTTGCCTGTGCTTCTTCTCGAATTCGTTTTCCTTCTTTGCGTTTCATGGCTGTATTGAGTCTGTTAAGCATTTCCTCCATGAGGGGTTCTTGGTACAACTTGACTCGGCATCCACTAATATAATTTGGTAGGACATCGCCTTGTAAGGTGGCTAACTGGACTATCCCACTTGTTGATATTCTGTTAATAATCATGGGTCCATAACCACACTTCTCTAGCTTTCTTGCATGTTGTTTCAATGTATACACCAAAACTAAGTCTTCGGCTTTCAAGCCTTTATCCTTCACATGGGCATCAAAGTATGCCTTTTGTCTTTTCTTACCTGCATAAATCCCTGCGGGAGCTCTCAGTCTCGTTTCACCTAGCCATTCAAGATCAAAGATCCTTGAAGAGAGCTCATGCCCTGTCCACTCATGCTATTGTGCTACTTTCACTGTAGGTATCAAGAAGTCGAATGGTAGCACTGCATTTTGGCCAAATACCATCTGAAAGGGTGTGTCTTGGAGTAGGGTGACTCGGTATGCCCAAATAGCATGGTGTAGTTGTTTGTCCTAATTAGAGTGTTTATTATTCACAAATTTGGTCAGCACATTGCATAGAATCTTATTGGTGCTTTCGGCTTGCCCATTAGCTTGTGGATGATAGTGGGCAGACTGCTTGTGTATCACCAAGAACTCTTCAAGAAGGTTTTCAATGACTTCATTCAAGAAGTGAGTGCCTCGATCACTTACTAGCTCTATCGGTAGCCCATATCTAGTGAACTCGTTCTCAAGTAAAACCTTAGCTTTCGTTTGAGCATCGTTCTTTGTTGTGGCTTTCACTTCTACCCACTTGGTGAGGTAATCTATGGCGACAATAATGTATTCAACATGTGAACTCTTAGCTAGGGGGTTAATAGGACCTACAAAGTCTATTCTTCACTTAGAGAATGCACGTCCACCCATCATAGGTTTCAATGGCATCTCATCTTTACATATGGGATATTAAGTTCGCTGACAAATGTCACACTGCCTCACATAGGTATGTGCATCCATGTGAAGGGGAGGCCACCACAAGCCTGCAAATAGGATTGCCTTAATCACACAGTCTGGTCCAAAGTGTCCTCCTACCACATCTTGGTGAGCAGTTTCCAAAATCTTAAGATATTCACTCTCATGGACACATAATCTCAAATATCCGTCTTTTCCATGCTTGTATAGATTATCACCAATGAGTGTGTAATCTAGGGCTTCTTGTTCTAAACTTCTTTGCCTAGCTAGGGTCATATCTTAGGGAATGTTTTCATCCTCGGGAAGGCTACCAATGGTTCACTCGGGTCTTCATAATAATATGACTCATTATGCTCAGGTGATTGCATGTAGTAAGCATGTGGGCTATGAATGTGAGTAGTGTCAAAACTATGATCACTTGGATCACTCTCTGAAAGTAACGATGTTACTGGCACTATGGCTCTATTGAGATTCTCTTCTACAGTTGCATACTTTACTGGGATCACATTGGCTAGAGTTGGAGGTTGTTGAGCTAACATAGGCTGAGGCCTTTGTTGGGTTTGGTAGGGTTGCTAATAGGGTTGCTGTGATCTGCCATATTGTTGTGGTGGGTATTGGTTATGGTATCTTCCGTGTTGTGGATATGGTTGAGGATAATTTTGTTTGACAATTTGTTTGTTATAGGGACAATCTTGTGCAGTGTGGTTAGTGTATCTTCGCTCTATGGTGCAATATTGGCTGCTAGGGTTCACTTGGGGTTGAGTCGTAATGGCCTTTGTTGGGTTTGGTAGGGTTGCTGATAGGGTTGTTGTGGTCTGCCATATTGTTGTGGTGGGTATTGGTTCTGATATCTTCCTTGTTGTGGATATGGCTGAGGATAATTTTGTCTGACAGTTTGTTTGTTATGGGGACAATCTTGTGCAGTGTGGCTAGTGTATCTTCACTCTATGGTGCAATATTGGCTACTAGGGTTCACTTGGGGTTGAGTCATAATGGAACACACGTTTGCCATATGGTTTCCTCCACAAGTATAGCATCTTTTCACTAGGGAAAACCTTGGTATTTGTTTGCTTGAGACTCCTAACTTCTGAGCTACTTTCTCAGCAAGTTCTTCAATATATGTGGATGGATTGGAATTGAGGCTAGTAGAGCTATCTGAATCTCTGTAGATTTTTGAAAGTTCTAATTCCTCCCCTACGTTATCCTCAATGTCTATGCACATGTGTACATATTCTTCTATGGTTCTAGGATCCTTCAAGTACACATATGATCTCAATTTGGTACTTAGCAAACCGTCCAAGAATAAGGCCACTTGTTTGGCTAGAGTGGGTAACTCTATAATAGGACATCTCTCTAGGTATTGTCTAAACCTTCTCCCTACAAGTCTAACCATCTCTTGAGGTGTCTGTTTGAAGCTATGTATTAAGGAAGAGGTATTGTGTCTGATGGCACTCTTAGAAAATTCTGTGATGAAAGCTTCTAGAAGTTGGTCTATGTTCCTAAACTGCCTCTCATGTAGTGGTTGCAACCATGTAAGGGCTATGTCCTTGAGAGCTATACCAAATGCATTGTACTGCATGAATAGTTCATCAACTTTCTCGGCTCTCAAGACTTGTCTAAACTCTTCCACATGATCGTATGGGTCTCCTGTGCCATCAAAGCGATTCTTCATGACTTGACTAGTTGTGTAGGCTTCAAGGTCCTCGTGTGTTCTCTAGGCCTTGGCAAAGGGAATTCGTCCGTATTTCTTTGGTTCCTTGGGTCTCTAAGTCTCTTGATTTCCATTCTATCTGTTTCAGTTCTCATTCTTTCTCTTTCCAATGGGTTAGCAAAGCTCACTTCTGGCTTATATACAAAAAAAACAGATAGTGTGTGTGTGTATGTGCATTTGTGGGTTGGAGGCTAATCTAACCCCACCCACAAGCTCTCTCAAGGTTTCTCAACCTACTCTAAGGCTCCATTGGTGTGCAATTGGCTCATGTAAGCCCTATCCTCTTGTGCATCGACTTCTAAGTGTCCAACATGTAGGGCTAATCTAAGCCTCCCCTTCCCTCCCCAAGGATTTCTAGTGTGGTGCCAAGATTTTCAATTTCTTTCCAAAAGTTTGCAAGGAATTTCTTCGCACATCTAGTGTCTTTGAAAGTGTTTCTAAACACTTGACACTTACTCTTGCAAAGAGCAAACTCTCAAGTTCAAATTCAGTCAAACTTTGTAATGTCAAAGCGTGAAGCTAACACCTCATCTATGGCCAATTTTTTACCCTCTTTCTAACCCATATTCATGCCCAAGGATGAAAGATTAAATGGACAAAACTATAATCTTTGGAAAGATGTAATGAGAGCATATTTGTAGACCAATCCCCTTCACAATATAGTAGATGGGTCCGAACCTGAGCCCAATAAAGCTAGAAACCTAGAATCCTGGCATATCTGGAATGTTAAGGAGAAAAGGGCATTAGGCCAACTTCTACTTGCCTGTGATGAGCTAACCAAAGGGCACATCACGGCATGTAAAACATCCAAGGAAGCTTGGGATACAAGACACAATCACCAAAGTCATAGATCAGTTTGAAGACTACCAATGAAAGTTAGCACTTTGTGGCCAACAGATTTCCAGTGAAGATATGGCCATCAGGTTACTTAACAAACTACCTAGGTAGTATGAGACCTTTGTAACAACCTTGTAAAATCGAGGACTAAGTCCTCACGTGGGAAGAAGTCCGTCGTCTTCTGCTCCTTCATGACTCGCGAGCAAAGTAGACCTCCTCCCAAGAGACTGCAATGAAAGCCAAAGGGCCCTTTAACAAAGGCAAAAATGCTAGTCATGGACCCAAGCCAGGCTCGACTACTTCCTCCAAGTATACTTGCAACTTATGTGGAAAAGCAGGTCACTTAGAGAAATTCTGCTATAAGAAGAAACATGCCTCGAAGGCTTCTAGTTCCAAGCATTCATCCAAATCATCAAAACACAGGTCACATTGCTCTAGCAAATAAATCTTTATCTCTACCGAAGCAAATGCTCTAGTCACATCTAGCTCCCCGCATGAATGGATCTTTGACAGTAGAGCGACCTCACATATGTGTAAAGATGAAGATTCTTTTCAAGGACTTGAAGAGCACATAGGTGAAGTTTACCTTAGAAATAACAAAAGTCTACCTATTGAAGGGAAGGGCAAAGTACAGATCACCAATGCTCAAGGGGAACGCAAATCACTCTCAAATATGCTATTTGTTCCCAATTTATGCATGAACTTGTTGTCCATAAAAGCAATTACAGATCATAACAAATAGGTGTTGTTTGATAATACCTCTGTCAAGATCATTGATCCTCATATGAAAGAAATAATCGCCCAAGGCATTGAAGAGAAAGGTTTATACAAATTATCTTGTTTTTCTCTAGTCACTATCAAGTTTGTGGCACCAAAGATATGGCCGCACCTCCTACTTACCAAGAATTGCTTCATCACAGATAGTGAAAGGTCTGCCCAAGCTTGGGCAACTCAATGTTGTCTACCAAGCTTGCACTCAAGGCAAGCAACATAGGGCCCTAGTTCCAAAGGAAGCATCAACAAGAGCTAGGAACCCTTTAGCCCTTATCCACATGGACCTCTATGGACCAATGAACACTGTGTCTCTCAGTGGATCATTCTACTTCTTTCTTTTAGTAGATGACCACTCCCGCTACATTTAGATGTATTTCTTAAAATCAAAGGGAGACACTTTTACTAAGTTTCATGAGTGGATCACCCAAGTGGAGAATGAAGCTTCCAAGTCTGTTAAGGCCATCCGATCAGATGGAGGTAGTAAATTTATTAACCACGATTTTGACAACTTCCTCAAACAAAAAGGGATCAAACAACAAGTTACTCAACCACACACTCCATCCCAAAATGGAGTAGCAGAGAGGAAGATCTGAAGTGTAATGGAAATGGTGAGAACTATGCTTCATAACAAAGACTTGCCCTACAAATTTTGGGCAAAAGCAATGCATACAGCTGTTCACATATTTAATCGAGGCTTCACTAGTGCATTGCACAACAAGACCCCATTTGAAGCATACTATGGAAGAAAGCCTAATGTGCATTACTTTTGAGTATTTGGTAGTGAAGCATTTGGCTACGTGCCTAAAGAAGATCGCAATAAGTTGCAATCCAAGTCTAAGAAGCATATCTTCATAGGGTATAATGAGCAATCAAAAGCATATCACTTACACGATCTCAAGAACTGTTGGAACATCAAGCTTACACTATGCTTGAGGTGGATTTGATCTACATCAAAGGCTATCGCGTCGAAAGAATATCCGTTGGAGAGTTCTTTTTCTTATGCTCATTCATTATATTTTTTTGAGAGATTTTTGATGGCTCATTTACCGTTGTAAAAGCCTTGAGCTTTACACATGTAAAGGTAGAAAGATAGAGCCCAAATCCCACAAATTTGTGGTGGTTGAAGTTGCATTCAATCAAGCAATCAATCACCTAAAAGTAGATCAAACTAGATCTTCACTTTTCCTAGATTGTAGGAAAGTGAATTGATTCTCTCCAACAACCATTCTCACCTTCATTTGAATTCAAATTCAACTTGTAAAAGTTGTGGAACGCTCCTAGAGTCTATATAAACACTTGAAATCACTTGTACATTACATGGAAGCAATATACATACACTTGTGACCATCATTGTCTTGCTCCTTCAATTCTCTGCATCATCTTCTTCGCCAACAGTAATCTTGCAGAGGTTGCTGCTCTCTCTTTAGAGCTCCAAATTGAGTGCAAGATGACTCATTGGAAAGTTATAAGTGTCTAGTTTATGCCTATAAATTTTCATAGCATTTGATTTAGTAGATTTGGAGAAATCTGAGTTTTTCTGTCTCGGGGTCAATCTCTACGTATTCCCAAAAAATAGGAAGTACCACCGGTGAATGTCGCATTCATTCCTATAGCATATTTTGCTTATTCCTTATACTTTTGTGCATTCCATACACTCAACCCTATATGTATCACTCCCATAAAAGGATTTTTTCTAATTGTACGCTAGTCGCTATGGGCATTTGAAGCTCATTGTATCTTCTATAGATAGTAAGTTTTTTTGAGCTAGTCGACCCGCGAACCTATCTGTTTTGTATCAACTCATTCTCCTTGATGCTCCAAAGTACATAGTGCATTTATTTGCACTTATTGCATGCCTATAAGGTCTATTTGAGTCTCCATAAGCTCAAGGGCTGGTCTTCTGCCGGTTGGCTTGACCAAACTTCATCGCTTGGAAACGCACTTTTCTACCTTCTACAAGCTTCTCCAAGTTCTTTCAAGAACCCCTCCATCACAATTTCAAAAGAGGTTCTCTTTAATGAAGCTTCAAGGTATTCAACAAAAAGATCCAACCACAAGTCTCAGTCCACCCATCTCCACTTCAGAGGGGGACACATTTTCTTCAAAGCAAACATCAGAAGCAAGTACTTCAAGTCATCCGCAAAGATCTCAAAGACTTATTGACAAGACACAATGAGAACAAAGTCATTATGTCAATTATGCCTTGATGCACCAGATTCAACAAATCCCAAAACCTTCTAACTACAAAGAATCTCAAGGCCAACCTAAGTGGGAAGAAGCTATGCAAGTAGAAATGGATGCAATCGAGAAGAACAAGACTTGGACTCTTGTACCTAAGCCCACAAATCATCAATTCATATGACTTAAGTGGCTTTATAAAGTTAAGTACAAGTCAGATGGCACATTAGACAAGTACAAAGCAAGGCTGGTAGCTAAGGGATACAAGCAACAACATGGCATTGACTATGAAGAAACCTTTGCTCCTATTGTAAGATTCACAACCATAAGAATCATCTTAGCACTAAGTGCTCACTTTAAGTGGCCCATTTACTAGCTGGACATCAAAAGTGCATTACCTAATGGAGATCTTTAAGAAGAAGTATACATTGAACAACCTAAAGGATTCAAGATCAAAGAAAAGGAAGATCAAGTATACAAACTCCACAAAGCACTTTATGGACTCAAGCAAGCTCCTAGGCCCTGGTATGAAAAGATTCACAAGTTCTTTGAAGATAAGGGATTTCACAGAAGCAATGCTGATGCTAACCTCTACATCGATCAAAAGGAGTCAGTTGCCCTTATCATCCTCTATGTCGATGACTTGATCTTGACAGGCTCAGATGAAGAACGCATCCAATTCATCATCACATAGCTTCACCTTGAATACTCTATGACATATTTGGGACTACTTCACTACTTCTTGGGTATGGAAGTTTGGCAAACAAAAGAAGGCATATTTCTATCACAGAAGAAGTATTGCTCTGATCTTCTCTCCAGTTATAACATGGACCAATGATGCTCAGTTTCTATACCACTTGATCCTAACATCAATCTTAGACTGGAGGATTCATCATCACTTGGGATGTGCATACTTATCGAAAACTTGTTGGCTCATTACTTTACCTAGCCAACACTAGACTCCATATTGCATATGCAGTTGGTATAATCACTCGAATCGCACATCATCCTCGCTAGACTCATAGGGATGCTGCTCAGAGACTACTTCGATACCTTGCCCTTGTTGGAGCAAGTCTATGACAAGCCTAAGTATTGGCTTGAGTCCCACAAAGTCATGAAAAAAGCTTTAAAATGAAGACTATGTAAAGTTCACTTGTGAACTACCTCTTGTAACTTTTGAAGAGTTTACTTAATGTAAAAGTGAAAGAATCTTAAGTGGTTGAGTCCACTTGATCAACAATGGAAAGAGGAGCCACGAATTCGTGATTTGTGGTAGGTAGAGAATCAAATCAATCATTGATTGATTGGAGAGTGATTGAGGGAAGTTAGCCTCCCAAACTCAACTATAAATAGATGGCAGTTTTAGTCGTGGTTAGAGAGACCTATGTGAAGACCTCCAAGAGCTGAGCTTTATGCCATATCAAGGTGTGATTACAAGGCACACATATGTATCAGTAAGTCATTGTATTGTACAAGCAATATACTTCCATTTTCATGATTATTTGAGTTCATCTTTCCATGTTCTTGTGAAGTGTACTACTCACTGCCATTACTCTCAGTTTTTCTCAGTCAGCTTGCAGAGATCTTTTCTCTAAACGTGGTGCATCATTTTCAGTGATTTAACTTGGTAAAGTTATCTCTATAAGTCTACTATATGCTCACAAATTTTCATGTCATTTGGATGTTGCAATCTTCAGTTATGTTCATTTGAAGTCAACAGGGTATGTTCATCTTCACTTCTCTGTCAGGTACCTGACTTTTTCACTCATCTTGTCAGAGCCATTTCTCAGTGGTTACTTATCCAAATTCAGTGATTTAAAGCTTGATGGATTTCTCTTACTGTCTAGTATAACCATACAAATTTTTATAATCATTGGATTTCTAAATTTTGAGTTATGTTGATTTTTCTGCTCACTGGTCACAAACTGTAGCAGCCCGTGAAAATCGGGATGATGTCATCACTTGTTAAAACTCTTCTCAGTGTGTGGTTTATTATTTTTTATGAGATTACTCTTTAAAGTTAGCTCTTTAAGTTACCTAGACTTCCCCAAGAGGAATTAAGCTAATTGCTGCTGTGCTCAGAGAATTATGTAAAACACTTGACAGGTGTATGAACCAAGAATAGCAAGTTTTCACCTCTGAGCTAACTCCAACTTATATGTTTTGATCTATCTTTTTGAGAGTGATCTTCCAAGGTACATAGGGTGTCTAATACATCCATTGGCAAGCTAAAAGGGCCCACCATATACTCCTGGAGTTCAATTGGCTGGTGTAGATCAAGGATTTTGCAACACCTCTTCATCTTCAAGCACATACCTATCCATCTCTTCACAGTGGTATCAGAGCAAGGTTGGACAACATGGCAGATGGATTTCCTTCATCAATTGACAAATTAGACAGAGGTAACTACTCAGCTTGGTCATTAAGAATGGAAGCCTATCTCCAAGGTAGAAGTTTATATGGTTATGTGGCTGGAGATGAAGTTATGCCAAGTTTCAGGAACAAAAGTCAACCAACACAAGAAGAGCAAGAAAGATTGAGCACATGGTGCTCCAAGGATGCACTTGCAAGGTCTTATCTCCTCAACTCTATCTCAGATTTTTTGTTGCCTCACATTAGAAGTTGTAAGACATCTGAGGAAGTGTGGGATGCACTTGAAGCTTTCTTTTCTTCAAGTACTAAAGCTAGGAAGCATCAACTATGGCTGGATTTCACAACTCTCAAGAAGGCTCCCAAACAAAATGTGATTGATTTTGTCACAAAGCTCAAGGACATAGCGGATCAGTTGGGAAGCATTGGAGAGGTAATAGATGAAGAGCAAATTGTAAGGCAGGTCATCAATGGCTTGAAGGCAAATGACAAGTGGGAAGCATTCACCACAGCTATGGATTTGTACATGGACATGCATGTACCTGATTTCAACACACTCATTGGACAACTACTTACTCAAGAGGCAAAGCTTATCAAAAATGGAGAAAGCTCTAAAGGTAATCAATCTTCAGCATACACTGATAAAAGCAAGTCCAAAGATAACAAAGGAAAGGCAAAGAAAGTGGATGATTTCGCAGGTACATATCAAGCTAACTATGCAGGTAGAGGAAGACATGGCAGAGGTAGAGGAAGAGGAGGTAGACAAGGCAGGGGGAGATCCCAAGACTCCAACTCATGTTCTATTTGTGGATTAACTAATCATACAACTGAAAATTGCTTTAGGAATTCCAGGAATCAAAGAGGCAGAGGATACAATAGAGGAAGTTATGGCTACTCAAGAGGAAGGTTAAACAACTACCATGGCAACTACAATAACTACAATCATTCAAACTATCAAGGAGGCTACAAAGGAAGGAGAGACTACAATAACTACACAGAAGACTCAAACAAAGGGGATTCATTATTGATCATGAACATGGCTATGCCACAAGGTAAATCTGATGAGCATGTTTTCTATATAGATTCAGGTTGTTCAAATCATGTGGCAGGAAATGTGGCACTCCTATCAGATTTAGAAGATCCAAGGAATAAGCATGAGGTACAAACAGGAGATGATACAAAACATCCTGTGGAGAAAATAGGCAATGTCAAAGCACCTGATGGAAACATCAACCTACTCAGTAAGGTACTCTATGTCCCTACCATTACAAAGAATTTGATAAGTGTTGGGCAGATAGTAGAGAAAGGGTTGCAAGTCAGGTTCACAAAAGCAGGAGCATTTGTTGAAGATCCAAGTCAAGGATTCAGAAGAATTGCAAAAGGTGAAAAGACAGGTAGATTGTTCACATTTGAATTACAGGACACTAGAAACATTGCTCTCTTTAATTATGGTAGTCAGACACTCACAGAATTGGAAGTATGGAACAAAAGGTTAGCACATATTGGTGAAAGGTCATTAAAGCAAATCTGCAGGGACCAAAGTGTACTTGGACTTCCTAATTTGTCAAAACAACATATGATTTATAAGTGTAGTGCATGTCAATTTGGAAAGTCTCACAGGTTACCATTCATGAAGAAAGGTTATATGCATGGAGATCTCTTGGAGTTGGTTCATACAGATGTATGGGGACCTAGCAAGGAAGCTTCAATATCTAGATCAAGGTATTATGTTTCCTTTATTGATGATTGCAGCAGATGGACTATCCTATTCTTTATGAAACACAAAGATGAAGTTTTTTCATGTTTCAAAAGATATTTGGCTCTTGTGGAGAATCAAACAGGTAAATCACTAGAAAGGCTAAGGTCAGATGGAGGGGGAGAATACTTCTCCCATGAGTTTGATTCTTTTCTTCAAGAAAGAGGAATCAAAAGAGAGGTAACTACAAGGTACACTCTTGAGCAAAATGGAGTGGCAGAAAGGAGGAATAGGACAATTGTTGAAGCTGCAAGGTCTATGTTAAATGAAAAGCATTTACCTAATTACTTATGGGCTGAGGCTGTACCTACAGCCACTTACTTGATTAACAGGTTGCCTTCAAAATCCCTTGATGGGATGACTCCATATGAGGCTTGGAATGGAAGAAGACCAAGCTTAGATCATTGTAAAATTTTTGGATGTATTGCTTTTGCTCATGTTCCTTCACAGGCTAGAGGCAAGATGGATCCAAAGGCAGAAAGGTGTGTATTTATTGGATATGACAACAATCAAAAGGGCTACAGGTTATACAACCCTACCAACAAAGGATTCTTGGTAAGCAGAGATGTAGTTTTTGATGAGAACAATTCATGGTATGAAGATTCATGCAGGAAGATCAATTTACCATATGATCTTGAAGAAGATTTTCCAAAGCTTGGTAGAGAACAATCAAAGATTGAAGAACAAGACACCTCAGAGGATGATGAAGAATCTCACATGGAAAAGATCAAAGCATGGAAGTCTAAAGGTAAAGCAAAATTGCAGGAACTTGGACATGAGGCAGAATCATCACATCATGGCCTAAGAAGATCTATGAGGGAAAAGAAAAAACCAAAAAGGTATGGGTTTGACACCTCATTAGTAACTAAACATTCTATCTACATAGCACAGGACATAAACCAAGAGGAGCCATCATCATTTGAAGAGGTCAAAGCAAAATCAGAATGAAAGCATGCAATGAAGGAAGAGATTGAAGCACTTGAGGAAAACAACACTTGGGATTTGGTGCCCAAGACTTCATCCATGAAGGTAATAGGTTCAAGATGGGTCTATAAACTCAAGAAGAATTCTGATGGTTCAATTAACAGGTATAAGGCAAGGCTTGTAGCAAAAGGCTTTGCACAAACTCAGGGAATTGATTATGAGGATACCTTCTCTCCTGTGGCAAAGATGCCTACTATTAGGGTTTTGCTTAGTATTGCCTCTTCCAAGAATTGGAAGATACTTCAACTAGATGTAAAGAATGCATTCTTGAATGGTTGGATAACAGAAGAGGTATATATGGCACAACCACCTGGTTTTGAGAACCAAGTTTATCCTGATTATGTGTGTAAACTTAACAAAGCATTGTATGGTCTCAAGCAAGCTCCAAGAGCTTGGAATTTCAGGATTGTTTCATTCTTGCAGGACAAAGGCTTTCAACCAAGCAAGGCAGATCCTTCACTCTTTATTAAAAAGAGTAATTCCGAGGTCATCTACCTATGTGTATATGTAGATGATATTATATTGACGGGAAATGATGCAGATGGTATGAAGAAGATCAAAGATCAGATGAGAGAAGAGTTCAAGATAAGTGATTTGGGTTCACTTACCTACTTCCTAGGTTTGGAAGTTGTCTACAAAGATCATGGTTTGTTTCTCACTCAAAGGAAGTACATTAAGGACATGTTGGCAAAATTCAAGATGCAAGATTGTAAGATTGCAGGTACTCCAATGGAGGTCAATCACAAATTGAGTTCACATGAAGGTGAACTCATAGAGGACATCACATCATATCAAAGTCTAGTGGGTAGTCTCAACTATGCCACATTGACAAGAGTAGATATATGTTACAGTGTGAATGTGCTAAGCCAATTTATGCACACACCAAGGAAACCACATATGGATGTTGCCAAAAGGATTCTCAAGTATCTCAAAGGAACCATAAATGAAGGACTTTATTATCCTTATGTATCTGATTTAGGTTTGAAGCTATTTTCTGATGCAAATTGGGCTGGCTCCAAGGAAGATAGAAGGAGCACTTCAGGTTATCTTACCTTTGCAGGTTCAAAGCTTATTTCATGGTCATCCAAGAAGCAACCCACAGTTGCTCTCTCTTCTACTGAAGCTGAATACAGAGGTCTTGCCATAGCTACTCAAGAAGCTATGTGGATGAAGACATTGTTCAAAGATCTTGGATTGGAGTTTGGAACTCCAACTATTTTTGGTGACAATATGAGTTCTATTCATTTGGCTGCTAATCCTATTTTTCATGCAAGGACTAAACATATTGAAGTTCATTATCACTATGTACGAGAAAAGGTTCTAAGCAAAGAGATTCAAATATCATATGTGTCCACTCATCAACAATGTGCAGATATTCTAACCAAAGATTGGATGGTACAAAGCTTTGCAAATTCAAGGCTATGATTGGTTTGCAGGTAATCTTGGAAGATTGAAGACCTCAAGCATACTTGGCTTGAGGGGGAGCTGTTGGAGCAAGTCTATGACAAGCCTAAGTATTGACTTGAGTCCCACAAATTCATGAAAAAAGCTTTAAAATGAAGACTATGTAAAGTTCACTTGTGAACTACCTCTTGTAACTTTTGAAGAGTTTACTTAATGTAAAAGTGAAAGAATCTTAAGTGGTTGAGTCCACTTGATCAACAATGGAAAGAGGATCCACGAATTCATGATTTGTGGTAGGTAGAGAATCAAATCAATCATTGATTGATTGGAGAGTGATTGAGGGAAGTTAGCCTCCCAAACTCAACTATAAATAGATGGCAGTTTTAGTTGTGGTTAGAGAGACCTATGTGAAGACCTCCAAGAGCTGAGCTTTATGCCATATCAAGGTGTGATTACAAGGCACACATATGTATCAGTAAGTCATTGTATTGTACAAGCAATATACTTCCATTTTCATGATTATTTGAGTTCATCTTTCCATGTTCTTGTGAAGTGTACTACTCACTGCCATTACTCTCAGTTTTTCTCAGTCAGCTTGCAGAGATCTTTTCTCTAAGCATGGTGCATCATTTTCAGTGATTTAACTTGGTAAGGTTATCTCTATAAGTCTACTATATGCTCACAAATTTTCATGTCATTTGGATGTTGCAATCTTCAGTTATGTTCATTTGAAGTCAACAGGGTCTGTTCATCTTCACTTCTCTGTCAGGTACCCGACTTTTTCACTCATCTTGTCAGAGTCATTTCTCAGTGGTTACTTATCCAAATTCAGTGATTTAAAGCTTGTTGGATTCCGCTTACTGTCTAGTATAACCATACAAATTTTCATAATACATTTTGAGTTATGTTGATTTTGCTGCTCACTGGTCTCAAACTGTAGCAGCCCGTGAAAATCGGGATGATGTCATCACTTGTTAAAACTCATTCTCAGTGTGTGGTTTATTATTTTTGATGATATTACTCTTGAAAGTTAGCTCTTTACGTTACCTAGACTTCCCCAAGAGGAATTAAGCTAATTGCTATTGTGCTCAGAATATTATGTAAAACACTAGACAGGTGTATGAACCAAGAATAGCAAGTTTTCACCTCTGAGCTAACTCCAACTTATATGTTTTGATCTATCTTTTTGAGAGTGATCTTCCAAGGTACATAGGGTGTCTAATACATCCATTGGCAAGCTAAAAGGGCCCACCATATACTCCTGGAGTTCAATTGGCTGGTGTAGATCAAGGATTTTGCAACACCTCTTCATCTTCAAGCACATACCTATCCATCTCTTCACAGCCCTCACCCGACATCATGGTCTTTGGTATAGAGGGGTGTTGACAGGATGCGGGAAGAAGCAAGTATGGACACACATGCAGATCTAGCAATGAGGCTACCCTTCATTTTTTTCAAAACCCCAACATCATTCTAAAGTGATTCTCATCACTACAAACCCTTGTAAATATCTTTTCACCTTTTTGTAGCTCCATTTTGTACAAGCCGAGGAGTCCTCGAGCTTGGGGAGCCTTAGATGTAGTTGCCTGCCAATTTTCATAATTTTTAGATCTCGTTTGGGCCCTCAAATAAACCCCAGAACCTAATTTTTAACTAGGCCGGACACTAGGTCTGAACAGGGCCAAAGTCAGTCAAAAACTATAAATAGAGCTAGAGAGCTCATTTTTGGGTTAGCTTCTTGTAGTTTGAGCTTGTATGAGAACTTTCTTGCAATAGAAGTGATTCCATTGTCTTACTCTCTTTGTTCTTACTGTGTGTGCGCGTGTGTGTGTATGTGTGTGCATGCTTGTGTGCTTCTCACTCACGCACTTGTGCTTCCACTTGCTCGTGGTCTTCATACCATCCTCATGTCTTCCCGGATTGACATTAAAGGAGGTGCTACTCATCACTGAGCTACACCAAATTTTGGCGCCGTTGCCGGGGATCGAGCTGTGAGGACGAGCGTGTGATGGTAAGACGTAGAGAGGACGCGTTGGAATGGTAAGTAGTAGGTAAATTTATGATCTTTCTCCATCTCCATTTTCATCTTCACCTCCTTCTCCATCTCCACACCCACCTCCTTCCCCACTACATATCCCCTCTTCCTTTTCTTTCCCTCATTTGTTGTGTGCGAGTTTGAGAGAGAGCGATTGTGCGTGCTTGTATTTGTGTGTTTTTTGCATGTTTCTTGCAGGTACCAGCTCCATCATCATCTCCAGCAAGCTCAGCAGGTACAGAAATTGTCTGCACAGTTCCCAAGGCGTTGAGCTCGAGCTATCGCGACACTCCAAAAATCTCGACTTCTCACGATTCTGAGTGCACCACGGCATTGCGCAGGCCTAGAGCTCCTAGGAACCCTAGATAGAACAGGAAAATTCGCCATATCCTGAGCTATCGCGACACCCCGTGAGCTATCGCGACACTCCGAGGTATCGCGACACTCCGAGGTATCGCGACACTCCGAGGTATCGCGACACTCCGAGGTATCGCGACACTCCGAGGTATCGCGACACTCCGAGGTATCGCGACACTCCGAGGTATCGCGACACTCCGAGGTATCGCGACACTCCGAGCTATCGCGACACTCCGAGCTATCGCGACACTCCGAGCTATCGCGACACTCCGAGCTATCGCGACACTCCGAGCTATCGCGACACTCCGAGCTATCGCGACACTCCGAGGTATCGCGACACTCCGAGGTATCGCGACACTCCGAGCTATCGCGACACTCCGAGCTATCGCGACACTCCCACCTATCGCAACACTCCGAGCTATCGCGACACTCCGAGCTATCGCGACACTCCCACCTATCGCGACACTCCCCACCTATCGCGACACTTCGACCCGACCTATCGCGATACATGGCCTTAACGCACGAAATTTTAGAGTGAATCTTTGGAGTAAATTGAGGTACAATTGAGCCTAGTTTTGGTCACATTGGAGTAACATTAGAGCCTTAGAAGGGGGGACAAGACCTAGGAACCTGTGAGGAATTCCCTGAACCCTGAGAGCCCGTTTTGACCCCTATCTGCCTGAATGGTCATAACTTGACCATACGAACTCCGATTGATGAGATTTTGGTCTTGTTGGAAAGCTCGTTGAGAATCCTACGTGGACCTCGACTGGTTTTTGTAAGAATCATACGCGGAGTTTCAGATCATGCATTTTTAAGTTGACCTTTAGGTGAAACTAAGTTGTTCTCAGATTCAGGGGGTACAGTGAGTTACTCCAGGGGGACTAAAATTATTGAAGTATGTCTTTCAAATACTTGTGACAATAAAGCTATACTAACTGGTGAGTTTTTGCAGGAACTTTGTGGGCACTCAAGGCAATCCAAAGCAAGCTAGCAAGGGTGAGTACCGAGCTTGGGAGAAGGCTTCCTGGGCTTGTGTAGCAGTTTGGTCAACCAGCTAATTGAGGTTGGAAGATCTCATAACCCTCCTTTGTCAATTCCTAGCCTAGGCTAAGTACGACTTAGGTGTGGTAATTAACTAGGGCAACGTTAGGCACGAATCAAGTCCAAGAGAATTAATCAACCAAGTGCAAGAAAATAAATAGGTCTTAAGTGCGAAAACACTAAGGGACAAAAAGGTAAACGGGAATCGATCACTCATCAAGTGCGGAAATTCACTTAAGTACCCCTGACGACGCAATTTCAGACAAGACCATAAACATAATATTCAACTAAAAAGAACAAAGTGATTGATGCAAAATCAACCTGCAACGAGAGCGTGCTTGGGTTCCAGGGGGTAAATAAATCAGGCATATGAACCTTAGATCAGGCAGACACTTAGGCCGAGACAGACAGAGCCTCAGATCTTCTGAAGCTAGTGTCAATCACACTGCCAGGTCTTGGGCCCAGCAGTTGAGTGATTACCCATACATTCCCAGATCAGAAACAAGTGATTCTGAGATGTCCTATCACATGGAGAGACCAGTAGGTAGTTCAGGGTTGGCTTATCTAGAAAAGCCAGAAGGGCCTTATAAGACTCAATTGGAATATATCAGGACGAATCGTCTAGGTGCTTGCATCTACGAAGACGGACTGAGAAGATCGGTGGTCCAGATTAAGAACCCCGATCAACCCCATGGATTAGACCATCCGGTAGTCAAGTTTGAGAATGGAGCCTACCTGGATAAAGAAGGGACCATATATGTAGTCACCACTCTTCCTGATAGAACTGATGAGTTTGGAAATGTGATTGCAGAGACCGACATGGGTGACATAGAGCAAGGGAACTTAGAGAGAGAGCCAAGAACTCCCCGTGGTAAATCTGTTTTGACCAGAATCATGACCCCAGAATGGATTCCACAGGATAATAAAAGCATAGATCTGCTTTTAAACCGAGAAACCGATGAGGCTTTTTGGAGATATAAATCTTCTCAACCTCAGGAAGTGTGTGCCCTCACAATCTACGAGTTTAAAGACCCTGATAGTCCAGGCCAAGTAACCTACCTAGACACTGCATCAGAGAAAATCTTCGTGGTCACTGAGCAGGGCAGACATGCCTACACTTGGAAGGGTGAATTTGTTTTTCCCCAACCAAGGTCTAATGTATCCTTTGGTCATCAAGGAACTGGGACCTCCCACGCTCATGGCGCTCAAAGAGATAGAGGTAGAGACAAACCTGAGGTAAGTTTTGCCAACTCCCTGGGAAGGGAAAGAACGGGAACAGAAAGGAATAGAGTAGAAACTGAGAGACATAGAACCCCATGGAATCACCGGGACATTGATGATTTTCCTTTGCCAAGGCCGAGAGAACACACTAGGACCCTACGACCAACCCAACTTGTGAAGTCCATGAAGAATTATTTCGATGGCACGGGAGACCCTTATGACCATGTGGCCGAATTTCGACAAGTGTTGAAAGCTGAACAAGTGGAGGACCTATTCACGCAATATAATGCTTTCGGTCTAACCCTTAGGAACACTGCCCTTACGTGGTTTCAACCACTGAATGAGAGGCATTTCAGAAACATAGACCAACTCTTAGAGGCATTTATTGTTGAGTTTTCTAAGAGTGGAATCAGGCATAACACCTCCTCACTAATTCATAGCTTCAAACAAACACCTCAAGAGACGGTCAGACTAGCTGGAAGAAGATTTAGACAGTACCTGGAGAGATGCCCTATGCCGGAGTTACCCACACCAGCCAAACAGGTGGCCTTGTTCCTAGACGGGTTGTTGAGCACTAAGCTCAGATCATATGTGTACCTAAAGGACCCTAGAACGATAGAGGAGTGCGTGCGCATATGCATAGACATTGAGGACAATCTAGGTGAAGAGTTAGAACTATCAAAAATCTATAAGGATTCTGATAGCGCTAGTAAACAGACATCTGGTCAATCCACATCCATCGAGGAACTTGCAGAGAAGGTAGCCCAAAAACTAGGTGTCTCTAGTAAGCAAATTCCGAGATTTACCCCAGTTAAGCGGTGTTACAATTGTGGCGGCGAACATATGGCAAGTGTATGCCCCATTATGGCCCAACCTCAGGCGAACCTTAGTGGCCAGTACTGCACCATAGAGCGCAGGTACACCAATCACACGGCACAAGACTGCCCATATAACAAACAAACTGTTAGGCAAAATTATCCTCAGCCATATCCACAACAGGGTAGATACCAGAATCAGTACCCATCACCACAATACAACAGACCGCAACAAACTTATCAGCCACCTTATCAAGGGCAGCAGAGACCTCAACCAGTCCTAGTGCAGCAACCCCCTACTCCAACCAATGTGATCCCAGTGAAGTATGCATCTACTGAAGAAAATCCGAACATAGCCATAGTCCCAGCCACCCCATTGCTATCAGACAGTGACCCCAGTGACCATAGTTTTGACGCCGCACATCTTGATAGCCCACAGGCTTACTACATGCAGTCACCCGAGCATAACGAGTCATACTACTATGAGGACCCAAGTGAAAATAGCGGGGAACCGGAGTATTCTAATGTCATGTACACAAACCCCAACTCTAGACCTCAACCTAGGCAGGTACGACCCCCATTTCCTAGAGGGCCATGTTTCAGATGTCAGGGAGATCACCTTGTACGTGATTGTCCACTACCTATCCCTACACTACCTCAGCCAGTAACCATTCAGGGCTTTTGTCAAGACTGCGGGAAAGAGCATCTCCTACGAGATTGCCCAAAAAACCCCAATAACATGCCTAAGATCACTCCTATCAATGTTGTGGGGTTAGTTGTAGACTCCATAGGAAGCGTGACTTCCACTGCACCTGTGCAGGTGATCACAAGAGCCCAGGCACTTCAACAACACCAAGGTGTTGGTCCCGAACAGAGCCCCGAGGTGAGTGAAACAGAGAGCATAACCAAAAAGAGGACTAGAGCCTGGAAGGAGAGTCGTGAAAGAATGAAGAGACAATGGGCAAAAAAGATAAAGGAACTTGAAGAAAGCGTGAGAGAAACCAAGGCAAAAATCACAGAAATCACATCTCAACCGCACTCCCACACACTTCCTCCACCACTATCCCCATCACCCTCCAATTCTCCACCCTCTAACACACCCCTCGTAACCCACCCACCACCCCGAGTAGGATCAGTATTAGCTGACCCCACTCCTGAAGGCTTGGACATGATGTTCAAGGCCTACCAGGCTCGACTTCAAGAAGGGCCAACAGCTGCAAACCTAGACAAGAGTTACCCTAGAGCAGATTTAGAGATTGAACGGATGAAAATGTGCATGAAAATGGTAGAACAAGCTCAAGCTATACTTGAGACTAGCCAAAGGTTCAATCAGACGAACTCTGTCAAGCCGGATTTGCATTTCCAAGGCTTACTAGAAAGATTAGAGCAGTTGGTAAACAAATCACAAATTTCTTTACCTCCACAAGCTCAACCAGTTGTTGAAAGAGGAAGCTCACCACAAATGGTAGCTTATGTTCCTAATTCTACGGATGCTGGAATACCTCCTTCAATACAACAGTACTCTCCAGAGTTCTTGCGGGAAATACAAGAAGAGAAATGGGCCAAAGAGAAGGGTGATTTCCCTCCTATTCCTGAGATTGATGACCTTCATGATCAATTTCCCCAAGACATTCCCTCTATCTATGGGGATCAAGCAGAGCAACAAGAGGATGAGAGATTAGATTTTGAATCTAATTCTTTACAAGAGTTGCCTCATTTCACAGGCCCATGGGAATCTGAATCTCTCCAGATCAGAGCGCCCACGATATTGGTAAGAAATGAAGACTCAGTGATTCCCAGGAACACTGATGTTGTGAAAAACACTAAGGTTCAATGTCACCTCACTGTAGAGGAGCTGCTCAAGGCAAAACCGGAGCTCTGGAATCATGTGAAGGATCAGGTTCCAGAACTTGAATCCAATATACCAAAAGTAGGCTCTAAGCAGAAAGTTCCCGAGATACCTCTCGACAAGATAGGAGACATGAGCGAAGGTGAAGAAGGTAACACTTATCTTCCGATCACCTATCAAGGTTACACAACCAAAGCAATTGTGGATTCGGGTGCCGGAGTTGCTATCGCGACCATCTCCCTATGGAAGCGATGGGGCAAACCCACCTTAAGACCAACGAGAATGAAACTTCAAATGGCAGATGGTCATTTTGAAAGACCTCTCGGATTGCTTGAAGGGATAACTCTAACCACTTGTGGTGTGGAGTTTGAACATACGTTTGCTATATGTGACTTTGAGAAGAATAATGTTTACGAGATGATCCTAGGAAGACCTTTCCTACGACAATTGCAAATAGTACAGGATTGGGGAACCAACTCCTTGTACTTATAGCACTTAGGGGTCACCACCAAGGTCAATCTGAAGGATCACACCTTCAGAGATGTACCACCCCTACAGTGGAATCCTATCCACAAAGCGAAAGAAGATTCTATCTCCGTGCATTCTGGAAGTTCACCTGAACCATCCTGGCTGCATGAAGATACTCACTTGTGGATGTGCAAGGTCGCTGAGGAAGAGGAAAAGCACCTAAAAGCGAGAGAAGAAGGAACTCCCCCAGGAGATAGACCAATAAAAGACCCAGCCTATACACCGATGATATTTCCAGATGAGGAATTTGAGCCTCATGGTTGGGCAGAAATCTTAGCTACCATGGACATTGCAGTGAATGAAGAACAATGGACACCTCATTGTGATGAGGAGGGTTATGACATTTCAGTGTTCATGTGTCAGCCCTTGTTGGAAGAGTGTGATCCTAGTGAGTCCATGGAAGAAGAAGAGAGTGACGATGATCTAGAATCCATTGTGATGGATACTTACTTTGACTCAGAGGAACACTACTTAGAAGACATAGGAGTGTTAACCCAAAAAGAAGAAGAACCCCTTGCGAGTATTAAAACGATAAATTCAAAGAAAGGAAGTGAAGGAAGTCAAAAGAAAAAGAAAAGGAAAGCAGTAAGACAAGAAGAGGAAGAATCATTGTTTGAAGTACCAGAAAATTTCAAGAAATATGAAGTGGAAGACCGGAAAATTTTGGTACGAATGCCTAAGAGAGAGGCCATTATAGGAGAAGCATATGACAATAAAGAAAAGACCAAAAAAATTGTAGTGACCATTGAAGGGAACGAAGAACGATGTACGTACATAGGAGATGACCTAAGTGCAGAAGAAGAAGCAGAGCTCGTAGCCCTATTGAGGGAATATAGGGATGTGTTCGCATGGCATTATAGAGACTTGAAAGGAGTAGATCCAGAGATCTGCTCTCATACGATTCCGATGACCGCTGATGCTAAGCCCACCAAACAAAAACCCTACACATATAATGACAATTATGCGGCCAAAATAAAAGAGGAGATTGACAGGCTGATTGAAGCCGGATTCATCTATGAGATTGAGCATACTGAATGGGTGTCCCCTATCGTAGTGGTGCCCAAGAAGAATGGGAAATTACGAGTGTGCATTAACCTTAAAAAAGTTAATGCTGCTACGATCCGAGATAGTTATCCTCTTCCAATCACCGAACATCTTTTGGAGCGTGTTGCAGGCAAGGAAGTTTACAGCTTCCTTGATGGATTTTCAGGTTACAACCAAGTAGCCATTGCCCCCGAAGATCAGCACAAAACGGCCTTTGCCACAGAATGGGGAATCTTTGCATTTCGTGTGATGCCATTTGGGCTCACCAATGCACCTGCAACATTCCAAAGACTCATGTGTCATGTCTTCAAAGAGTTCTTGCGAAAGAGCTTAGAAGTATATGTGGATGATTTATGCGCTCATTCCCAAGAAAGGAGTTACCACATCCCTGAGCTTAGGCAAATCTTCAACAAGTGCAGAGGTTATCGAGTGTGTCTGAATCCAGAGAAGTGTGTGTTTATGGTACGCCAAGGTAAGATCTTAGGTCACATTGTTTCGAAGAATGGAATATCAACAGACGAAGACAAGGTGAGAGCAATAGCAGAGTTGGCCAGACCAAGAAATGTGAAAGAGGTACAAGCCTTTATGGGCCATTGTGGATATTACCGTAGATTTATCCACATGTATGCCATCATAGCTAAACCTCTTTATGGGCTGTTAACGAATTTTGAATGGAATGAGGAATGCGAGACTTCCTTCAATGAGCTGAAGAGACGTTTGTGCACAGCACCAATATTGACTACTCCGGATTGGAGCAAACCCTTTCATGTCCATGTAGATGCCTCCAATCATGCAATAGGATGTGTGCTAGCACAACCCACAGGTGAAGGAAACCTAGATTTGCCGATAGCCTATGCTAGTAGGCAATTAAATGCAGCTGAACGAAATTACACCACAACGGAGAGAGAAGGCTTAGGCATGATATATGCTGTGAAGAAGTTTAGACACTACCTATTGGCCAACAAGTTCAAGTTTTTCACTGATCATCAAGCGTTACTATATTTGGTCAATAAACCTTGCAATACAGGCCGCTTAGTAAGATGGTTCCTCTTGCTAATGGAATACGACTTTGAAGTGGTTGTCAGGAAAGGTAGAACCCATCTTAGGGCTGACCATCTTTCTCGCATCACTTCAGGAGAGCCACCGCAAGGAGTGTCTGATGAGTTGCCCGATGCTTATCTGTTCAATTTAGAAGTTGTACCTAAATGGGCAAATAAGTTGGTACCAGTCCTAACCTTCGGGCCTGCAAATAAAAATGTTAAGACAAGCAAAGAGGAAATTGTAAAATCGCTAAAGTATCAAATATTAGCCGGAAGCATGTACAAGCAAGATAACGAGGGCATATTAGCTTGTTGTGTCGAGGATGATGAACATGCTAGTTGGCTGCAACAAGCCCATGAGGGACCGCTAGGGAATCACTACTCTAAACAACGAACCTCGCAGAATCTAAAACGCTTAGGAGTGTATTGGCCTAGCATGGACAAAGAAGTACAAGAGTGGATCCAGAGCTGTCCAGAGTGCCAGGAGAGACCCCCAGTGGAGCATGCCACTCTTTATCACATGTCATTAATCCCAGATTGGAGTGCTCCACTGGTCGAGTTCATGAGAACAGGAACATTAACCAATCAGGCTAGTATTGCAAGAAAACGGAGCATGGAGCAAGAGGCTCAAGACTATGCTTTAGTAGGAGACAACCTGTATCGAAGAGGCAAGGATGGTTACCTAAGACTGTGCGTACATGAATCAGACTACTTGAAAGTCTTAGAAACGGCACATAGCGGTGCTGCAGGTGGGCACTTTGGGCCTGACAGAGTGATTAAGACTATTCTATTCTCAGGACTGTGGTGGCCCACTCTTCATATGGATGCACATACTTATGTGAAGAGTTGCGACACATGCCAACGTGCCCAATATCCGACAAGAAAGGATGAAATGCCCTTGAGGCCAATGATGGGAGGACGTGCATTTTCAAAGTGGGGTATAGACTTTGTAGGTCCCATCAACCCCCCAGCTAGGAACTCCCATGCAGAATACATTATTGTAGCCACAGATTACCTTACAAAGTGGGTGGAAGTAAAAGCCACGGCAAAGAATGATGCTCAAACGACGGCTAAGTTCTTATTCGAAAATGTGTTCACTAGATATGGGTTACCAATAGAGTTGGTTAGTGATAGAGGTACGCACTTCTTGAATGAGGTCATTGAAAATCTCCTTCAAGAATTCATGGTGATACATAAGAAATCTGCACCCTATCACCTACAGGCTAACGGACAAGCCGAGAGCACGAATAAGATCCTGTGTAATGTATTGACGAAACTTGTAAATAATAAACGCTCTGATTGGGACAAACAACTTCATCATGCTGTTTGGGCATACCGAGTTGCTTACAAAACGGTACTCAATGCCACCCCATTTCAGATGGTCTTCGGACAAAATGCGGTGCTACCCTTAGATTTCCTAATTCCAGCTTTAAGAGTAGCACAAGAGCATGAGTGGAATGGACACGAGTTGTCCTCTAGGATCTTTGATCTAGAGCGTTTAGGTGAGACGAGGCTACGAGCAGCAGCAGGTATCTATGCTGCAAAGAAACGGCAAAAGGCATACTTTGATGCCCATGTGAAGGATAAGGGCTTGACAGCAGGAGATCTAGTGTTAGTCTACACATTGAAACAACACGCAAGGAAGCTAGAAAAGAGAGGCTACGGACCTATGATCATTAATAGGATCTCCACGAGTGGAGCAGTACAACTAGCCACTTTAGAGGGGGATGTCCTCCCAAACTATATTAGCGGATGCAGAGTCAAACTGTATCAGGAACCCCTCACGGAGGAGATGCTAAGCCGACTCAATATTGCTAAGCTACGTAAAGAGGAGGAAAAACGAATTCAGGAGGAAGCACAGGCAGAGGCCTTAGAGCGTATCAGAAGAATGAAGTTGAGGAGACGAGGAAGGGACCAGCCTATGACTGACACTCAAGAGTCTCCAGGCTACCACATGGCCATGTGTGAGGCTTCAGGTGGGCGCACCCATAAGATAGTAGACCGACGACCTTTTGTGACTCTAGAAATAGGACAAAAGGACAGCACAACAAGCGTGAGGGCTTTAATTGATTCAGGAGCAGCCACAAGTGCAGTTCGGCTTACTTATTGCCAGCAGCTGCAGTTGGAGGTAAAACCCATAGAAGCATATCTGATAGGATTAGGAGGTGTTGAAACCCCTTGTATGGGAGAGGTGGATCTTCCCCTCTACATACAAGAGGTCCTCATGCCAGCAAAAGTGCTAGTGTGTGAAGACGAGGATCTGACCGAACCTCTTGTCTTAGGCCAAGACTGGATCTATGATCACGCAGTCAACCTCAACCTAAGAAGTGGACTTCTTCAGGCTTGGGTAGGCCAAAGTCGTCTCACGGTTGAATTAGAAAAGCAAGCGCTCAAACCAATAGAACAGGCACCAACTCCTGGTCCCTCCACGAATCCACACGAAGATAACCATGTTGTGCTTGTCCAAACTTCTATGGTGCAGAGGAAGGGCAATCTTACTGAAGGTTCAGGAGCCAAGAAGGAGTTCCTAAATGAGTCCAAGAAGATGCTAAATGAACGGACCAAACATCACGCTACACGAAGGAGGCCGCTAATCAAGAGGCAGGAGCGCCAACCCGCGCAATATGGAGCATCTCATGGTGTGAGGCAGATTTGGATGCGCAAGGATGGAGAACCCACCGATCCAATAGTAGATTCTCAAAGAAACAAGAAACGAGCCTCACCATCAAGGAACAAAGGGAAGAAGCCCCCTAAGATAACCCCTAGGTGTACCATTTCTATTTGGGTTCCTAAGCGGTCAATGAAGGCCACCCCTAATGCTAGACAGATATGGGTGCCCAAGGCTAGCTTACAAGCCCAAATTACTTCACCTACAGGCACGAGGATGAAGCAGCTTTCACAAGCACTCTTGGCCAACAACGCAGAAAGTGATGAGATACCTACACCTCTCACTGCCCCCACTCCCATCAACCCCAGGAATGTCTGGAAATGGGTACCCACAAGATCCCACATACATCACACTCTCAGACCGAAATCTTCACATGTCCTTAGCTCTAAGAGCTACGACTCCTGTATCAAAGTGTGGAGAATTAAACGGTGTACTAAACCCCCTGACCCTATTCTGTAAATCCGTCCACACTAACATAGAAGCATTCCGAGCCCATCGCATAACCAGAGTATGCATCTAGGATGACACTGACCTTTAATCACCACTCACACATATCATAAACACCTCACCACTAATCACTGACCTCCGGGATTGTCGTGTTAGTATTGTGAAGGGAACACCATTACATCCTGTTTCCTATGCAACACTAATGTGCCTTTCGTCTTCCAGCAGATAAGCAACCTACTCTCATGGCATCAGCGGCAGGCACAAGCTCTCAGGCAGGATCTGGTGCTCCTATCAATTGGGATGCCATGCCAGTGGAAGCTCCACCAACGGCTAGGCCTGAAGAATTCTTGAATGTGCGAAGGATCCCTATTCCAGATCCACCCAGTGGGCTAACCGAAAGAGTAAAAGGGCACTCCCATTGGTTCAATGAAATGCCAGGGGATTTGGGAGATGCAGATCACATCTGGGAGTCCAAGATGGAGTGTGGAGGGGTTTGGTGGACCTTCCAATTCTTTTCAAGAGAATTTGAGACCTTGCAAAATGCAGCTCCACTTCAAGAGATCTGGCAAAAGGCGGGACTTCAAACTTACTTCAGTGCAGCTCTACCAAAACCTGACTTCCTCAGGTGTTACTACTTGATTGCTACGTTGAAACCTACCGGGGATAAAGATCATTCAGGCACATTCTGGGTGCCCTCCTTATCTAATCTGGAGGAGATGAGGAAGTTTGAATTAAATGTAACCTTAATCAGGGAAGCCCTTCAAATGTATGGCACTCATGTGCCTTCAGATCGTGACCCCTTGATACCAGAATCAATGAAAAGCAATAGAGTCAAGAAGCTCAAAGACATGTGCGCCCTCACCCCCAACATCGCCATACCTCTGCGGATGTGCCTCCAGCACTTCGCGTTTCCAGCTCAGGACCGTTTCACCCAGCCTCACAAGAAGATATGGTACGGGTTGTATCTAGCAGAGACCGGAAGCTTGCCCATTAAGATGCCGGTATGGATCTTAGATCAGGCGTATGAGGCAGGCAAGCGGGGGGTGAGGAAGCCCACTTTACATGGGTGCTGTGCGTTGACGAGAATCATCTACAGATGTCTGGCGTATGATGTGCCAGTTGCGCGAGCCCTAAAGTATGCACACCTGGAATTGTTTAAAGGGCGAAAGTCAGGGAGTCAGCCTGCAAAAAGAATGCGTGGATCCCTTTCACAAGTCCTAATCCCTCCAGCAACCACTGCCGAAGTCTCCACTAGAGAGGAAGCCCCGGTGGCACCAATCATAATCCATCTCCAGGGGTCTCAACCAAGAGAGGTGGTACAGCCCACTCCCTCTGCCCCTCCGCTACCTACCGATGCAGAATTTGCAGCGATGGCCACTTTCACCGAGGACCCAAATTTTGATTTTGAAACATTTCTGCAGACGGCTCATCTATCAGACAGTGAAGGTTGCCCTGACAATGTCGATCCGGGGGCATCAACCCAAAGAGAACATGCAAGAGGCGAGACAAGCAGTGTACAGGAGATAGGAGTGGCACAATTTCCTCAAAGATTAAGCACACAAGCTCAGGAGAAAGCACCAAGAGATAACCCGGAAGAGAGTGAAGACGAAGCCCCTGCATATACGGCACAACTCAAACGGCTATACCAAACAATCAAGCAGGTACAACGACGCCATAAAATGACAGAAGAAGCAAATAGAGCCCTAGTAAACCAGATGTTACACTCAGAGCATATCGATCCCCAGTTTGTAGAATCGCTAAATCTTTTGGCGGACACCTGTGGCATCAGTGAAGCAATGAGAACCTTGGTCTATCAAGAGAACCCTGCTTACGATCAAAGAAGAATTGATACACGGCCTCGACACGGAAAGATGATTCAGATGGAAGTATCTATCGCGTTAGCTACGTCCACAGCAGAAGATGTGCACATGATTAGCCCTAGGCCCAATGATGAACCGGAGGAAATTACGCATGCCCCATCTCCCCCATCATCTCCTATTCCACCCTCAGACCCTCCCTCCATGTGTCTTTCTACACAACCATTCTCCTCCTATAGTGAGACCATTGTACACACCCCCGTTTCCACTTTCCTTCCTTCACCCTCATCCATCTCTGTCACTCAGGTTTTTGAACCCCAATTAGGTCACCCATTCTTCCCCCTTGCCTTTGGACGACCATCTTTCACTAGTCAGACTCTTTCCATCTCTTTACCGTCCACCCCTCCATTTCCTTCCCCCCAAACTCTACCTACCCCATCCCTTGTAACTGCCTCGGGCACCCCACTAATCACCCAGCCCTCCTTGTGGACCCAATTTGTAAACATTCTTCGACAGGTTGATGAACATAAGAAAAAGTCCCTTCCCCAAGTTCACTTCCCCACATTCACAAACACCACTATCACACCACCCACCATCCCGGTGTTCACGTTTCACGAATCACACTCTCTCATGTCCGATCCCATGGACATCTCACCATCCGCTGGGTCACCCACTACCACTGTTCTCACAACACCATCACATGTTATTACACTCACATCACCACTTCCACACACGATAGGCACAACATCCACTCTTCCCATTCCCACTTCCCAACCCCCTGCATCTTCCATCCTTACCCCCGCATCCACCTCATTTAGTCTTGCACTCGACACGATGCTCGAAGCTGCCACTCAGCTTAAGCAGGAATATACCTTGTTGGAAGAAAATAACAAAGACCTTTGCACCCTCTCAGCAACTCTCCAAGAGCGTGTCAATGCTTTGGAGTTCAGTCATACGGAGTCACAAAGAAAGATATCCGCCCTCGAACAGGCAAATGCGCAACTCGAGGCGAGACATATGGAAGAGAGCAAAGCCATGGAGGAACAGCTGCGAGATCAGATGGGCCGCAATGCAAGGCTTCAACGAAATATGGCTTTGCTACGACGACATCTAGCGGCAGCGCAAGAAGAGAACAGACGGCTTCAACAACAAAACCAAGAGAACCTCGAGGCGGCCATGGAGAACACCCCGGGAGCACCCATAGACCCGGTCAAATTTCAAGCTGTTCCCTCAGAAAGCATACAACAAATCTTGGAAACGTATGCCCATCTTTTAGAAGCACATGATCAGCTTGCCGACCAGCTAAAGGACATACAGAGACCCCAAGAGTCTACACCACGCCGACAGGAACCTAAAGAAATGACAGACACTGCTACTTCCACCGAACCTGAACACTCAACGACCAACGACGTGCTGGAGTTACGGCAGCAGGTCGCAGAATTAAAACTGAAGTTGATGCAGTACGAACGACCTCCTTCCCCACCAGAGCAACCGTTAGAAGAAGAAGCAGTGACTATCCCAGTGGAGGAAGCATTCGACGACGCCTACGAACCTCAACCACTCCCAGGAGGACGCGTAACAGAAGAAGGTCAAGATACCTATGAGGAACCCCCATCGGTATGGATGAAACAAGTAGAGGAGATGGGGCAAACTCATCAGGAGCGGATATCCACTCAGATGTTGGCAATGAAGGCCATTGAGGACACCATCCTTCACTTAGAATACTTCAGGCACATCGCCCCTAGACGCCTTATCACTAGTTCAGAACTGCAATATAAGCCCTATTTTGTATTGTTAGCTGACTACAATGCAGAAATCAAAAGGGTCACCAACAAGTGCCCAACATTTGCCACACAGTTCGAACCAGAAGACATACCAGAAGCGGCGCGAAAAGGAGCCATATTCCAACCTACGTGGAGGCAAAAGTTACTTGAGACCTACCCAGAAATGCTTCGAACATGGGATCATGCCCCCATGCATTTGAAGTACAATCCGTGTTTTGGGCCAGTGCAAAGACGCAGATCATGGAAAGCTTTTGCCATCAAGATTCAGAATAACGCAAACTGTAAAGAATGGCTCAATTACCCCGCTATCGCTCCCCCAACCGGTACTCCTACAGTGTCATACATGATTGCAACCATCAGACATTGGATACCACGCCTCCACCCTATGCCAGATGTCGCTGCCCAGATGATGCTCAAGATCCTCGACATGATGCAGGTCGTACTCAAAACTTTTCGCAATGTATGCCGTATTCAACCTCCTATTCCCGGGTTTATCAATGGTAACTACGACCTGCTATATGATATGAGCACAACCCCGAGCATACGAGTGGCTTACGCATGGCATGCACGCATAAGATATCTCCCTGCCTGCTACAAGCAAACATTTGACGACATGTTCACCACGGGGTTTTGGGAAGCACATTCAGAGGTATTTGCGCCACGGCCTACGCATCTACTCCATCTCTTTGCATGTGAGCAAACGATGCACTCCGAGCTTTACACGATGCCACAACCTGACATGCCTGGTACAGTGGATTGGGAGGCCTTGCAACGAGATCTAATCAGAGGTTTAAAAATCAAAGAACACGAATTGGCAACCGACCTCCTGCAAAAATACATTGATCAAACGGCGGAAAAGAGGTCTGTCAGAGGCGACAGACCCTAGGGGGGGGAGAGTGTTGACAGGATGCGGGAAGAAGCAAGTATGGACACACATGCAGATCTAGCACTGAGGCTACCCTTCATTTTTTTCAAAACCCCAACATCATTCTAAAGTGATTCTCATCACTACAAACCCTTGTAAATATCTTTTCACCTTTTTGTAGCTCCATTTTGTACAAGCCGAGGAGTCCTCGAGCTTGGGGAGCCTTAGATGTAGTTGCCTGCCAATTTTCATAATTTTTAGATCTCGTTTGGGCCCTCAAATAAACCCCGGAACCTAATTTTTAACTAGGCCGGACACTAGGTCTGAACAGGGCCAAAGTCAGTCAAAAACTATAAATAGAGCTAGAGAGCTCATTTTTGGGTTAGCTTCTTGTAGTTTGAGCTTGTATGAGAACTTTCTTGCAATAGAAGTGATTCCATTGTCTTACTCTCTTTGTTCTTACTGTGTGTGCGCGTGTGTGTGTATGTGTGTGCATGCTTGTGTGCTTCTCACTCACGCACTTGTGCTTCCACTTGCTCGTGGTCTTCATACCATCCTCATGTCTTCCCGGATTGACATTAAAGGAGGTGCTACTCATCACTGAGCTACAAGGGGGCATCGGACTTGCTGGATATTTTGATGGAGAGTGTTAATCTCCAAAAAAAAAGTTATCCTTGATGTTAGAGCACTCTATATCAAGAAAAACTCAAAACCTCAACCAATTTTGGAAGACCCATGCCAAATTATCAAACTTTGAACTAACTGTGAAGAAACTAATTATTCAAAAAAGTTTGATGTACTTAATTCACTCATTGATTGATCAAATGTGTAAAATTTTCAATGAAACTTTATACTAGGTGTCTCCTAAAGTTTGCACATCTTTTCCAAGTTAAATCTCTCCAAAAGACTCAGTGGATCTTGAGATTTGCTTCAAACAATGTACCTATGTCTGAAACTGTTATTCTGTGTAGCCGACTTTGACACGTGCAACTTCTAATGCATGGTTGTCCCAAACTAGTTTTAGCCACAAGTAGCTTACCTTTCAACTTAAAGAATGAGTGTTTACTTTCTCAAAACTTTACACTGTGGAGGGAGATCTGATCAAACCATTGACCACTGGGATTGCACTTGTTCCTATCTTCACTTCTTCACATTTACACATGTAAACGTTCCTACTTAAAATTCTCTCAGCTTGATTACAATTAAACTCTCAAAACTTGTACAGAGGTCACTCAACTACAGAATTAGACTTGTACAAAAGCATTCATCAAGAAGATAAACATAGAAGGAGCACTGAGCAAAAGATCGAGGTGCAACTTTCTTCTATTCAGAGAAATCTTACATTTGACTGATACTTCATGTTCTTCTCACTTTCTAAAGTCTCTAATGACTTCTAAAACTTGTCACTCATCATTCCCCTTTTTCATAGTACATCTATATCAAGTATATATAGATTTTTACATCACGACTCATCATAGATGCAAAGTTTTTATAAACTAATTACAATATTAATATACATGTATATACAAATCTTCATCTTTTGATCATGCACTAAACTTCAAGCCTCCTATGTTGTTCTTTGCTTCATTCTTTGACTTCAAATCTTTGTCCAAATCATCAATTGATGATTGTCTTGCACCAATAGCTCCCCCTCAATCATCAATTGTGATTTTCTCTATCTTCTTTATTCCTGCCATGTCTTTGAATCTCTGTAACTTAGGTCCATCCAAGCTTTTGGTTAACTTGTCTGCAATCTGATCTTTTGTTGAAGTATGTATGACTTCAATTTCTTTATCAATCACTTTCTCTCTCAAGAAATTATATTGAATCTCAATATGTTTAGTCTTGGCATGAAATACAGGGTTAGCAACGAGATACAATGAACTCATATTATCTCCATGAATAGTGGGTGTACTCTGAATTATGTCAAAACTCCTCATGAGAGTCTTTAACCATATAACCTCCTTTGCAGCTTCAACCATACCTTTATACTCTGCTTCTGTGGATGACAAAGCAACTGTATGTTTCTTCTTAGAACACCAAGAAATTAACTTATCTCTCACATAACATAGATACCCATAGGTTGACCTCCTATCATCAGGATTACCTGCCCAATTTGTATCACTATATATCTTGATGTTTGTATCTGATGTGAATCCATAATACAAACCTTCTTTGAGTGTACCCTTAATGTATCTTAACACCCTTTGTCTTGCAATCCAATGTTCTTTCCTAGGACAATGCATGAATTGAGACAACACTCCAACTGCATATGAAAAATCAGGCCTAGTTAATGTAGCATAGATTAAACTACCAACCAGACTTTGATATAGCTTCATGTCCTTGAATTCATCTCCTCCATATCTGCTCAATTTATGATTCACCTCCATTGGAGTAGGTGCTACCCTGCAATCTTCCACTTTAAACTTGATTAGCAAGTCCTTCAAATACCCTTCTTGAGTCACATGTACTCCATGTTGAGTATATGAAATCTCCATGCCCAAGAAATATGACAAGTCTCCCAAGTCACTAATCTTGAAATCTTTCTCCATTTGCTTCTTAAGACTTTGTATGGCCTTCTCATCTGTATCTGTAAGAATTATGTCATCAGCATATATGCACATGTAAATGAACCCATCATCACTTGATTTAACAAGCAAGCTACTATCTGCCTTAGACACTTGGAAACCAAGCTCCTTCAAGAACTTCACAAGTCTCTAATTCCATGCCCTTGGGGCCTGCTTCAAACCATACAAAGCTCTCTTGAGATTACATACATACTTTGGATACCTTTTATTTTTGAAACCTTCTGGTTGCTCCATGAAAACATCATGTGAAATGTAACCATTTAGAAAAGCATTCTTCACATCTAATTGACATATCTTCCAACCTTTACATGCAGAAATAGCTATGAGAGTCCTTATAGTTGTCATCTTTGCCACAGGACTATGCGTCTCATCATAATCTATACCATATGTCTGAGCATACCCTTTCACAACAAGTCTAGCTTTATATCTAGATACACTCCCATCTGCATACCTCTTTGTCTTATAGGCCGATTTGCATCTAATGATCTTCTGACTATTTAGTTTAGGAAAATCCCATGTCTCATTCTCCATCAATGCATCATACTCCTCCTACATAGCTTTCTCCCAATTTTCCTTACCTTTTGCCTCTTCATATGTAGAAGGGTCTTCCTCTGCTTTCACCATATAAGCATAATCTTTAGTGGTCAAAAATGAAGTACCATAGCTATACCTTGTAGGTTGCCATTTGTTCCTTGACGATCTTCTAAGTTCTCCACTTCTTGAAGTTTCTGGTTCATCACATTCTAAAACAAACCTTGGCATTTCTTCAACTTCAACTAATGCTTCATTGTTCTCTTCTTCATCAAATATTTGAACCTTTGATTTACCTTTCTTCTAGTTCAATGTCTCTTCACCACATGCATTAATATTGATTGTACCTACATACCAAGAACCTTGCTCATCAAATGTAACATCTTTTGACACAAGGAATTGCTTTCTGGATGGAGTCCACAACCTATAACCCATCTGCTTATCATCATAACCAATGAACACATACTTTTCAGCTTTAGGTTCCAATTTATTCCTCAACTAAGATGGCACATATGCATAAGCCAAAAATCCAAATACTTTGCAATGATCTAAGGTAGGTCTCTTACGCCACCATGCCTCATAAGGTTTCATACCCTTCAAAGCTTTACATGGTAGCCTATTAACCAAGTATGTAGCTGTATTTACAGCCTCAACCTACAAATAATTAGGGCAATTCTTTTCCTTCATCATTGACCTTGCAAACTCAACAAGAGTTCTATTTCTCCTTTCTGCTACACCATTTTGTTGAGGAGAGTACCTGCAAGTAACTTCCCTTTTTATACTTGCATTCCACAAGTAATCACTGAACTCATTAGAGAAATACTCTCCCCCTCCATCTAACCTTAGTCTCTTCAATATTTGTCCTAAAACTCTTTCTGCATACACATGATAATGTTTAAATGTATTGAACACCTTTGATTTATCTTTGATCACATATATGGTGATCCACCTAGTAGCATCATCAACATAAATCCCATAATATCTTGAACCATTAATGCTAAAGTCCTTTGATGGTCCCCACACGTCTGTATGTGCCAATTCAAGCTTCTTTGAATACATGAAACCATGCTTATTATATGATTGCTTATGATCCTTACTTAATTGACATGCTTCACATCTGTATGTCATGTGTTGACCTACAACATTAGGTAATCCAAGCACTAAACCATTATTAATCATATCCTTAATACCTCTTTCATGGAAATGTCCAAGCCTTTTATGCAAAAGATCTAACTCAGAGATCTTATGTCCTCCATAAGTGAAGTCATGACCAATATTGCCTTGAATCCTCAATGTGAATAGCCTTCCTTCTTTCTTTCCTGAAACAATTTGTTTATACCCATTGCTAGGGTCTTCCACAAAAACTCCATCATTAGTGAACCTTAGTTCATATCCTTTCTCTACAATCTGCCCTACATTTATCAGATCTTTGGGATTGTAGGAACATACAAAACCTAACTCAGAAGAGTGCTTCCATCCTTGGCCTTTACTGATCCAATGGACTTCACATTGTGCTTTGTGTTATCACCTGTTTGAACTATGTGATTACTCACCTTATTCTCCAAATCATTCATCAAAGCTATGTTGCCACTCAGATGATTGCTACACCCCGAGTCAATGTAGAAGACTCTTTGATCTTCACTTTGTCTTTCACAAGTTGCATTCATAATTAAAGTTGAATCCTCCTTCTTATTTGAATCATAGTTGTAGTAGGTATTATTGTAGGATTGACTTTGAAAGCCTCTACCTGTATTTCTTCCAAAGAAACCTCTACTACCTCTACCTCTGAAATTACCTCTTTGATTTCTATTACCTCTTCCTCTTGAATTAAAGTTTTGATTGTATCCTCCACCATTCTGATTGTTATGCCAACATTCATGAGCTAAATGATTAGTCTTATCACAAATCCAGCAAGCTTTGACACCATCTTTATTACTTTTGCCTCTTCCTCTTCCTTTGCCACCTCCTCTTCCTCTTAGGAAGTTAGCTTGGCTAGTAGTGCCTTCATCTTCATTCAATTGTTGCTTGCCTTTGTTAATCTTCTTCTTGTCCTTTGAATACATTGCTTGACCTGCACTTTTATCAACATCACCTTTGACATCTTGCTCAAAAGTTAGCATGTGTCCTAGCAATTGATTCAAATAAGGAGTGAAATGATCTAGTGGCATTTCTTATCTCCTCTCAAACCTGTGAGAATTTGTCTTACCAATTTATCCTCTTCAATATCTTCATCAACTGCTCGTAATGCATCTGCAATGTCCTTCATCCTTGCTACATAATCAGAGATAGATTGAGAAGCTTTCTTTTTTAATGTGGTGAATTTTGCCCACAAAGATGCCTTCATTGACTTTGTAGTGTTTTGGAAATGCTCCTCCAAAGCATTCCATATGTCGCTTGCACTTTCAAATCCTCTAGTGTGAGGTAGCAAGTACTCATTAACTTCCATGTAGATAATGCTCCTTGCTTGAGCATCCTTCTTCATCCATGTCTTCAAATCTGAGAGCTCTTCCCTAGTTGGAACACTAGGATCCCTAAATTCTGTTTTTTCTTCTTCACATGTGATGTATCCTATTAGGTCTTTGCTCATGAGATGAGCTTCCATTCTCATTGACCAAGCATGATAGTTTTCTCTATCCAATTTCTCTATCTGAAGAGAATCTCCCATCCTTTCTTCACCTATGCAATAAATTCTTCAAGCTTTGTGAATAATGAATGTACCTTTACTTCAAATTTAGTTCCTTTTGATATTCTTGATAGCTTCCAGCCTCCTTCTCTAGCTTTCACTTCAAACTTTCACCTTTTGAATCTTCAAATATTAATTTCTGTATATCTACAATAGTCGAGGTCCTCCTTTCTTCAATTTTGGTAACTCCTTCTCTAGTGATACCACTAATGGAGAGTTAAGTTATCCTTGATGTTAGAACACCTCTTTATCAAGAAAAACTCAAAATCTCAACCAATTTTGGAAGACCAATGCCATATTATCAAACTTTGAACTAACTGTGAAGAAACTAATTATTCAAAAAAGTCTGTTGTACTTAATTCACTCATTGACTGATCAAATGTGTAAAGTTTTCAATGAAACTTTATAAATGGTTCTTGCTAAAGTTTTCTCACCTTCTCAAAGTTAAATCTCTCCAAAAGATTCAGTAGATCTTGAGATTTGCTTCAAACAATGTACCTATGTCTGAAACTGTTCTTTTGTGTAGACTTTGACACCTGCAACTTCTAATGCATGATTCTCCAAAACTAGACCCCCTTTATTCAAATTCTTTTAGCCACAAGTAGATTACCTTTCAACTTAAAGAATGAGTGCTTAGTTGCTCAAAACTTTACACTATAGAGGGAGATATGATCAAAACATTGACCACTAGGATTGCACCTGTTCCTGTCTTCACTTCTTCATATTTACACATGTAAATGTTCCTACTTAAAATTCTCTGAGCTTGATTACAATTAAACTCTCAAAACTTGTATAGAGGTCATTCAACTATAGAGTTAGACTTGTACAAAAGCATTCATCAAGAAGATAAATACAGAAGGACCATTGAGCAAAAGATCGAGGTGCAACTTTCTTCTATTCAGAGAAATCTTACATTTGAATGATACTTCATGTTCTTCTCACTTTCTAAAGTCTCTAATGACTTCTAAAACTTGTCACTCATCATCCCCCTTTTTGTAGTACATCTATATCAAGTATATATAGTTGTTTACATCATGACTCATCATAGATGCAAATTTTTTATAAACTAATTACAAGATTAGTATACATGTATATACAAGTCTTCATCTTCTGATCATGCACTAAACTTCAAGACTCCTATGTTGATCTTTGCTTCATTCTTTGACTTCAAATCTTTGTCCAAATCATCAATTGATGATTGTCTTGCACCAACATATTCAGATTCAGATTGGTTTGGTAATCTTGATTCTCGACGGTCTACTTTTGGGTACATATTCTTGCTTGGCTCAAGACCTATCTCTTGGGCAAGTAAGAAGAAGCCTACAATTGCTCTAATCATCCACAGAGGTCGAGTACTGAGCATCCAGCTTCGCAGCATGTGAAGCCATCTAGATTCAATGTTTATTATCTGACATTGGTATTTTGTAGGTTACTCTGACATGCATTCGCACGGATAGCTAGTTAGCCTTGGCCCATTGCCAAGAATCCAGTGTTCCACGCTCGGACCAATCACATCGAGATCCAGTACCACTTCATCCGCGAGAAGCTCTTGTCTCAAGAGATTGCTTTGGAGAAGTGTACCTGTCATGAGAACCTGGCAGAGATGTTCACGAAGGCTCTACCTCCAGTTTCGCTTCAGCACTTGGTGGACCTCTACAGCATTCAGCTGCTCCAAAATGGAGCTGCAGAGGGGGTGTTGATGGCATGATTGCTCCTACTTCATCTACATTTATATCTGCATGAGTGCATCTCCATTTTGTATCTAGGAGGCACTCCATTTCCAATTTATTTCCATTTTATATTGTATCTCCTTTGTATTTGGATACCTTGCCATGTGCTTCTACTAGTTGTATTCATTCTCCTTTCAGGGGAATTATCCCACATGAGATGTACTTTTGAGAGCCCCTCCCAAATCTATGTAAGGAGGGCCTCTCTCCTCATTTGTACTTGGTTAGAAGCTTGAAGATCCTACTCCATGCTTTTGGCAAGCTCATTTCTAATCCACATGAGTTTACCCATTTCATGGTCTACTCATTTTGAGTCTCACACTCTTTCTTTTGTGAGTACACTCTTCTTTTCATTTTGCTTTCACGCATGTACTCTCTACGATGCGCATGCTTAGGCTACACCAAATTTTGGCACTGTTGTCAGGGAGCATTACTCGAGGATGAGCGTTGTGATGGTAAGATTGTAGATTTGTGATGTTGGAAGGTAAAAAATAGTCATTTTCTTTTAAATTTCTATTTTTTTCTTCTCTCCACCTTCATCATCATTATCTTCTCCTATCTTCATCTTTGTCAAAAAATTTTGTTTTTGACTGTATATTCACTACTTTTACCTTGTTTTTCATTCATGGCTGTGCAAGAGAGAGAAAGAGAGGCAAAGTGTTTGTGTTTGTGAGTTTATGTGCTTTTCGTGACCCTCTGCACGACATGTAGGTCTCGGTGCTCGATTTTGAACTTCCCATCAAAATTCTCAGAAAATTGCAAATTTTGGAAAAAAACATGACTTTTTGACAAATTCAAAATTTTTGAATTTCATGATTCTCTTGTTATCACCTTAAATCACTGAGAAAATCACGATTTTTTGGTTTTTTGATTGTGAGAAAATCATGATTCTCTAGTTGCTAAGTGTGAAAAAATTGCGATTCTCTACTTGGTTAAGTGTGAAGAAAATCGCAACTTTTTGGCCTTTGGGCTCTCAAGAAATCGTGACTTTCTGGTGGAATTTGAAGAGGAGAAAATCATGATTTTCTGCCATCAAGATTCTGAGAAAATCGCAGTTTTTTGGTTTCTTGATTGTGAGAAAATCATGAATTTTTGGTTTTTTTATTGTAAGAAAATCATGAATTTTTGGTTTTCTGATTTTGAGGAAATTGCGAATTTCTAGTTTTCTAAGTGTGAAAAATATATGACTTTTTGGTTCACTAAGTGTGAGAAAATTACGACTTTCTGCACTCCAATTTTTGAGAAAATTGCAAATTTCTACCATCAAGATTTTGAGAAAATTGTGACTTTCTAGAAGGCAATTGTTGAGAAATTCGTGACTTTTTGCAATCAAGTTTTAGAGAAAATTATGACTTTATAGAATGCAATTTTTGAGAAAATCATGAATTTTTGCCATCAAGATTTTGAGAAAATTGTGACCTTCTAGAAGGCAATTTTCGAGAAAATCACAATTTTCTACCATCAAGATTTTGAGAAAATTGCAAATTTTTAGAAGACTATTTTTGAGAAAATTGCGACTTCTTGAAAGAGGAAAAGAGGAAAAAATTGCGATATTTTGACACATGTTATTTGTTTGTTTTGACCCCCATGAGCCTGATTTGACATAACTTTTTCATCCAAACTCCATTTTTTGAGCTCTAGAGTGTGTTGAAAAGCTCGTTGATTTTTAGATAGGCTAATTTGAAGTTGACCTTCAAGTGGGATTAGGAAGCCAAGGGGGCTCCAAAGGATTTTGAGCAATACAAGGGGGAAAATGGGACTTCAAAAATGCTTGAATCAAATTGTCTATCAAATAAGTTAAAGTTTAAGCCTGATCTAAATTTGGGAGTTTTACAGGTCCATTGAGAGCCATTCAAGGGAGTCAAGGCAAGGTGACAGGTGCATTGCAAGCTTGGGAATGTGTATCTTGAGCATTCAAGTGTGATCAAGGGAGAAGCAACTTGAGATTGGAAGCTTTCTTAACCCCCTCATTCAGTTTTTAGCTTAGGCTAAATACAACTAGTGATATTGATTAATTAGGGTCACATTACAAATGATACAAGTGTAAAAAACCCTAATTACTCAAATTCAAGCATAGCTAAGATATTTTTGCACCAAACCCTAAAGGAAAAGGACTTAAGTGGATCTATCACATCTCAAAGTACGATAAAACTCAAGTATACCTAACAATGATATTTGTCAACCAAGATTATACCAGAGAAATCTATAAAAGAACAAGTAATTTGATTCAAAAAAACATTGCAACACGGTTGTACTTGGGAAAATTGGGACTAGTACACAAAGCTTATGAACCTCAGATCAGGTAGACACCTAGGCCAGGATAGACAAAGCATCAGATCGTCTGAAGCTAGTGTCAATCACATAGCTAGGTCAATCCTTACATGCTAAGCTTCGAAACAAGTGATTCAAAAATGTCTTTTAGCATGGAGAGACCCATAGGTGGCTCAAGCACTGACTATTTATAGACACAAGAAAGTCCTTATAAAACGCAATCAGAATATATTAGGACCAACCGATTCGTTGCATGCATCTATGGAGATGGTATGAGGTGATCAATTGTCCAACTCAAAAATCCCGATCAACCCTTCGGACTTGAACACCCAGTGGTTAAATTTGAAGAGAGTTCATACATTGATAAGCAAGGAACCATGTATGTGGTTTGGAACTTACCAGACAGGACAAATGAGTTTGGAAATGTCATTCTCAAGAACAACTTAGGAGACCTAGAGAAAGCAATATTGACAGGAAATACATGAACCATATAGCTCAAGATTGTCCGTACAATAGGTAGGCCGTCAGACAAACTTATCAGTAACCTTACCAACATGGTAGGTATCAAAACCAATACCAACAATTGTATTATAGGTCACAATGGCAATATCAACCACAATACCAACAACAATATTAGGCACCATATAGACCACAACCAATCCTAGGAAACCAACCGCCACCTCTTGCCAATGTGATCCTAGTTAAGTACGCAATGGTAGAGGAGAACTCTAATAGAGCATTGGTGATGATGACCCCTTTGGTCCCAAAAAATGATCCTCATGCTCAGAGTTTTGACTATACCCATGAAGATAGTCCACAAGCTTTTGACACAAAGTCACCCGAGCATAGTGAGAATTATCCGTATCAATATGAGACACTACCCATGGAACCAAATAGGGACCCACAATACTCCAATCTCATGTATATGAATCCTAACCCCATGCCCCAATTGAGACAAATGAGACCAAAAGCCCTAGAGGACCATGTTTTAGATGTCAGGGTGATCATTACATTCATGAATGTCCCCACCCACCAGCTCTAGGACAAGGACAGAACATCATAATACAAGGCTTTTGTCTTGAATGTGGCAAAGAACATCTCCCGAGAGATTGTCCAAGGAACCCCTTTAGTACACCCAAAGTTACACCAATTAATGTGGTAGGCTTAGTGGTGGATTCAAGTTCAAGAAGCATTAACATGGCTCCGATAAAGGTAGTCACTAGGGCACAAGCCTTAAAATAGACTAAACCAGCTGAACAATCAGAATCAAGTGAATCAAGAGAGCCTAGTAAGAGGAAAACAAAAACTTGGAAGGATACCAGGGAGAAGGAAAATCATAAGTGGGCTAGAAATTTATCCAAACTAGAAGAAATCCTGAGAAACACACAAATAAAAATTGCAAACATAGCATCTCAAAACCCCTCGCATCCCAAAAATCCATCCACTCCACTTCATCGCACTGCACCACTCATTGTAAATAGACCACAACCAGGGTCTATTCTCGCATATCGAACCCTAAAAGGCTTGGACATGATGTTCAAGGCCTACTAGGCTCGACTTCAAGAAGGGCCAACAACTACAAACCTAGACAAGAGTTACCCTAGAGAAAATCTAGAGATTGAACAGACAAAATTTTGCATGAAAATGGTAGAACTAGCTCAGGCTATGCTTGAGACCAATCAATTGATCAATCAGACAAATTCTATCAAACCAAGTTTGCATTTCCAAGGCTTACTAGAAAGAATAGAGTAGTTGGTAAAGAAGCTGCAAGTTTCTTTACCTCCATAGGCTCAACCAGTTGTTGAAAGAGAAAGCTCACCACCAATGAAAGTTTATGTTCCTAATTCCATGGATGATGGAACACCCCTTTCGTTTGAACAATACTCTCAAGAGTTTTTGCAGCAAATACAAGAAGAGAAATGGGCCAAGGAGAATGGTAATTCCCATCCTATTCCTAAAATTGATGATCTTCACGATCAATTTCCCCAAGACATTCCATCTATTTATGGAGACCAAGAAGAGCAACAAGAAGATGAAGGATTAGATTTTGGATCTAATTCTTTACAAGAGTCTCCACAATTCACAGGCCCATGGGAATCTAAATCTCTTTAGACTAGAGCTCCCACAATATTGATAAGAAATGAAGACTCAATGGTTCCAAGGAACACCGAAGTCATGAAGAACACTATGGTGCAGTGTCATCTCACCTTAGGAGAGCTACGCAAAGTAAAACCTGAACTGTGAAAACAGGTGGTGAATCAAGTTCTAGAACTTCGTTCTAATATGTCAAAAGCAAGCTCTAAGCTGAAAGTACCAGAGATACCTCTAGACAAAATAGGAGACATGAATGAAGGAGAAGAAGGTAATACTTATCTTCAAATTACATACCAAGGTTACACAACCAAAGTTATCTTAGATTTAGATGTTGGTGTTGTGATTGTGACCACCTCCTTGTGGAAGCAATGGGGAAAACCCACTTTAAGACCAACTAGAATGAAGCTTCAAATGGATTATGGCCATATTGGAAGACCTCAAGGATTGCTAGAGGGAATAACTCTAACCACTTGGTGTAGAGTTTGAACACATGTCTGTTATGTGTGGCTTTGGCAAAAATAATGTCTATGAAATGATCCTCGAAAGACCCTTCTTATGACAATGGCAAATAGTACAAGATTGGGGAACCAACTCCTTGTACTTGCAGCACTTAGGAGTCACAAGCAAGGTCAATTTGAAGGATTATACCTTCAGAGATGTACCATCCCTACAGTGGAATCTTATCCACAAGGTGCAAGAAAATTCAATCTTTATGCATTCTCTAAGTTCTTCTAATCCATCCTAGATGCATGAAGATACTCACTTGCAGATGTGCAAGATTGCAGAGGAAGAGGAAAAATGCCTAAAGGCGAGAGAAGAAGGAACTTCTCAAGGAGCCAGACTAGTGAGAGACCCAACCTACACACCAATGATCTTTCCAGTTGAGGAATTTGAGCCTGATGGTCGGGCAAAAAACTTAGCCACCATGCACATTGCTATCAATGAAGAACAGTGGACACCTCATTAAGATGAGGTTTCATTAAGATGAGGAGGGTTATGATATCTCTTTGTTCATGTGTGAGTCTTTGCTAGAAGAGTGTGACTCGAATGAGATCAAAGAAGAAGAAAAGGATGACAACAATCTAGATTCCATTGTGATGGATAATTGCTTTGACTTAGAGTGGCACTATCTAAAAAATTAAGAGTATTTGCCCAAAAAGAAGAAGAACCTCTCACGAGCATTAAAATTGTAAATTCAAGGGAGGAAAGTGAAGGTAGTCAAAAGAAAAAGAAAACAAAAACAGTGAAACAAGGAGATGAGGAATCATTGTTCGAAGTACCAGAGAATTTCAAGAAGTATGAAGTTGAAGACCATAAAATTTTGGTACGAATGCCTAAGAGAGAGGCCATCACAAGAGAAGCATATGATAATAAAGAAAAGACCAAAAAAATTGTAGTAACTATTGAAGAGAACGAAGAGTGATGTACATACATAGGAGAAGACCTAAGTGTAGAAGAAGAATTAGAGCTTGTAGCTTTATTAAGGGAATATAGGGACGTGTTTGTGTGGACCTATTGAGACTTGAAGGGAGTAAATTCAAAAATATGCTCTCATACAATCCCCATGATGGCTGATGCCAAGCCCACCAAACAGAAGAACTACACATATAATGACACATATGCAACCAAAACAATAGAATAAATCGATAGGGTGATTGAAGCTAGATTTATCTATGAGATTGAGCATAATGAATGGGTGTCCCCCATTGCAGTGGTGCCCAAGAAGAATGGAAAGTTGTGATTATGTATTAACCTTAAAAAAGTTAATGTAGCTATGATCAAAGGTAGCCATCTGTTTCCAATCATCGAGCATTTATTGGAGAGTGTTGCAAGCAAGATAGTTTATGGCTTCCTTGATGGATTTTTAGGTTACAACCAAGTAGCCATTGCCCCAAAAGATCAACACACCTTTGCCATAGAGTGGGGAATCTTTGCATTTTGTGTCCAAAAATGGTTCATACATGGAACAATATGCCACTCTTCATCAAATACAACCCATGTTACGTCCCAGTACTTAGAAGATGCACGTGGCCCGAATTCACCATCACGGTTAAGAATGTAAAAGGTTGTGAGAAATGGCTCAACTATGTGTACCTATTTACCGCTACGGGGACCAACCACAATAGCGTATATGATATCCACCATCCGCCATTGGGGTATTAGGCTACAAAACATACCTGATGTTATGGCACAGATGTGTATGAAGATATTTGAACTGATGCTGGTCACTTTCCGAACTTTCAAGAACATTCAAGGTCCCCATTTCGCGGTAGTCAGTTTTAATGCAGGCAATCTAGATTTAGAGTATGACATGAGTACAACCTTTTCTATTAACGTGATCTATGCATGGCACGCACGAATTAAGTACCTCCCAGCCTATTACAAACAGACCTTTGAGGAAATGTTCAATACAGGGTTCTGGGAGTACCATTCAGAAATATTCGTCCACAGACCCTCACATCTCCTCCAACTATTTGTTGTGCAGAGGACGTTACATTTCGATCAGTAGTGTCTACCACATCTAGACATTCCAAGCCTTACTCACAGATTTACTCAGGGGACAGAGGCTAGAAGAGCATCACTTGGCCACCGATATCGTCGAATACTATGTCAAACGTTCAGCTCACCAAGGGTCTGTCAGAGACGACAGATGCGAGAGAGGGGGGTGTTGGTAGCAGTCAGGGCACTCAAGGACCTACAAGAACGGGAAGCGAACGAAGGAAGTCAGAGAAGAGAGAAGGAACATGTTGGAGTTAGACGTCTGCGAAAGCACGCGAACAGCACAAGGAAGAAGAAGAAGCTTGGAGCACAACACACAAGACTGAATGTATTACTAGAGAATGTACAAAGATAAGTAGCCCATTAGGGCAATAGGCGTATATACAAGCCGGGGGAAAAAAACCTCCTAAAGAGGGAAAAAAGTGCCCCGGCGGTCCTAGAGTGTTCACACACATCACTACCTAAATATATCAACAAATCCCCCCTCGGAGTGATGCGGTGAACAAGGAGGGAGTGATGCGGTGAACAAGGAGCTGGCACTCATGTATAAGGAAGTGCCGAGCTATGTGGAAATCACTCCACAAAAGGAAGTAAGCCCAAAGCTTTGCGGAAAGCTTCAAACTTCTCCCTAGGCAGAGCCTTCGTGAAAAGGTCTGCAATGTTCTCCTGCGTGGGCACATATGCCAAGCTGATCTCCCCAGCAGAGAACCTCTCCCTGACATAGTGATAATGCACCTCAATGTGCTTAGTGCGAGCATGGAACACAGGGTTCCTCGCAACTGCCAATGCGCTCTGACTGTCAGTGAAGATGGTGGTGGCAGAAGACTGGCCAACACCCAAATCAGCCATAAGGCGTCTAAGCCAGACACACTCAACAGTCGCTGTGAAAGCTGCCCTATACTCAGCCTCACAACTGGAAGTGGCCACAGTAGGCTGCTTCTTGCTCAACCAAGATATACATGAGCTACCAAGCATGAAGCAAAAACCACTGGTGGACACACGAGTGTCATAGCAACCAGCCCAATCTGAGTCAGAAAAAGCATGCAAATCTGGCGGTAGTGATCCCCCCTTGGGATAAAACAACCCAAGTAGCCGAGTACCACTCAAGTAGCGAAAGATGCGCTTAACCGCTTTCCAATGCGTGACTCCTGGGCAATGCATAAACCTGCTCATCTGTGAGACAGCAAACTGAATATCTGGCCGAGTAATGCATAAGTAAATCAAGCATCCAACAGCCTGCTGATAGAGAACAACATCAAATGCATCTCCAGCATCATGAAGACTCAATCGTAAACCTGTCTCCATAGGAGTGGCAATAGGCTTACAGTCTTCAAGGCCAAAACGCTGCAATAATGTGTCAATATATTTCGTTTGACACAAAGCCATTCCACCATCAACTTGCATAAACTGAATGCCCAAATAGTGATGCAAATGCCCCAAATCAGACATCTCAAATGAGGCATGCAAATCAGCCTTGAAATCAGCAATATGCTTCTCAAGAGGAACAGTGAGCAGCATGTCGTCTACATAGACAACAATGATCAAAAGCACATCATTAGCACGCTTAACATATAAGGTGCTTTCAGTTGGACTGTTCTCAAAACCATGTGCAATCAGATAAGCATGTATTTTCTCATACCAAGCACGTGGTGCTTGCTTTAAACCATATAACGCCTTCTTTAACCTGCACACCTGGTTTTCATGCCCTTTCTGCACAAAGCCACGGGGCTGAAAAACATACACTTCTTCATGCAAGTCACCATTCAGAAATGCTGTTTTAATGTCCAACTGATGTACATTCCAACCATGATGGGCTGCAAGTGTACAAATGCTCCGAACAGTAGTCATACGGCATGTAGGTGCAAAGGTCTCATCAAAATCAATGCCTCTTTCCTGCGCATAACCCTTTGCAACAAGCCTAGCCTTATACCTGTCAACTGTACCATCAGGTTTACGCTTCAGCTTGTATACCCACTTAGTGCCAATGGCCTTCTTGCCAGGAGGCAAGTCACATAAAGACCATGTACCATTCTTCATTATAGCATCATATTCAGATTGCATAGCAGCCATCCAATTTTCTGAATTTTGTGCTTCATCAAAAGAAACAGGCTCATTCTCATCACAGAGACTAGATGCAGCCATAGCATAGCAATCTGATGCAAAGGAGGTACTATGAGAGCCTGAACGAGTACGATATGACAAAGGTGCATCTAATTTGTTGTCACGCAAAGTCTGCACCAGTCATTTTGGCATAGTTTTTGCCTGTTCAATATCAGCTCTCTCATCAACAAGTGCATCATGTAAATCTGCATCAGAAATGGAATGATCTGCATCATCATATGAAACCTGTAAAGGCTGAGAAGTTGCCTCATTAGGACCAGCGCTAGCATGTCCACCTGTAAAAAGAGGCATCAAAGTATCATACATGTCTTTGGAGCTAACAGATGTCTCCTTAGTACATGAAAGCAATGGCTGAATAGCATCTTCCACAAAGACAACATCACGGCTAACCAGAATGCGTTTAGTCTGTGGATGATACAGACGATAGCCTTTACTTTCAGAACTGTACCCAACAAAAATACATTTTACTGCCTTATCATCCAATTTTCTGCGATGTTGTTCAGGCACTAATGCATATGCCAAACAACCAAAAACACGCAGATGAGCAACAGATGGCTTGCGGTCATGCCAAGCCTCATATGGAGTGATAGAGTGCAACGCTTTCGTGGGACACCTGTTCAGTACATATGTTGCACACATGACAGCCTCAAGCCAAAAACTATGTGGTAAAGCCTGACTTTTGACCATGCACCTTGCAACAGCGTAACGACTGGAAATACTCATGAATGAATGACTCTCCTCCCAACCTTATGCCTGTATATATAGCTGCTTGAACTAATGAGGACCACAAATGTAACTAGAGTCCACAAGTGCATGTGCAATCTCCTCCACTCCTTTCATATCCACCACTAGAGTCTATTAGTGGCTGGAGTGATCTCGACCACTACTTTAGTACCTTCCACTAGAGTCCACTAGTGGTTGTTGTACTCACCTCTTGAGTTAAGTCCACTGGACTCAAGTTAACTCACGTTAACTTGAGTTAGAAGGCTCTAGAGCTCTTTGGGCAAAACTCTCTTCCCATGCTCCCCATGGGAGTTGAACCCAAGACCTCCTCCTTCACAACCATGAGACTTAACCACTAGGCTAAGTGGATTACTTGAATATGAGAGCACATGACTTATGCTTGAGTCTACTCTTGAGATCTTTGGTCCTAGAGACGAGTGACCAAACGGTATCCAATTTCAGATCTGTCTGAAGCCGTCGGATCCCTAGACCATAGACTTACTTTATTACATTCTTCCCCCCTTGGGAAAGATTTTCGTCCTCGAAAATAAAGCTATATATATAACTGTAGGCAACCCCCGAGCCTCATGTTCTAAAACTTGAAGAACATGCATTCATTCAATTAGGTTATTTACTTAGAAACTTGAAAATAAAAAACCTTCTTTAGTTGGGACCAACTTAAAACTTGAAAGCTGGAAAACGTCGTTGGATGGTGGAAACTTTTTCCCATGTTGAATTTTCTTCAGTTCCATCCTTCCATTTTACTAAGCACTCTTCATACAAGTGGCTTCTTGTACGTTTATCTCGGGTGTGAAGTATCCTTTCAGGTTCATGAGGAACTGTTTCATTTACTGGAATAGGAAGTATAACCTGTTGTCCAACTAGATTATCTGAATCTGTTAGACTCTTCCTAAGTCGACTAACATGGAACACTGGATGAATCCAACTATCATCTGGAAGTTGTAGTTCATAAGCCCACAAACCAACTTTCTTGGTGATTGGAAAAGGACCGCAATACCTAGGTGACAACTTGGCACATTGACCAGTCTTGAATTTTTCCGATCTTTCAGGAATACGAAGATAAACTTGATCACCAACCTGAAAACTAACATCTCTACGCTTCAGATCGGCATAAGCCTTTGCACGATCTTGAGCTTTCTTTAGGTTTTCTTTAGCTAACTTGAGCTTAAAGTTCATGTCTTGAAGGAACTCTTGAGCTGCTTGAACTCGTTCATTATGAAGTCCTACTGCATAAGGAGATCTAGGCTGGAAACCATACATCAACATGAATGGGCTAAATTCAGTTGATGAATTCTTGGCACTATTATAGGCAAATTCAGCTAATGGAAGATAATCTTCCCAGTCAGTCTGCTTGGAAGTAACATAAGCTCTAAGTATGTCTTCCAATATCTGATTGACTTTCTCTGTCTGTCCATCCGTCTGGGGATGTTCAGCTGTACTTAAACTTAGTTTAGTTTCAAGTCTACTAAAGACTGCTCGCCAAAAATGACTTGTAAATCGAGCATCTCTATCAGAAACTATGTCTACTGGAAGACCATAGAGTCTATAAAGTTGATTTACAAATATTTTTGCAAGTTCTGGAGTCTTATAAGTAGTCTTGACTGGTATAAACTGAGCAAGTTTAGTCAATCGATCAACTACAACCCAGACTGAATCAAAGCCCTTCTGAGTGCGGGGTAATCCAGAAATGAAATCCATGGAAATACTTTCCCACTTTCCTTTGGGGATTTCCAATGGATGCAGCAATCCTCCAACTTTAAGTCGTTCAAATTTATTTACTTGACATTTATGGCACTTAGATACATAGTTTTGCACATCTCGATGTAAACTAGGCCAATAAAAATGTCTTTTTACTAACTCATAGGTTCTGTTAATACCAGGATGTCCTGCACTTGGAGCATCATGGCATTCGAAAAGTACTTGATTTCGTATGTCCAAGGCACTTGGAACACAAACCTTACCTTTATAAAGCAAATATTCATCTTGGAGAGAATAGTGTTTAAACTTTCTTTCAGAAGTACTTGCTTCATTTTGTTTATCTTGTTCAGCTGCTTTCCATGCTTGACTGAAGCTTGGATCCTCTTTGTAGCTTCCTTTCAAAGTTGAAATAAATTCACTTTGAATTTGTACAAAACTTAGATTGTTCAGCATAGGCATCCGACTTAAGGCGTCTGCCACTGCATTGAACTTTCCTTTTCTATACCTGAGTTCGTAATCAAACTCTTGCAACTGCTCGGCCCACCTCGCTTTTCTACCTCTTAGATCAAGTTGATTTGCAAACCACTTTATGCTCTCTTGATCAAAAACTATGGTCAGCTTTGATCCATATAGATAATGGCGCCATTTCTTCAGAGCATTGAAAATAGCGAACATCTCTCGCTCATAGGTAGAGTAATTTTGCTGAGCAGGACTTAGCTTTCTACTCTCGAAAGCTATTGGTCGACCATCTTGGCTTAGTACTGCTCCTACTGCAGATGAACTTGCATCTGTCTCTAATTGGAAAGGCTTGTTCGGATCTATGATCTGTAGAACTGGGGCCGATGCTAAAGCAAGTTTAAGTTCTTGAAAACTCTTTGCTTGCTCTTCTTTCCAATTTAACTTTTGATGCTTCCCTTTGAGTTGATCAGTCAAAGGTACTGCAATCTTGGCATATCCAGCCACAAACTTCCGATAATATCCTGCCAACCCGAGAAAACTTTGTAATTCTCGAACCGTCTTGGGCTCAGGCCATTCAAGAATCGCTTGGACCTTTTCAGGGTCAACTTTGATTCCTTCCGCGGAAATAATATGACCTAAATACTTTACTTCTGGGGTAAAGAATTCACATTTTGACTCTTTACCGTAAAGTTTATTATCGCGAAGAAGTTGAAAAACTTTTTTCAAGTGCTCTAAGTGACTTTCATGATCTTTACTGTAGATCAGAATATCATCGAGAAAATCTACAACAAATTTTCCCAGATACGGCTTCAGCACTTGATTCATCAAAGTCATAAATGTTGCGGGTGCGTTTGTCAACCCGAACGGCATCACTAAAAACTCGTAGTGACCAAACTTTGTTCGAAAAGCTGTTTTAGGAATATCATCATCTTTGATCCTGATCTGATGATAACCTTGGCGTAAATCAATCTTAGAAAAGACTGTAGCCCCTTTTTAAACTATCGAAAAGATCTTCGACTAGTGGCATGGGATACTTGTTCTTTATCGTAAGATTGTTTAACGCCCTATAATCTACGCACAGCCTCATAGTTCCATCTTTCTTTTTCACTAGAAGGATGGGTGCTGCCCATGGAGACTGGCTTGGGCGGATAAATCCTTTATCCAAATACTCTTGGATTTGATTTTCTACTTCTTGATTCTGGACATAGGGGAGGCGGTATGGGTTTTGAGATTTCGTTGAGTACAACAACCACTAGACTCAAGTTAACTCACGTTAACTTGAGTTAGAAGGCTCTAGAGCTCTTTGGGCAAAACTCTCTTCCCATGCTCCCAATGGGAGTTGAACCCAAGACCTCCTCCTTCACAACCATGAGACTTAACCACTAGGCTAAGTGGATTACTTGAATATGAGAGCACATGACTTATGCTTGAGTCTATTCTTGAGATCTTTGGTCCTAGAGACGAGTGACCAAACGGTATCCAATTTCAGATCTGTCTGAAGCCGTCGGATCCCTAGACCATAGACTTACTTTATTACACACCTCGCCATCTCCATCAGTGACCTGTTCTTTCGTTCAGCAACTCCATTCTGTTGAGGTGTATACGGCACTGTACACTGGTGTTTTATCCCACGTTCAGCCAGAAATGCATTAAAATCTAAAGACATATATTCCCCCCCTCGATCAGAATGGAGGGTGCCCATTTTACATGCTGACAGATTTTCAGCCAAAACCAAAAACTGTTTGAAGCACATGAACACTTCGGACTTTGCTTTGAGTGGATATACCCATGCATGCCTGGAAAAATCATCAATGAAAGTCACGAAGTAAAGGTAATTTCCAAAAGAGGGTGTCTGCATAGGACCACAGACATCACTATGTACAAGCTGCAATTTCTGCATAGCCCGAACTGAACCATCTTTTGGAAAGGAAGAACGCTGCATTTTGCCCAAAATACAGCCTTCACAAACATGTTTTCCAGGTGCCTCAAGTTTGGGCAAAGAGGACACCATTTTAGATTTCTGTAGGCGTAACAAACTAGCAAAATTCAGATGACCAAAGCGTGCATGCCAAAGCTTTGCATCTGACATAGCCTGAGAATCATGAACTGCACATGCCGAATCATTCACAGATTTTTCATAGTCTATGAGCTTATACAGCCCATGACATAAAATGCCAGAAGCAATAATCACATCGCCATTTGAGAGATCATGGACTGTACACCTGTCATCAACGAATTTCACAACCAAGCCAATCTTGGCTAATGCAGAAACTGATAACAGGTTCTTTTTGATCCCTGGCACAAATAAAGCATCTGACAAAGTGAAAGAACTACCATCAGCAGTAGTCAGAATGATCTTACCAACTCCCATAACAGGATAAGAGGAGTTATTGGCGCATGTGACAGTATTCCCTGTAGGGGCAGGCTCGAGTGAAGAGAAGAAACTGCGCTGCGAGGTAATATGTTTGGTCGCCCCACTGTCAAAGTACCAAACATCTGAGTCTACTGCAGACATGCACTGATCATGAGAAGATGGGTCAAAACTGCAGACAGTAGTAAACGCCCATTCTTCTTCCTGCACAAGATTTGCAGACTCTGTTTTTGGTGTAGAGGCCTCTGCAACAACCATTCCAGCCTCTTTCTTCTTTGCCTCTTTAGCAGCCAGTTTTGGACAGTTTTTTATAATATGATCATTTCCTTTACAGTACTTGCAGAACAATTTCTGCTTTTCTGATTTCTTCTCATCTTTATCCTGGTTCTTCGATTGTGCAGCATTTGCAGATTTCTGCTTACTAGTAGAAGAGCTCCATTTTCCTTTGCCCTTCTGACTAGCCAGGAAAGCTTGATCTGCAACACGCATAATGGACCTGTTCTGCCTGGACTGATCTTCCTGCAACAGAACAGAGACTAATTCCTCAAATGACAAGGCATTCGGATTGCCTTTCATCATCAATCGAAGAGTAGAGGCAAAACTCTGATATGAATCAGGAAGGCCATTCAGAATGGTCTGCACGAGTGAGCTATCTGGTATAACCTCATCAGCAGAAATCAATTGTTCCTTCATGTCTTTGATCTTTGTAAGAAAACTATCCATCGAATCACCTTCATTCATGTGCTCACTCTCCAACTGTTTTCGGAGGTAAGCAACACGAGCCTCATTCCTAGCCTAGTACAAAGTGGTAAGTGTATCCCAAGCATCCTTTGCTATTGTACAAGAGCGAATGTGAGGAATAATGGCACGTTTGACAGACAAAGCTATCAATGCATGTGCCTGGGCATCTCTGCCATCCCAACGAATCTGCTCTGCAGTAGGTGCAACAGAAACAGCAGCACGAACAGGAATCTGCGGAATATCATCTTCGACACCATCTTCATCAACTCCAACACCTGTATTTGCAGTACCTGTCGTTACAGGTGTAACAGGACGTCTTTCAACACCCTGCACAATGTTCCACAATCCTTTTGCAACCAGTACATGTCGCATCATATAAGCCCATAATGGGTAGTTGGTACCATCCAACTTATCCTCAACAGCCAACATACGGAATACATCACTGCTTTCAGCCATGGCCGGTGACTAAAATACCTTGATGCAGAAAATTGATTGTATCTCAAAAAGTTGAACAGAACTGCCCAGACGAGTTCTACTAGACCTGTAGCAGACTTCGAGACGCTTAAACTGGCGAACAGAAACTAGTATATACCTTTGGCACAAAAGGACAAAATAGCCTGCACAAGCACTGCGATAGTGCGTTCGGAGGTCGAAACGAGCTCAGATCGCGATTTCGGCACCACAGAACGAAGCTGTTTTGATCTCAGAAACACCCTGAGTATGCTCACCAAATTTTGTGCGAATCTGAGACTGCAAACGGAGGAGTGTCGACGGCGCCCTAGAAGAAGCAACGACCTGCTCTGATACCAATTGTTGGAGTTAGACGTCTGCGGAAGCACG
>CM035409.1:28910758-28915758 GCA_020310875.1 Ceratopteris richardii | reverse complement strand
CAAACCTTAATCAGATACATAAGGATAATAAAGTCCTTCATTTATGGTTCCTTTGAGATACTTGAGAATCCTTTTGGCAGCATCCATATGTGGTTTCCTTGGTGTGTGCATAAGCTGACTTAGCACACTCACACTATAACATATATCTACTCTTGTCAATGTGGCATAGTTGAGACTACCCACTAGACTTTGATATGATGTGATGTCCTCTATGAGTTCACCTTCATGTGAGCTCAATTTTTTATTGACCTCCATTGGAGTACCTACAATCTTACAATCTTGCATCTTGAATTTTGCCAAAATGTCCTTAATGTACTTTCTTTGAGTGAGAAACAAACCATGATCTTTGTAGACAACTTCCAAACCTAGGAAGTAGGTAAGTGAACCCAAATCACTTATCTTGAACTCTTCTCTCATCTGATCTTTGATCTTCTTCATACCATCTGCATCATTTCCTGTCAATATAATATCATCTACATATACACATAGGTAGATGATCTCATAATTACTCTTTTTAATAAAGAGTGAAGGATCTGCCTTGCTTGGTTGAAAGCCTTTGTCCTGCAAGAATGAAACAAGCCTGAAATTCCAAGCTCTTGGAGCTTGCTTGAGACCATACAATGCTTTGTTAAGTTTACACACATAATCAAGATAAAGTTGATTCTCAAAATGAGGTGGTTGTGCCATATATACCTCTTCTGTTATCCAACCATTCAAGAATGCATACTTTACATCTAGTTGAAGTATTTCCAATTCTTGGAAGAGGCAATACTAAGCAAAACCCTAATAGTAGGCATCTTTGCCACAGGAGAGAAGGTCCCCTCATAATCAATTCCATGAGCTTGTGCAAAGCCTTTTGCTAGAAGCCTTGCCTTATACCTGTTAATGGAACCATCAGAATTCTTCTTGAGTTTATAGACCCATCTTGAACCTATTACCTTCATGGATGAAGTCTTGGGCACCAAATACCAAGTGTTTTTTTCCTCAAGTGCTTCAATCTCTTCCTTCATTGCATGCTTCCATTCTGTTTTTGCTTTGGCCTCTTCAAATGATGATGGCTCCTCTTGGTTTATGTCATGTGCTATGTATATAGAATGTTTAGTTACTAATGAGGTGTCAAACACATACCTTTCTGGTTTTTTCTTTTCCCTCATAGATCTTCTTAGGCCATGATGTGATGATTCTGCATCATGTCCAAGTTCCTGCAATTTTGCTTTACCTTTAGACTTCCATGCTTTGATCTTTTCCATCTGAGATTCTTCATCATCCTCTGAGGTGTCTTGTTCTTCAATCTTTGGTTGTTCTCTACCAAGCTTTGGAAAATCTTCTTCAAGATCATATGGTAAATTGACCTTCCTGCATGAATCTTCATACCATGAATTGTTCTCATAAAAAACTACATCTCTGCTTACCAAGAATCCTTTGTTGGTAGGGTTGTATAACATGTAACCCTTTTGATTGTTGTCATATCCAATAAATACACACCTTTCTGCCTTTGGATCCATCTTGCCTCTAACCTGTGAAGGAACATGAGCAAAAGCAATACATCCAAAAATTTTACAATGATCTAAGCTTGGTTGTCTTCCATTCCAAGCCTCATATGGAGTCATCCCATCAAGGGATTTTGAAGGCAACCTGTTAATCAAGTAAATGGCTGTAGATACAACCTCAACCCATAGATTATTAGGCAAATGCTTTCATTTAACATGGACCTTGCAGCTTCAACAATTGTCCTATTCCTCCTTTCTGCCACTCCATTTTGCTCAGGAGTGTACCTTGTAGTTACCTCTCTTTTGATTCCTCTTTCTTGAAGAAAATAATCAAACTCATGGGAGAAGTATTCTCCCCCTCCATCTGACCTTAGCCTTTTTAGTGATTTACCTGTTTGATTCTCCACAAGAGCCAAATATCTTTTGAAACATGAAAAAACTTCATCTTTGTGTTTCATAAAGAATAGGATAGTCCATCTGCTGCAATCATCAATAAAGGAGACATAATACCTTGATCTAGATATTGAAGCTTCCTTGCTAGGTCCCCATACATCTGTATGAACCAACTCCAAGAGATCTCCATGCATATAACCTTTCTTCATGAATGGTAACCTGTGAGACTTTCCCAAATTGACATGCACTACACTTATAAATCATATGTTGTTTTGACAAATTAGGGAGTCCAAGTACACTTTGGTCCCTGCAAATTTGCTTTAATGACCTTTCACCAATATGTGCTAACCTTTTGTGCCATACTTCCAATTTTGTGAGTGTCTGACTACCATAATTAAAGAGAGCAATGTTTCTAGTGTCTTGTAATTCAAATGTGAACAATCTACCTGCCTTTTCACCTTTTGCAATTCTTCTAAATCCTTGACTTGGATCTTCAACAAATGCTCCTGCTTTTGTGAACCTGACTTGCAACCCTTTCTCTACTATTTGCCCAACACTTATCAAATTCTTTGTAATGGCAGGGACATAGAGTACCTTACTGAGTAGGTTGATGTTTCCATCAGGTGCTTTGACATTTCCTATTTTCTCCACAGGATGTCTTGTGTCATCTCCTGTTTGTACCTCATGCTTATTCCTTGGATCTTCTAAATCTGATAGGAGTGCCACATTTCCTGCCACATGATTTGAACAACCTGAATCTATGTAGAAAACATGCTCATCAGATTTACCTTGTGGCATAGCCATGTTCATGATCAATAATGAATCCTCTTTGTTTGAGTCTTCTATGTAGTTATTGTAGTCTCTCCTTCCTTTATAGCCTCCTTGATAGTTTGAATGATTGTAGTTGTTGTAGCTGCCATGATAATTGTATCCATAACTTCCTCTATTGTATCCTCTTCCTCTTTGATTCCTGGAATTCCTAAAGCAATTTACAGTTGTATGATTAGTTAGTCCACAAATAGAACATGTGTTGGAGTCTTGGGATCTCCCCTTGCCTTGTCTACCTCCTCTTCGTCTACCTCTGCCATGTCTTCCTCTACCTGCATAGTTAGCTTGATATGTACCTGCTTCATCATCCACTTTCTTTGCCTTTCCTTTGTTATCTTTGGACTTGCTTCTATCAGTGTATAAAGCTGAAGATTGATTACCTTTAGAGCTTTCTCCATTTTTGATAAGCTTTGTGCAAGAGAACAAGGATTACGACCACCACATGCTTGAGAGATGACTCTCCTCCCAACCAAATGCCTCTATATATAGCTCTCTCCAGGGGACTGCCTTCTTGGGCAGGTGGATACTAACCATCCAAGTGTCAGCCATGTAACTACATGTGCACCAAGTGTCCCAGTCAACTCGAGTTAACTCAAGTGGATGCTTCTAGAAGACTCTAGAGCTCTTTGGGAAAAACACTCTCCCCATGCTCCCCATGGGGGTTGAACCCAAGACCTCCTCCTTCACATTCTTGAGACTTAACCACTAAGCTAAGTGGATCACTTGTTCACAAGAGCACAAGACCTCCTAGTAAGTCTAAACTCGAGATCTTTGGTCATACACCTAGACGACCAAACGGTGTCCAATTTCAGATCTGTCTGAACCGGCCAGACCCTTAGATCGTAACTTACTTTATTACACTTTGCCTCTTGAGTAAGTAGTTGTCCAATGAGTGTATTGAAATCAGGTACATGCATGTCCATGTACAAATCCATAGCTGTGGTGAATGCTTCCCACTTGTCATCTGCCTTCAAGCCATTGATGACCTGCCTTACAATTTTCTCTTCATCTATTACCTCTCCAATGCTTCCCAACTGATTTGCTATGTCCTTGAGCTTTGTGACAAAATCAGTCACATTTTGTTTGGGAGCCTTCTTGAGAGTTGTGAAATCCAGCCATAGTTGATGCTTCCTAGCTTTGGTACTTGAAGAGAAGAAGGATTCAAGTGCATCCCATACTTCCTGAGATGTCTTACAACTTCTAATGTGAGGCAACAAAAAAATCTAAGATAGAGTTGAGGAGATAAGACCTTGCAAGTGCATCCTTGGAGCACCATGTGCTCAATCTTTCTTGCTCTTCTTGTGTTGGTTGACTTTTGTGCCTGAAACTTGGCATAACTTCATCTCCAGCCACATAACCATATAAACTTCTACCTTGGAGATAAGCTTCCATTCTTAATGACCACGCTGAGTAGTTACCTGTGTCCATTTTGTCAATTGATGAAGGAAATCCATTTGCCATGTTGTCCAACCTTGCTCCGATACCACTGTGAAGAGATGGATAGGTATGTGCTTGAAGATGAAGAGGTGTTGCAAAATCCTTGATCTACACCAGCCAGATAAGTTGGAGTTAGCTCAGAGGTGAAGAACTTGCTATTTTGGTTCATACACCTGTCTAGTGTTTTGCATATTTCCCTGAGCACAGCAGCAATTAGCTTAATTCCTCTTGGGGAAGTCTAGGTAACTTAAAGAGCTAACCTTCAAGAGTAATCTCATCAAAAATAATGAACCACACATTGAGAATGATGTTTAACAATTGATGATATCATCCCGATTTTCACGGGCTGCTACAGTAATGAGACGAGTGAGCAGAAAAATGAACATAACTCAAGATTTAAGAATCCAATGATTATGAAAATTTGTATCTTATACTAGACAGTATGCTGAATCAAACAAACTTTAAATCATTGAATTTTGGTAAGTACACAATGATAAAAAGCTCTGACAAGATGAGTAAAAAAGTCGGGTACCTGACAGAGAAGTGAAAATGAACAGGAAGGGTTGACTTCAACTGATCATAACTGAAGATTAAAACAACAAAATGAAATGAAAATTGATGAGCATATAGTAGACTTATAGAGCTAACGTTACCAAGTTAAATCACTGAAAATGATGCATCAAGCTCAGAGAAACCATCTCTGCAATCTGACTGAGAAAACTGAGAGATATGGCAATGAGTAGTGCACTTCACAAGAACATGGAAATACGAACTCAAATGATCATGAAAATGAAAGTATTTTGATTGTACAATACAATGGACTTATTGATACATATGTGTGCCTTGTAATCA
>CM035409.1:28605758-28905758 GCA_020310875.1 Ceratopteris richardii | reverse complement strand
AGATTTTTCTTGATCTCTAGCACAAACAAAGCAAGAGCAGTAGTCAGAATGATCTTACCAACTCCCATTATAGGATAAGAGGAGTTGTTAGCACATGTGATAGTATTCCCTCTAGGGGCTAGCTCAAGTGAATTGAAGAAACTACGCTATGAGGTAATAAGTCTAATTGCCCCACTGTCAAATTACCAAACATTCCAATCTACTCCAAACATACACTGTTCATGAGAAAATGAGTCATAACTACAAACATTACTAAACACCCATTCTTCATTCTACAAAAGATTACCAAACTCTATTTTAGGTGTAAAGGCCTCTGCAACAACCATTTTGACCTCTTTTTTCTTTGCCTCTTTTGTGGCCAGTTTTGGACAAATCTTTATGACATGATCATTTCCTTGACAATTTCTGCAAAAAAAATTGCTTTTCCATTTTCTTATTGTCTTTTGCTTCCTTTTTGACTCTGTAGAATTAGTAGATTTCTACTTACTAGTAGATGAGCTCCATTTACCTTTGCCCTTTTGAGTAGCTACAAAAGCTTGATCTACTACATGCATGATGGATCTATTCTTTCTAGATTGATATTCCTGTAACAAAACAGAGACTAACTCCTCAAATTTAAGGCATTTGGATTGCCTTTCATCATCAACCAAATAGTAGAAGCAAAACTCTGATATGAATCTGGAAGACCATTCAGAATAGTTTGCACAAGTGAACTGTTCAGCAAGACTTCATCGGTAGAAATTAATTGCTCCTTCAAATCTTTAATATTTGTCAAAAAACTATCCATAAAATCTCCTTCATTCATATGGTCACTCTCCAACTGTTTTCGGAGGTAAGCACCACAAGCCTCATTTCTTGCCTCGTACAAAGTGGTAAATGTATCCCAAGCATTCTTTATTGTTTTGCAAGAGTGAATCTGAGGGATAATGGCATGTTTGATAGACAAGGCCATCAATGCATTTGCCTGAGCATCTCTGCCATCCCAACGAAGTTGCTTTGCAATAGGTGCAACAAGAACTGCAGCATGAACAGGAACTTGAAGGTCATCATCTTCAACACCATCTAAATCACCTTCAATAACTATATTTGCAAGTGTAGTAGATCGTTTTTCAACACCCTGCACAATATTCCATAGTCCTTTTACGACCAATACATGATACATCCTATATGGCCATAATGGGTAATTGGTACAATCCAACTTATCCTCAACATCCAACATACGAAATACATCATTGCTTTTAGCCATGGGTATTGACTAAAATACCTTGATGCAGAATTCAAGGCACTTGTACTGACAGACCGAAACTTGTATATATGTTTGGTAGAAAAGGAGAAAATTGCCTGCACAAACAATATGATAGTGTCGGAGGCCAAAATGAGCTAAGATCAAAATTTTGGCACCGTAAAATGAAGCCATTTTGAAATCCTAATCACCTTGAGTATGCTCACCAATTTTTGTGTGATTATAAGACTATGATCAGAGGGGTTGTAGCTCAGTGATGAGTAGCACCTCCTTTAATGTCAATCCGGGAAGACGTGAGGATGGTATGAAGACCTCGAGCAAGTGGCGGCACAAGTGCGTGAGTGAGAAGCACACAAACATGCACACACATACACACACACGCGCACACACGGCAAGACAAAGAGTGAGAATCAATGGAGTTCTTAGATCACTTTTCAAGAAGCTCTTACAAGTTTGTTTCAATTACAATCTAACCTCAAAAATGAGCTCTCTAGCTCCTTTTATAGTTTTTTACTAGCTTTGGCCCTGTTCAGACCTAGTGTCCGGCCTAGTTAAAAATTAGGTTCCAGGGCTTATTTGAGGGCTCAAACGAGATCTAAAAATTACGAAAATTGGCAGGTAGATACTTCTAAAGCTCCTCAAGCTCAAGGACTCCTTGGCTCGCACAAAATGGAGCTACAAAAATATGAAATGGTATTTACAATGGTGTTTAGTGATGAGAATCACTTTTAATTGGTGTATGGGTTTTTGAAAAGTTAAAGGGTTGCCTAAGTGCTAGATTTGCGTGAATGCTCATACTTGTTTCTTCATGAGGAAAATTATTGGCCTACTTGCCAGATCTTCTTTGACTGCCATGTCTGCTTGTGCTGTCCCTTCGCTCTGACTCTCTTCGTCTTGTGGCTCCTTCGGTTCCCTGACTGCTGCCAACACCCCCCCCCACTCTCGCGTCTGTCGCCCCTGACAGACCCTTGTCTAGAGGATTTTTGAACATAGTATTGGACGACATCGGAGGCTAGGTGGTGTTCTTCGAGTCGCAAGCCGCGTGCTAGATCTGTGAGCAATTCATCCCAATTCACAAGTCCGGGAACATCTGGATGAGGCACCCTCAATTGTTCTGAGTAAATAGTTCTCTCCACAACAAATAATTGGAGGAGATGTGATGGTCTGGGTATAAAGATTTCGGAGTGGTATTCCCAGAATCCTGTGATGAACATCTCCTCAAATGTCTGTTTAAAGCGGGTTGGGAGATATTTGATTCTGGCGTGCCAAGCATATATTACTTCAATTGACGGGGTGGTACTCATATCGTACACTAGATCCTGGTTTCCTGTCACAAAGCCTGCACCTGAGAAGTGAGGGTCCTTGATGTTCTTAAACGTCCTGAAAGTGATCAGCATTAATTCAAATATTTTCATACACATCTGGGCCATCAGATCAGGATTATTGCGTAGCCGAATACTCTAGTGACGGATTGTAGAAATCATATAGTTGATCGTGGGGGGTCCTCGTGGAGGTGCTAGATAAACATAATTCAACCATTTTGCACAGGCTTTGATGTCTCTGACAGCTATAGTGAATTCAGGCCAGGTGCGTCGTCGAAGAACTGGAATGTAACAAGGATTATATTTAATAAACAACGGCATATTATTCCAGGTTCGGACCATTTCAGGATACGTTTCCAAAAGCCTGATTCTCCATGTGGGTTGATGGATGGACCCACGCTGAGCACTTTCCGGTATATCATCGGGACCAAATTGTGTAGCAAATGTGGGAGGCTTGCCACATTGCCGTTGAATCTCCGCATTGTAATCGGCCAAAAGTATACAGAATGGCACATATTGGTCATTATTGGTGCCGATCCATCTATGATGAGACATACTTCTGAAGTATTCAGACTTTATGACAGTCTCTTCTAAGTTCGCTAGTGATTGGATCTGAATTGCCACCCGTTCTTCGTGAGTGTTCGCTGTCCTTTCCGGTGTCTGAAGCCACTCGGGTGCTTCCACTTCCAATGTGTCTAGTCCCTCTGAGGTTCGTCGCCCACCTGGCATTGGCATAGGAACATACGGTTCCTTGTACGAATCATCTACCTCAATAGGGACCAGCTCTTCTTGCTCTGGTTCTACCACTGGAGATGGCTGCCTCTCGTATGTCAGTAACCTCTTTTGTAACTCTGCTACCTGCTCAGTTAAGGCCTTTACTTCGTCTGAGGTGGAGGTTGATGGGACACTCTTCGGTTGTTCTTCCTGTTCCTTAAGCCTGCTCTGAAGTGTGTCACGTTGTCTTTCCAAGTCATCATGGGCTTCCAGGAGATCTGCATAGCTTTCCAAAATGGTTTTCATCGTCTCCGTTGGAACTGTTTTGAACTGCTCTGGATCTATCTCGTGAGGGGAGCCTTCCATTGCCGCTTCTAGATTCTCTTCATTTTGTTTTTGCAGCCTTTTGTTCTCTTCCAGTGCTGTGGCCATATGTTTCCGTAGTAGCGCCAAGTTGCGTCTGACTCGTAGGTTATCGGCCTAGTATACTTCGAGTAAAGCTTCTAGTTGTTTGACACCTGATTCTGTCGATGGTTGGGGTGCCTCCAATAGTGTTTGGTGAGTCTGCTCAAGCGTTGAATAGCGTTGATTCACTTCTGCATTTTCCTCTTGTAGAATGTGAAGTTGCCTTTGTAAGTTCTGATGGTGTGTTGTCAGTTGTTGATATCGGCCGTCCAGAGCTCTGTACTCATTCTGGAGCTGATATACACATTGATTTAATGCTAAAAATATGCTATTTACATTAAATAATGATGGGAGGGGTGAAGATGCAGGGGGAATGGGGGCGGGAAAGGGAGTTGTGGATGATGTGGATGCAAGTGGAGATGTGGGTGGAGGGGGTATGGGAGATGAAGGTGGCATGGGGGGAGGGAGCGGTGCTGTGGCAGGTGATGTTTCCATAGTGTCAATTGTTTGAGTGACAGTGTAGATGGGGATCGTGGGTGGAGTGGATGTGACGTCAGTGAAAAGAGTGGTGAAAGTGGGCATGGTGACTCCCCCGAATTGGATTCCCGGAGAGAGTGGGATACCCATGACAATGGTGGTGGTAGTGGACGTGGTGGTGCTAGTGTCATGTGGTGGAGTGAATTGTGTAGTGCGAGGTGGGGATGGTGGTGACAGTGGTGCTTCCTGATGTTCGTCTGCTTGCGTTGTCTCTCCTGGTGCTGATACATTGATATGAATTTGTTTCCCGGACCTCCTGGGACGAACGGGAACCCTTTTCTCAAATCTGTGAATGTAAGCCATTGCCTCATGGATGGCCTCATCCACTCCTACTGCGTCGGCATGAAGGTTTATGGACTCAATGAACATCTCGTCCACACCTTCCTCAGCTAGCAACTGGTTCATGAGTTTCTTGCCCGATTCCAGTGACATCTTATGCTGTTCTTGAACGAGTTGCATGGTTCGATATAGTCTTTTGATTTGTGCCGAATACGCAGGGGCACTTGCCAACTCGGAAAGCTCGTCATATTCTTGTTCCTCGTAGGCTCCTTCTTCTTGTTCTGTCTCTTGTTCCTCGACGTCGACTTCTACCACTTTTGGTCGGGTGGGGGCTGCTGTTGTTGTCTGGGGTTGTGGTTCCTGAGCTTGTTCTGCTTCCGTCTCGAGATTAGAATCATAGATCAATCGGGCTACTTCTTCATCCGTGAGATCATTTAGAGTAAAACCCTGTGGAAATTCCAAATCTGACGGGACGGGTGGAAATACCAGATTAGGCCCCTCTGTGCTTGGTCTTGGTAGCCAGATTGTGAATGGCCTAATGCGTCGTGTCTGGGGAGGGGTAATTTCTGGTGTAGTGGTGGCTCCCCTTGGTTGAGCACAGGGTAGTTGCACTCCCCCCCTCATCTTCTTTGATGGGGGACCTGCTGCTGATAGTCTTCTTTGGAATTCCTGGGCACGGGGCCATATGAGTGCCCGCTGAATAGGCACATCATAGGCCAGACATCGGTAGATTATTTTTGTTAGAGCGCAACATCCATGAAGCACATTTTTCTGCTTCTTGTTCCACCTCTGATGGGCTAGGTGGATCTGATCTATGATCCAGTGTGGCACATTGATGGGAAGGCTTTCTGTCTCTACTAGATACAAGCTGAACCAAATTTTCTTTGGGGGCATTGTGAATCTTTCCTGGGCGGGGAAAGCAAAATGTTGCATGATGGTCCGCAGGTGAAGCGCAATGGTAGGTGTCATCGCTACCATATCCTTCAGCTTATTAAGATCTTTGTGTTTCATTCGACCTGGAACCATTGTTTCCTTTTCTGTGGGGATGTGCATGCCATACATACCCAATGCTTCTCTTACCAGATTGAGGGTCAACTTGAATCTTTTAAGCTCATGTCCCGGCAGCAGTGAGGGCAACACAAAGGTGCTGTCGCCTCCCTTGGCCCTGCTTGGCGTGATGTTACTGATCAGATATGAACATCGTAAGAAATCCGGCTTTGGTAAGTGGGCCCTGAAATAACTGTCCACACCCGCTTTGATCCAAACTGATCGCATGACTTCGACGTTTTGATAGCTTTCAAACTCGCGCGTGAAAAAGTGGTATCAACCCCATTTGCCATTAAATTCCAATTCTGCTTCCCAGAAATAGGTTCCATCGCCCAATGGTCCAGCGACATCACTGAACCAATGCGCGTGCTTACCTACTTGAGAAGTGTGCCCTTGAGGAGGATCCTGAATGGGGAGCACATGCACGGCTTGAAGTTCTTGCGGCCTTGCGGTGAGATGTGGCTCGAGGAGGAGTGTTTCTATGTCCACAATCTGTGCACCAGATCCGGCTTGAGAACTGGTACCTCCTGCTTCTGCCATGGCCCTGCTTGTTGGTTGGTTCTGTGAGAATATAGAACCACGTGTTAACATCGTAATGGACAGAATAAATCCATTGTTGTCCCCTTTACAACATTAACATGAGGTAGATGGTGAGTTAGTGGTTAGTAAGTGCATGAAGACATTGTGTGTAGTTAATGCTTGGGTAGTCCTAGGAGACTAATGAAGTTAGTAAGTGGGGATGAATTTACAAATTGGGGTTGGGGGGTTTATTACAGGTCTTAGGCTGCCAAATGCAGTGGATGGGTTTTATTTTTGGTTTCGTAGAGACTCTAGGGAGCTTTATAGGTGTATCGACTTGAAAATGAGGCTTTTTAGGGACCCGTTTACAAGCGATTCTGTTCGTGCTCATGGGCCTTGGTGTTTTCCTGAGTGTTGAAAACGAGTGAATGCTGGCTGTGCGAATGAATGGGTTACGCTGTATAGGTTGTGGCCTCGGCGTAGCTATTTGCGCCCGCAAGCAAGCCTTAGGCACCCAAATTTGTCTTGATTGTGGGCTAGCCTTCATCGACTTCTTGGGCACCCAAATAGATGTCATGTTAGCAGAAGAATTTCTGAAAGACTTCTTATTAGTGTCGTGTTGTTGGTTACTAATAAGAGGCTTTGCCCGTGTGGTTGGCGTGAGTGCAACCGGGTGTTCGCCTTTCCGCACCCACACTTGGTTTACTTGCTGAGACATGTTGCTGCGCAGGTACTTTTGATTTCCGGCATAGGTAGTACTCTGCTTCTTCTGCCTTTGATCCACCTTTGGTTGCTGCCTCCTTCTGGCCTTTGGAAAAGAAGGGAGTTCCGCTTCATCCCTGACTCCTTTTTTGAGAATATCATTCCTCTGCAACACATAGTTTTGGACAAGAACAGCATGGTCAACTTTATGTGCACCCCTGGAGGGACCAGGAGTCTGTGCCTTTCCTAATTCCTTGAGTGCTCCATTATCTAACTCTACTGTGATTCGACTATGATTGACCCATACCTGAAGAAGTCCACTTCTTAGGTTTAAGTTGACTGCTTGGTCATAGATCCAGTCTTGACCCAAGACAAGGGGTTCCGTGAGGTCCTCATCTTGACACACTAGTACTTTAACTGTCATTGCCTCATCATGAATGTAGAGGGGAAGTTCCACCTCGCCCATGCAAGGGGTTTCCACGCCTCCCAATCCTATGAGATATGCTTCCACAGGATTGACAGTTAATTGCAATTCTTGATAGTAAGACAATTTAACAGCACTAGTGGCTGCACCTGAGTCAATCAAGGCTCTTACGGTCCTTGCACTCTTTCCTTGTCCTATATCTAGGGTTATGAAAGGACGTCGATCAATTATCCTATGCGAGCTTGTTCCTGCGACTTCACACATGGCCATAGGATATCCTTGATCTGCATAGTCATTCGTTCTAAGCTGATCTCTACCTTGCCTTCGTAACTTCATCCTTCTGATGCGTTCTAAAGCTTCTGCTTGAGCTTCTTCTCGAATTCGCTTTTCTTCCTCCTTGCGTTTCTTAGCAGTGTTGAGTCGGCTGAGCATTTCCTCCGTGAGGGGTTCCTGATACAACTTGACTCTGCAACCGCTAATATAGTTAGGAAGAACATCACCCTCTAATGTGGCCAGTTGTACTGCTCCACTCGTGGAGATCCTATTGATGATCATAGGTCCGTAGCCTCTCTTTTCTAGCTTCCTCGCGTGTTGTTTCAGTGTATAGACTAAGACTAGATCTCCTGCTTTCAAGCCTTTATCCTTCACATGGGCATCAAAATATGCCTTCTGTCTCTTCTTGGCTGCATATATTCCTACAGCGGCTCTCAGTCTTGTTTCTCCTAATCGTTCAAGGTCAAAAATTCTAGAGGAGAGTTCATGACCCGTCCATTCGTGCTCTTGGGCCACTCTCAGTGTAGGAATCAAGAAGTCCAAGGGAAGCACCACGTTTTGGCCAAATACCATCTGAAAGGGGGTGGCTTGGAGTACTGTTTTGTAGGCGACTCGGTATGCCCAAACAGCATGGTGTAGCTGTTTGTCCCAATCAGAGCGTTTAGTGTTTACTAATTTTGTCAGTACATTGCATAAGATCTTATTGGTGCTCTCAGCTTGTCCATTAGCTTGAGGGTGATAGGGGGCAGATTTCTTATGTATTACTAAGAATTCTTGGAGTAGATTCTCAATTACTTCGTTCAAGAAGTGAGTGCCTCTATCACTTACAAGCTCTATAGGTAGCCCGTATCTTGTGAATACATTCTCAAACAAGAATTTGGCAGTTGTTTGAGCATCGTTCTTCGTCGTGGCTTTTACCTCTACCCACTTAGTTAGATAGTCTGTTGCAACAATGATGTATTCCGCATGAGAACCCTTCGCTGGGGGATTAATAGGACCTACGAAGTCTATTCCCCACTTAGAGAATGCACGTCCACCCATCATAGGTTTCAATGGCATCTCATCTTTTCGTATAGGATACTGAGTTTTCTGACAGACATCACATCGCTTCACATAGGTATGTGCGTCCATGTGAAGGGTAGGCCACCAAAAGCCTGCAAATAGTATTGCCTTGATCACCCGATCTGGTCCAAAGTGCCCTCCTGCTACACCTTGGTGAGCAATTTCCAAGATCTTAAGATATTCACTTTCATGGACACATAGCCTCAGGTAACCGTCTTTACCACGCTTGTATAGATTATCACCAATGAGTGAGTAATCCAGGGCTTCTTGTTCTAAACTCCTTTTCCTAGCCAGAGTCATGTCTGACGGGAATGTGTTTGTCCTTAGGAAGGATACTAGAGGTTCGCTCCAATCTGGCACAATGGATACTTGATAAAGAGTAGCGTGTTCCACAGGTGGTTTAGTGCAACAGATTGGGCATTCCTTGCACAACCTTTGGACATCCGCTTCCATAGTCGACCAATGCACTCCGAGTCTCTTTAGGGTCTGTAAAGTTCGTTGCTTTGAGTAGTGTTGCTCTAACGCACCTACATGTGCTAATTGCAACCATTTAGCGTACTCATCCTCTTCTACGCAACAAGCCAGGATCCCCTGATCTGTGTGCTTGTACATACTTCCTGCCATGATGTGGTACTTTTGGGCTTTTATGTAACATAATCCTACTAGGAGATGGTTGAACTACACCCTAAGAGAGAGGATTAGGAAGTAATCCTCAACCATGGCTTTTGAGGCAAGTGGTTAGCCCATCACATTCCTAACCAAGAGGTTGTGAGTTCAATTCCTTACATTGGTATCAGAGCCTAGGAAGTAGGCTTGGGCAAGGTGGAATGATCCAATGGCCTCTAAAAAAGGCGCTTGGGCATCCTCTATGTGAAAGGGTAGGAATTGTGGAAGGCGCGCGCGTCGGTTTCAAGGATGGACCTTACAATGATTGGGGTGTATCTCTCAATCCGTAGGTCGGATTGAGGCGTGTAATATACCGTTGGAAAGCTCTCGGAACGAACTTTCCAATGAACTAGCTTGGAAGTGTGAATTACTTGGGAATCCTTGGGTGGCACTTGATTGAGTGCTCAAGATACCAAGCATGGGTGAGAACAAGGTTCAAGACTGAGGTTGAGAACAAGGGCTCGAGACACCGAGGTTGCGAACAAGAAGGTTCAAGACACCGAGGTTGAGAGCAAGGGTTCAAGAGACCAAGGTTGCGAACAAGGTTCAAGAAACTATGCGAGGTTGAGGGACATCAATTCAAGGGCACCTAGGGGTTCAAGGGACTGATCACCGAGGCTAGAGGGATACAAGAGTAGATCATTGAGGACAATGATCGACCAAGGGGGGAAGAATGTAACATAATCCTACTAGGAGATGGTTGAACTACACCCTAAGAGAGAGGATTAGGAAGTAATCCTCAACCATGGCTTTTGGGGCAAGTGGTTAGCCCATCACATTCCTAACCAAGAGGTTGTGAGTTCAATTCCTTACATTTTACAACCTCTCTATTCCGTGTGTTTACCACTGGATGGTTAGGCCCGTATGTCAATACTGGTACCAATGGCTTAGCCCACTGCGGCACCACTTCCAAATTAAACAAGTAAGCATCAGGAAGGTCATCTGACACTCCTTGGGGGGCTTCTCCCGATGTGAGCCTAGAGAGGTGATCTGCTCTTAAATGCGTTCTACCTTTCCTTACCACAACTTCAAAGTCATATTCCATGAGCAAGAGAAACCATCTCACCAATCTTCCTGTATTGCATGGTTTGTTTACGAGGTATAGCAATGCTTGATGATCAGTAAAAAATTTAAACTTATTTGCAAGCAAATAGTGTCTAAATTTCTTAACTGCATATACCATGCCTAATCCTTCTCGCTCTGTAGTGGTGTAATTCCGTTCAGCCGCATTCAATTGTCTACTGGCATAGGCAATTGGAAGATCCATATTACCTTCACCAGTAGGTTGTGCAAGCACACATCCAATAGCATAATTGGATGCATCCACATGAACATGGAATGGCTTATTTCAATCTGGTGTGGTCAAGATTGGTGCTGAACATAATCTTCGTTTAAGCTCCTGGAAGGAATTCTCACATTCATCCGTCCACTCAAAGTTAGTCAGAAGTCCGTACATGGGCTTTGCAATGACAGCATACATGTGTATAAATCGTCGGTAATAACCACAATGCCCCATGAAAGCTTGTACTTCCTTGACATTTTTTGGCCTAGGTAGCTCTGCTATAGCTCTCACTTTCTCTTCGTCAGTAGATATGCCATTCTTTGACACTATGTGTCCTAAGATCTTGCCTTGCCTGACCATGAAAACACATTTTTCTGGGTTTAGGCAGACTTGATATTCTCTACATTTGTCAAAGATTTGTCTGAGTTTAGGAATATGGGTTTGTCTAATATTGGAATGAGCACAAAGATCATCAACATAGACTTCTAAACTCTTCCTCAGGAACTCCTTAAACACATGGCACATCAGCCTCTGGAAGGTAGCTGGTGCATTGGTAAGCCCAAATGGCATTACTCTAAAAGCAAAAATGCCCCATTCTGTGGCAAAGGCTGTCTTATGCTGATCCTCTGGAGCTATGGCTACTTGATTGTAACCCGAGAATCCATCAAGGAAGCTGTAGACTTCCTTGCCTGCCACTCTTTCTAAGAGATGTTCTGTGATGGGAAGCGGATAGTTATCCCGAATAGTGGCTGCATTAACCTTCTTCAAGTTAATGCATACGCGCAACTTTCCATTTTTCTTGGGCACCACAACGATGGGGGATACCCACTCAGTGTGCTCAATTTCGTAGATAAATCCAGCTTCAACCAGTCTATCTATCTCTTCTTTGATCTTAGCAGCGTAATTATCGTTATATGTGTAGGGCTTTTGCTTAGAGGGTTTAGCATCTGAGGTCATGGGGATGGTGTGTGAGCATATGTCAGGGTCAACACCTTTCAAATCCTTGTAACTCCAAGCGAATACATCTCTGTATTCTCTTAGCAAGGCAATTAACGCATGCTCTTCTTCTTCTGTTAGGTCATGGCCTATGTACGTGCATCTCTCCTCTCCTTCTTCTAGGGCCACTACTATTTTCTTGGTGGTTTCTTTGTTATCATAGGCCTCTCCTGATTGTGCCTCTCGTTTTGGCATTCTGATCATGACTCTCCTGTCATCTATCTCATACTTCTTAAAATTTTCTGGGACCTCAAACAAAGATTCTTCCTCTTCTGGTGAGACTTCTCTCTTCTTCCGTTTCTTCCCTTCTTCTTTCGGGGTCACGTGTGTTGCTAATCTTACATCATTTGTAATCTCTCCATGCCTCTGGGGTTGAAATTCTACTTCATGGAAGTATTCTTCATCTGATGCAAATGGTGGGTCCATAATGATTGACTCTAGATCGGAGTCACTTGCATCCTCAAATGCATCAGGGCTAGGTTCGCATTCTTCTAGAACTGCCTCTCCCATGATTGGCTCTATGGAGAAGACTGAAATGTCATAGCCATCCTCATCACAGTGAGGTGTCCATTGTTCTTCATTGATGGCTACGTCCATTGTTGCTAAGATTTCTGCCCAACCGTGAGGTTCAAATTCCTCATCAGGAAAGACTACAGGTGCATAGGCTGGGTCTTGAATGGGTCTATGAGTTTCGTTTGCACCTATTTCTCTGGCCTTTTCTCTCTTCTCTTCTTCTACTGCTACTTTGCACATCCATAAGTGGGTGTCTTCATGCATCCATGAGGATCCTGAGCCTATGGAATGCACGGATTCCGTATCATCTTTGGCTCTATGGATGGGATTCCATTGGATGGGAGGGACATCTCTATGAGAGTAATCCTTGAGATTTACTTTGGTTGTAACACCTAAGTGTTGCAGGTACAAAGAATTGGTCCCCCAATCCTGTACCACTTGCAACTGTCGCATGAATGGTCTCCCCAAAATCATCTCATAGGCATGATTCTTGCTAAAATCACATATAGCAAAGCTATGCTCAAACTCAACACCACAAGTGGTGAGAGTTATGCCTTCTAGCAATCCTAGGGGTCTCTCTATGTGACCATCGGCCATCTGCAATTTCATTCTCGTTGGCCTGAGTGCCGGCTTGCCCCAACGCTTCCATAGGGAAGTGGTGGCAATTGCAACTCCTGCACCTGAGTCCAAAATTGCCTTGGTGGTGTACTCCTGGTAGGTAATGGGAAGATAGGTGTTCCCTTCTTCACCTTCACACATATCTCCTATCTTATCCAAGGGTATTTCTGGCACTGTTCTCTGGGATCCTACCTGGGAACGAGGTTTAGCTATTTCTGGTACTTGTTTGGCGACATGTTTCCATAATTCAGGTCTAACCTTGAGTAGCTCTTCTAACTTGAGATTGCACTGCACGTTAGTGTTCTTCACTACCTCTGTGTTCCTAGCTATGATTGAATCTTCGTTTCTTACCATGACTGTAGGTGCTCTCATACAGGTGGACTTAGCTTCCCATGGGCCTGTGAAATGGGGTAGCTCTTGTATGGAATTAGACTCAAAGTCCAATCTCTCGTGAGACTGAGTACTCTCATGTTCCCCGTAAATAGATGGGATGTCTTGTGGGAATTGGTCGTGTGCATCATCCACAAGTTCAAAGGGAGGGGCGACTTCACTTTCGTTATCCCATTTATCTTCTTGAATTTCTCGTAGGAAGTCTGGTGCAAACCGATTCATAGAAGAAGAAGTGTCTGGCTCCGTAGAATTAGGCACATAAGCAACTTGGGAAGGAGGGTTTATTCTATCGTTGGCTCTTTCCTCGCTCTCATAGATGTTTGGAGCACAAGCTTCCTGGGGAGGATTACCTTTTCTATTACTTTTCCGAACAGGCTCATACGCTCCCTGAGAAGGAATGTAGGCAACCTGTGGAGGTACGTAAGCTTTCGAGGGAGGCTCATCTGCCTTTTGGGGGGAAAGAGAAGCTTCTTGAGGAGGCACATGGGCTTCCTGAAGAGGCTGGCTTATCCGTTCTCTTACCTTTTCCTTTCTTTGAGGGGCAGGTTCCTTTTCTGATTGTGCCATTAGCCTCTCTATTCTTTCTAGCAGTCCATCAAAGTGTAACTGCGTCTTAGCTGAACTAGAAATGTTAAATAGGTGGCTGGTCTCAAACATGGTCTGAGCCAATTCCACCATTTTGGCACAAATTTTAGTTCGTTCAAGCTCTAGCTCGGCTCTAGGGTAGCATTTTTCATGATCGGTTATGGTTGGCCCTTCTTGGATTCTGGCCTGATATGCTTTAAGCATCATGTTTAGGTCCTCGGGAGTGGGATCAGTTAGGACTGATCCTACTCTAGGGGGTGGTGGGATTTGATGAGGCGGTGGGGAAGGTGGTGGTACGGATGGAGTTGGGAGTGGTGGAGGCGGGATAATGTGAGAGGGAGTTTGAGCTGTGAGTTCAGTTATCCTCGCTTTGGTTTCTCTTATGCTTTCCTCAAGTTCACTCATCTTTTTAGCCCATTGTCTTTTCATTCTTTCTCGACTATCTTTCCACGCTCTAGTCCTTTTCTTTGTCACGCTCTCGGTTTCACTAGCCTCTGGGCCCTTTTCCTGGCTTGCCCCTTGGTTTTGCTGCAATGCCTGAGCTCTAGTGACTACCTGTACTGGTGCAGTGGAAGTCACGCTCCCTGTGGAGTCTACCACTAACCCAACAACATTGATAGGAGTGATTTTTGGCATGTTATTGGGGTTCTTTGGGCAATCTCGTAAGAGATGCTCTTTTCCACAGTCTTGGCAAAAGCCTTGGATCGTCACTGACTGGGGTTGTGTAGGTGGAGGCAAGGGACAATCACAAATGAGGTGATCTCCTTGGCATCTGTAGCACGGTCCTCTTGGGAATGGAGGTCTTACTTGCCTAGGTTGAGGCCTAGGGTTGGGGTTTGCATACATGATGTTTGTGTAATCTGACTCCCAACTAGGTTCATTTGGCTCTTCGCTGTAATAGGACTCACCATGTTCTGGAGACTGCATGTAGTAAGCCTGGGGACTATCGACATGTGTAGAATCAAAGCTATGGTCATTGGGGTCACTTTCAGAAAGCAAGGATGTTACAGGGACTATAGCTCTATTTAGGTTCTCTTCTGCAACAGTGTACTTTACCGGAATCACATTAGCTGGGGCAGGGGGTTGTTGCGCTAACACTGGCGGAGGCCTTTGTTGGTTTTGGTATGGTTGCTGATAAGGTTGTTGTGGCCTTCCATATGGTTGTGGAGGGTACGGGTTCTGGTATCTTCCTTGCTGTGGGTATGGCTGAGGGTAGGGTTGCCTAACTGCCTGCTTGTTGTATGGGCAATCTTGTGCGGTGTGATTGGTGTATCTCCGTTCTATGGTGCAATATTGGCTATTTGGATTGACCTTGGGTTGAGCCATAATGGGACACACGTTTGCCATATGGTCACCACCACATGTATAGCACCTCTTCGCTGGGGTAAACCTCGGAATTTGTTTGCTAGAGACGCCTAGTTTTTGGGCCACTTTCTCTGCGAGTTCCTCAATTGATGTGGATTGCGTGGAAGAGTGACTAGATGCACTATCTGAATCTTTGTAGATTTTGGAAAGCTCTAGTTCTTCCCCTAGGTTATCTTCAATGTCAATGCACATGCGTACACACTCTTCTATCGTCCTACGGTCCTTCAGATACACATAGGATCTCAATTTCGTACTCAGCAATCCATCAAGGAATAAGGCTACTTGTTTGGCAGGTGTGGGTAGCTCCGAAACAGGGCACCTTTCAAGATATTGTCTAAATCTTCTTCCTGCCAATCTTACAGTCTCTTGGGGGGTCTGTTTGAAGCTGTGAATCAATGAGGAGGTATTGTGTCTTATGCCACTCTTAGAGAGCTCTACAATGAAAGCCTCTAGGAGTTGGTCTATACATCTGAATTGTCGCTCATCCAATGGCTGAAACCATGTAAGTGCTGTGTTCCTAAGGGTTAGACCGAAGGCATTGTACTGCGTGAATAGATCCTCCACTTGTTCAGCTCTCAAGACTTGCTTGAACTCCGCCACATGATCATAAAGATCTCCTGTGCCATCAAAGTAATTCTTCATGGACTTAACCAGCTGGGTCGGTCTCAAAGTTCTTGTGTGCTCTCTAGGTCTCGGCAGAGGAAATCCATCCACATTTCTTTGGTTCCTGTGAGCTCTAAGTATCTCAGGTTCTACTCTATTCGTCTCCGTCCTCGTTCTTTCTCTGCCCACTGGGTTGGCAAAGCTTACTTCTGGTCTATCTCTACTTCTGTCTCTTTGAGTTCCATGAGCTTGGGATGTTCCAGCTCCAGGGTGACCATAGGATACATTTGATCTTGGTTGGGGGAAAATGAATTCACCCTTCCAAGTGTAAGCATGCTTATCATTTTCTGTCACCACAAAGATCCTCTCCGAAGAGTGATCTAAGTAGGTCACTCTGCCTGGGCTATCAGGATCCTTAAACTCATAGATCATGATTGTCCCTATATCAGTTCGTTGATCAGATTTGTACCTCCAAAAGGCTTCGTCAATTTCTCGATTGAGGAGTAAATCTATGCTCTTGTTGTCTTGGGGCACCCACTCAGGTGTGATAATCCTAGTGAGAACAGATTTGCCTCGGGGGGTTCTAGGTTCTACGCCCATATTTCCTTGTTCCAAGTCACCTAAGTCCGCTTCTGAGATTACATTCCCAAATTCATCTGTTCTATCTGGGTGACTGGTAACTACGTATATGGTTCCTTCTTTGTCCAAATATGCACCGTTTTCGAATTTGACAGCTAGGTGCTCTAGTCCTATGGATTGGTCAGGGTTTTTAATCTGTACCACAGATCTTCCTAGGCCATCCACATAGATGCTAGCACCTAATCGATTGGTCCGAAGGTATTCCAACTGTGTTTTGTAAGGGCCTTCTACCCTATGCAAGTATGGCACTCCTAAACTTCCTGTAGGTCTCTCCATGCCTTGAGACATCTCTGATTCACTGGTATCAGAGCTAGGGTAATGCGAGTGGTGACTCAACTGCTGGGCCCAAGACCTTGCAGTATGACTGACACTAGCCTCTGAAGACCTAAGGCTTTGTCTTTCTCTTACTAGGTGTCGTCCTGATCTAAGGCTCATATGCCTAACTGATTAACCCAATCTTTCCCAGGTACAACCATGTTTCTGAGTCCTTTTGTATCGGTTACTTGGTTCTATTTATGTGGATTATCGTGTTTATACTCTTGTCTGATATCATGTCGTCAGGAATACTTGAGTTTTAATTTCGCATTTGAATTCGGTCGTGTCACGTTAGGTTCTTTTCCTTCAGAGTTGTCGTTCACACACACACAGGTTATCTCTTGTCTTGCACTTGATTTCTTAGATAGTCTTTGATTTATCTCATGCCTATCGTTGCCTGGAATTACTTCTAACACTACCTGCACTTAGCCTAAACTAAGAATTGACAGAGGGTGTTGCGGGTTTTCCAACCTTGAGTTCCTTTCCTTGTATGGTTGCCCTGGTGTGCCCAGGACGCGTATTCCCAAGCCTGCACTTACTCTTGCTTTGCGTACCCTTTGCTGCTCTCAAAGGACCTATAAAAGGCCCACTGTTAGCTCAAGACTTAAATTCAAAAGACAGAACCAATCACTTTCATTCATGTAACACTTCACCAATTGGCACTATGATTTTTTGGACACAACTCTAGAGATCCCTGAACTTTGTTCCCCCTGAGTATGGTCAACTTCAAAATACCCTAGCTAATATTCCTGAGCTTAATTTAACTATAACCAATCGATGTTTTGGTTGTGCTCCCCACGAGCTTTCCAACAAAACAAAAATCACGGCAAACGGATTTCGTATGAGAAAGTTATGCCAGTGCAGGGTTTTGGGGCTGAAACAGGATTAAACTAGGTTAACAGGCACACAGGAATTCTCGAGTTACTTGGGTCGTGCCCTCGTAATGCAATGCTACATCCTAATGTTTGTCCCACACTTGGCCAAAATTTAGACCACTATTTTTACCTTAAAAATTTGACCTAATTTGCCCTTCTAACGCGTTCGCAAAGTCAGTCGGTCGCGATTGACAGGTCCGTCGTGGCTGTCAGTCGCGATTGACTGGTCAGTCGCGATTGATAGGGGTTACGAAAAGTCAATCGGTCGTGGTCAAAGGGTCGTTGACTCTGTCGGTCGCGATTGATGGGTCGATCACGATTGACAGGTCGGTCGCGAGGGTCTGTCGATCGTGGTCAAAGGGTCGTTGACTCTGTCGGTCGCGATTGACAGAGCAGTCGTGGTCTGTCCGTCGTGGTCAAACAGTCGTTGATTGTGTTGGTCGCGATTGATGAGTCGATCGCGATTGATGACTCCATCGCGATTGACACGTGTCACGCGTATGGTCAGTCGGTCGTGGTCAATAGGTCGTTGACTCTGTCGGTCGCGATTGACAGAGCCGTCATGGGCTGTCGATCGCGATTGACGTGTCGATCGCGATTGACAGATCTGTCCGTCGTGGTTTGTCGGTCGCGATTGACAGAGCGATCGCGATTGATAGAAATCTGAGGAATTTCAAAAAACTAAACACATTTTTGGGAAGCTCTAGGCCTGTAGATCATGGTTTTGCACTTTGTTTGGTGATTTGAGCGTTTTTTCTGTCGGTCGCGATTGACAGAAGTCGGCGACACACAGACAGTTACTTCAAAATCCGTACCTGCGCAGAGTGCTGGGGACGATGATGTGACCTGTACCTACAAGATAGCTCAAGAAACACGCAAAAACAGCACACACAATTTTGCTCTCTCGCTCTCTCTCACAAGTGAAATGAGGGAAATGAGGTGGAGATGGTGATATACTCAAAAAACTGAAATTTTCGCGATGATGGAGATGGAGGTGGAAGATGGTGATGATGATGATGGTGATGATGGTGGTGAGGTAAGAAGGAGAAAAATAGGAAAAATAAAGAAATTACCTACAACTCCAACGCGTCAACTCTACGTCTTACCATCACACGCTCGTCCTCAAAGCTCGATCCCCGGCAACGGCGCCAAAATTTGGTGTAGCTCAGTGATGAGTAGCACCTCCTTTAATGTCAATCCGGGAAGACGTGAGGATGGTATGAAGACCTCGAGCAAGTGGCGGCACAAGTGCGTGAGTGAGAAGCACACAAACATGCACACACATACACACACACGCGCACACACGGCAAGACAAAGAGTGAGAATCAATGGAGTTCTTAGATCACTTTTCAAGAAGCTCTTACAAGTTTGTTTCAATTACAATCTAACCTCAAAAATGAGCTCTCTAGCTCCTTTTATAGTTTTTTACTAGCTTTGGCCCTGTTCAGACCTAGTGTCCGGCCTAGTTAAAAATTAGGTTCCAGGGCTTATTTGAGGGCTCAAACGAGATCTAAAAATTACGAAAATTGGCAGGTAGATACTTCTAAAGCTCCTCAAGCTCAAGGACTCCTTGGCTCGCACAAAATGGAGCTACAAAAATATGAAATGGTATTTACAATGGTGTTTAGTGATGAGAATCACTTTTAATTGGTGTATGGGTTTTTGAAAAGTTAAAGGGTTGCCTAAGTGCTAGATTTGCGTGAATGCTCATACTTGTTTCTTCATGAGGAAAATTATTGGCCTACTTGCCAGATCTTCTTTGACTGCCATGTCTGCTTGTGCTGTCCCTTCGCTCTGACTCTCTTCGTCTTGTGGCTCCTTCGGTTCCCTGACTGCTGCCAACAGGGGTGTTGAGGACATTCTAGATGAAGTGATGACCTGCTCTGATACCAATTGTTGGAGTTTGAGGTCTACGAAAAGCACATGAACAACACAAGGAAGAAGAAGAAGCTTGGAGCACAACACACAATACTGAATATATTACCAAGTGGATGTACAAACATAAGTAACCCATGAGCGTTATAGGCATATATACAAGTCAGGGGTAAAAACCTCCTAAAGAGGGAAAAAGTGCCCTCAGAGTCTTAAGTGTGTTTGACACATCACTACCAAAATATATCCCAAGATGCCTGGTCTAGTGGTTGGGTCCCTCGCCTCTTGAGGCGGGGGCGAGGGTTCAACCCCCCAGCGCTGCGGGATATGTAAACCGCCTTCGGGCGTTGAAATCAGCCTTCGGGCGTTAACTCCGCTGTGCCTTCGGGCCGTCTACCTCGTTGTATGTGCCTTCGGGCCGTCTACCTCGTCTGCCCCTGTTCTTGTGGGATAAGGGGGGTCCCATGGGTACTATGCCCTTCCTTGTACAGTTGTTCATTTCAAAGTTAAAGTCAGGGGGAGTAGGCCTCGGCCGAACCTCCATTTAAAAAAAAAAAAATATATCAACAGAAACAACATCAAATAAAGTGTATCTAATGAGAAAGTTATATGACCTTTGCATGAAGGACAAAAATAGTGTTGTGCATCTAAATAAGTTTGATGCCATATTTTCTCAATTACAAGCTCAAAAAATGGAGAATGGATAAAGAAATGAAAATCTTCTAGTTGTTATGGACCTTGCCATCATCATGGGATATATTTTGCACAATTATTGGCAAAAGCACACCTCATATTAAATTGTTCTACAATGACATATGTGGAGCACTCTTGAGTGAAGATATCCATAGAAGGTCTATGCTTGGCACTCAAAGTGAAGACACATATATTGTTCATGATTCTTACCAAGGAAAGATTTGACAATGTGGCATGAGAAAGAAGAAGGAAAAGAATAGTCAATGGAATAAGAGTAGAAGTAAATCAAGGAAGAGGAATATGGTGTGATTATTGTCATAAGAAAGGACATATGATGAAAGACAATTATGCATTAGAGAATGCTAAATGTAAAGAACAACATGTTGATGGTCATGTTAAATTATCACGTGCACCATCTACTTCAACTATGAAGATAGAAGAAATTAATGCTATTTTTGATGATGTTAATGTGTTGACACTTGATAGTATTGTGCCTAGTGAGGCTCTTATGGTTGATTCCCTTCCCTCCACATGTTTGCTAGACTTGGGTGCTTCTTTCCATGTGACATCACATAGAGAATGGTTCTCTACTTATGCAGCAAAGTCTCTTAGTACCATGAGACTTGGTGATTCTTAACATTGTGATGGTATTGGGATTGGTGATGTGGTTATGCAGTTTGTAGATGGTTTACAATCTACTATGCATAATGTATGCCATGTGCCTCAATTATCACACAATTCAATGTCAATTAGCCAACTTGATGACCTTGGTTACAAAGTGGTACTCTATGCTTAGTCCTTTTGCATATCAAAGGGAAATATGGTTATTGCAAAAGGAAACAAAGTCTGCTCACTTTATCCTTTATTTTTATTACATAAAGAACACTTATTAGTTGTCATTGAACAACCTATGGCTTGTATATGGCATGGCCATTTGGGACACATATATCCTAGTTGAATAGAAAATATTTCTTGTCTTGGCTACTTACCTATGTTATCTCTCTCTCTGATTTTTCATTTTATGAGCATTGTCAATATGGAAAGAAAACTAGGAATGTGCATAATATGCGCATTGACTCTTCGATTCAGCCTTTAGATCTTGTTCATACATATGTGTATGGTCTTATGCCCACAAGATCATTAGGTGGTTCTCTTTGCTTTGTCACTTTCATAGATGATGCTACTAGAAAAGTTTGTGTATATCATATCGATTTGAAGGACGAGGTATTCCCTAATTTTAGAAAAATGTTTACTTTAGTTGAGATTGAAAAAGGAACTACGCTCAAGGCTTTACATTCAAATAATCGAGGTGAGCATATCTCACATAAATTCAACCTTTTCTATCAATCTAGAGGAATCTATATAGAGTTTACAACTCCTTATAACCCAATAGAGAATGGCATAGGTGAGAGGATGAATAAAACTATTCAGGATAGCTAACCTTTCACAAGGCTTTTGGGTAGAAGGAATGTTGATTATACTTCATGTGATTAATCTTTCACCTAGTACTATCAAAGTTTTGAAAGTGGCACAAGAGTTCTGGATAGGGCAAGCACCATATTATGATCATCTTCAAGTTTTTGGGTGTGATGCATATGTTCATATACCCAATCATCTTAGACAAAATTTAAAATATAAGTCGAAGAAATGCATTTTTCTTGGATATGGTCGAGATGGTCAATTTGGATATTTCTTATGGATTTGAAACATGGTTAGTGATCAAAACTAGTGATTTCATTTTCAATGAGTCTAAGAAGCATAAACAACCCATTAAGGAGGTTGACATGAGAAGAGTGGCATTTGAGGATACTATTCTTCCATTTAGCATGCATAAGAATCCTAAAAATATGGATGCTTAGGAGAATGTACAATTTAGTAGTCTACAAATGTTCATGTTCAAAAGCCATTGAGATGTTCTACACTCTCACATCCACTCAATAGATATGTTCCAGGTTTGGATTTTGTTATGTTGATAGATGCAAATGAGTCTTCTTGCTACAAAGAGACTATCTAGACAAAGGATCATGTCAAGTGGGAGTGTGCCATGAAGAGTGAATTGGATTCTATCCAGAAGAATGGTACTTGGGATTTGGTACCTTTTCCAAAGGGTGGGAAAGCTATACCATGTAACTTGACTAGTTGCAAAAGGTTTTAAGCATCAACATGGTGTTGATTTCGAGGAAATCTTCTCTCCAATAGTCAAGATGACTGCACTACATATGTTGCTTGGATTCATTGAAATGGAGGAGTTAGAACTAGTCCAAATGGATGTGAAAACTACTTCCTTGCATGGAGATCTTACATATGAGATCTATATGCAACAACCATTTGATTATGTAGTTCTTATCAAAGATATTTTAGTTTCTAAGCTCAAGAAGAGCTTATATGGACTTAAACAGTCCCCTAGATAATGGTCTGAAAATTCTATTGCTTTTATGAAGTCTCAAGGCTGAAGTATTTCGATGGGGATGCACCACAGTGCGCTCTCCTTCTTGAGGTCTCTACGATGATATCCTCAGAGTAGAAAACTGAGCTCCAAGCATGGCAAATGGGCATTCCGCACAAAGGACGCAGAATACATAGAAAAAACACAATAAACAGAGAGCATGAACACATACTTCTTGGGTGTTACAAATGCGCTCAATCTTACAGTCTGTGGCTAACCAAGCCGCTATATGTTTTATTTAAAAACATATACAAAAGTGTCTGGTGGCCATTTGGCCTTTCACATGGACACTAATGATAACAATATCCCAAGAAAGGCCAATATGCCCAAAGTAACTATGGGAAAAAAATGAAGAATTATAAAGAATAGCTTAGTGTAAGTATAAAAATTATAGCCCCCACCTGATGGGCATGTTACACAGTATACAAGCAATTGTGTAAGATCATAAATCAAGTAACCCCCACCAAGTGACAACAATATTGAAAGCTATCATGTGGTAGAGCTTCAGCCAAAACATCTGCAACATTATCTCGAGTATGAACCTTCTTAAGAAGAATGCGCTTAGTGGCTAAGCAATCTCTAATGAAGTGATACCTCACCTCAAAATGTGCTTGGTCTTTGCATGATAGACCAGATTCTTAGCCAAACCAATGGCACTTTGAATATCACTAAGCAAATGGGGTACATGCTAAGGTAGACCCATATCACAAGTAAGATGAGAATGCCACAATGCTTCCTTACATGCCTCACTTGTTGCAACATACTCTACTTCTATGGTGGAAACAATTGTACATTCTTGAAGACGAGAGCTCAAAGAGATAGCACCTCCAACAAAATGAAAATGTACCCTGATGTAGACTTATGATTGTCTACACAACTAACATAGTAAGAATCCGTGAAACCAATAATGGATGCTTTTCCTCTATCTAAGTATAGAAACTTGTCCTTAGTGCCACTCAAATATCTCAAAATCATCTTCATTGCTTCCAAATGTTTCTTTCCATGATTAGACATATATCTCCTCACAACTCCCACTACAAATGCAATTTTTGGTCTCGCAGCTACCATAGCATACATGAGACTACCAACAAAAGCCTGATAAGGAATTTTGTTCATGAATTCCTTTTCCTCATCTGATTTGGGGCAATCATCCTTGCTCAATTTCAGATATGTGGGTAAAGGTGTACTCAATGCCTTTCCACCATGCATATTGAACCTATGAAGTACTTTGGATATGCACTCACTTTGAGAAAAGTATATGCATCTTTGACTCCTATCATGAGTAATGTGCATGCCAAGAATATGTTTGGCATCCCCCAAGTCCTTCATATCAAATGTTCGACTCAACTTATTTTTGAGAAATTGACAAGTCATAAGAGGACTTCCGAGCAATCAACATATCATCGACACAAAGTATCAATCATATCAAGCTTCCATCTAAACATCTCTTTGTGTAGAGATAATGATCCTCATTGCTTCGAGAATAGCCTTGAGACTTCATGAAAGCATCAAACTTTTGGTACCATTGTCTAGGGGACTGTTTAAGTCCATATAAGCTCTTCTTGAGCTTACAAACTAGACTTTCTTTGCCAAGACCTACATAACACTCTGGTTATTCCATGTAGATCTCATCTATAAGATCTCCATGCAAGAAAGTAGTTTTCACATCCATTTGGACTAGCTCTAAGTCCTCCATTGCAATGCATGCACAGGGTAGTCATCTTGACCACTAGAGAAAAGATTTCCTCGAAATCAATACCATGTTGTTGCTTGAAACCCTTTGCAACAAGTCGTGCTTTATACTTTGGAGAAGCACTATCTAATGTGAATTTCAGCTTATATACCCATTTACATGGTAAAGCTTTCTTGCCATTTGGCAAAGGTACTAAATCCCAAGTACCATTCTTAATGACACACTCCCACTTGACATGATCTATTGTCTGCATAGCCTCTTTGTAGCAAGAAGGATCACTAGCATTTGTTAGCATAACAAAATCCAAACCTGGAACATATCTATCAGGTGGATGTGAGCCATGTGTAGAGCATCTCAATGATTGTTGAACAAGAACATTTGTAGACTAATCTAATCGAACATTCTCTTGAACATCCCTATGTGTAGCATTTTTATGCATGGTAATTGGATGATTAGTATCCTCAAAAACCACTCTTCTCACTTCAACTTCCTTAATGGGCTACTTATGCATCTAAGACTCATTCATAATGACGTCACTACTTCTGATCACTGATCGCATTTCGGGATCCCATAAGCGATATCCAAATTGTCCTCCTTGACCATATTAAAGAAAAAATCATTTCTTTGACTTATTGTTCCACTTTTGTCTAAGATTCTTGGATATATGAACATATGCTTCGCACCCAAAAAGTCAAAGATGATCATAATATGATGGATTCCCTGGCCATAACTCTTGTGCCACTTTCAGACCTTTGACAGTACTAGGTGAAAGGTTAATCACATGAACTGAAGTTAATACTGCTTCTTCCTAAAAGCCTTGTGAAAGGTTTGCATGATGTAGCATAGAAACTACTCTATCCTCAATAGTTCTATTCATCCTTTCCACTACACCATTATGTACGAGGGTATAAGGAGCTGTAAAAACTCTATGAATTCCTCTTGACTGATAGAAAAGGCTAAAATCGTGTGAGGCACACTCACCCCCATTATCTGAATGTAAAGCCTTAATCTTAGTTCCTTTTTCAGTCTCGACTAAAGCAAGCCATTTTCTGAAAGTAGGGAATATCTCATCCTTTGCTTTGATAGGATATACCCAGACTTTTCTAGTAACATCATCTATGAAATTGAAAAAATAAAGAGAACCACCTAATGACCTTGTGGGCATAGGACCATACACATCAATATGAATGAGATCTAAAGGATGAATTGAAGAGTCAATATGTGTCTTGTGCACATTTCTAGTTTGCTTTCCATATTGACAATGCTCACAAAATGAAAAATCAAAGAAAGATAACACATGTAAGTAGCCAAAACGAGAAAGATTTTCCATTCCACTACATGATATATGGCCCAAATGGCCATGCCAAATACAAGCCATAGGTTGTTTAGTAACAGCTAACAAGTGTTCTTTTTATGATACAAATAAGGGATAAAGTGAGCCAACTTTTCTTCTGTTTGCAGTAACCATATTTCCCTTTGATAGGCAAAAAGATTGAGCATAAAAGAGTACCTTGTAACCAAGGTCATCAAGTTGATCAACTGACATCAAACTATGTGATAACTATAGTACATGGTGTACATTATGCATAGTAAGTCTTGAACCATCAATGAATTGCGCAACCACATCTCCAATCCCCACAACATCACACTAGTAAGAGTCAACAAGTCTCACAGCATAGACTTTGCTGCATAATTAGAGAACCATTATATGTGTGGTGTCACATGGAAGGGAGCACCAGAATTTAGCAGCCACATGTGGGAAAGAGAATCAGCCATAAGAGCCTCAGTTGACGTAGTGCTATCAAGTTTCAACACATCAATATCATCAGAAATAGCATTAATTTCTTCAATCTTCACAGTCGAAGTAGATGGTACAGGTAGTTGTTTAACATGCCCATCAACATTCTGTCCTTTACATTTAGCATTCTTTAATGCATAATAGTCTTTCTTCATGTGTCCTTTCTTATGACAATAATGTCAATCGATATCCCTCTTCCTTGATTTACTTCTCCTACCACGTTGTTGATTCTTTCCTTGGTAAGAATCACAAACATTATATGCATCTCCACTTTAAGTTCCAACCATAGATTTTCTATGAATCTCCTCACTCAAGAGTGCTCCACATATGTCATCATAGACTAGATTACCACTAGGTGCACTATTGCTAATAAATGTGCAAAACATATCCCATGATGATGGCAAGGTGCATAACAATAAGATTGCTTTCATTTCATTATCCATATCCATTTCTGAGCCCTAACTGGGAGAATATAGCATCAAACTCATTTAGATGAGCAGCAACACTATTTGTGTCCTTCATGCGAAGGTCATTTTCTCATCAGATACACTTTATTTGATGTCGTCTCTTTTTCACATGTATTGCATGACTTCTTCGAAAGTTCCTCTGCACTTTCACTGTCTAATACTGTAAAGTAAACATTACCAACCAGGTGCAATCGAATGATAGACTTGGCCATTTCATCTAACTCATCCTGATCATCTTCATCCATGTCAACAGGCTTCTTTGAGATTCCATTTACTGGCTTCCATTGCCTCCTCTAAATCAGCACATCTTTAATCTGATTCTTCCATAGAGCAAAGTTTGTGCCATCAAATTTTCGGATCTCAAAATGGTCTTTGCCCTACAAGTTATAGCTCCTCCTCAGAACACTGGCACTAGACCCTGGTCCGCGAGATGTGCTTGAGACCTCCGATGCCATGATGGTAGAGAATTGAATAGAATGATGATTGAGCTACAAGAGTTCAAACACCACTAAGGCTCAAAGAAGGATAACCAATTGTTTGATTCTGGGAGAGAATTAAGGACTTGTCCCAAAAAAATGAATTAATGCACAGTAATGACCAACCAAAAGGATTATGTGAGAATAAGTGTGCTCACACTAATAAGTGTATCAAGGAGTAAATCGACCATTGTATTTAAAAAAAAAAACCAAAAAATTTGGAAAAATTTTGCTAGAGTATCCTCTACAAAATGAGCATATGACCAATGTCAAAATCTCATCAAACTGAAAGTACTAACATGTTTACTTGCATAGTGAATCACTGACTCCACTGCATATAATCAATTACCCGAAAGAAGCCAAATAGGCTTATCGAGCACCTATGAACAACTATATTTCCTATGGTGAGGCTGGGTAATTCTTCCACCTGCATCACCAAAGAGACCCGAATATGGGTGTCTCCCAATTAAGAAAACCTCATCACGCCCCTATTTATCAAATGTAAAAGGCTTTATGCAAAAAGCATAACTGCTATATCAAAGACCACATGGATGTACATAAGTGGTATCCACAGAAGCATACATAGTGTGTATGTGCTCAATATCTGCAGTAAAATGGCACCAAAAAGCCGAATTCACTTCCCAAACACTGGCCAACAACACCTGCAAGTGTCTATCGACTTTGTTCTTTAGGCTCAAAAAACTTGCATAGACTTGCGATGGCTGCTCCCACCACAACTAAAACCTTTGAGGAAACCTGTAGATTAACAAGTGTGGCTAAAAACACATCCCGCAAAGTGAACATCCATTGTCAAAGAAGTACAAAAAACACTCTTTTTTATGTTTTTGGACCTCTATGGAGAGAACTATGCACGAAAGTACTCCAAAATTGCTCTAGAAGTCACCCCAAAAATGCTTCAAAAATAGGCTTTGAAAGTAAAGAATGAAGCTTTGAGGGCCCAAAACTTGTTGAAGATAATGTTAACCTTAGTCTTCCCCCTTCTCCAAGCACCACAAGAGTGTATCTTAGTGGCAAGAGATTTCCACGGTTAAGCAAGCTCTGGGGGGAACACTACTAGGATGGGTGACTGTAGAGGGGATAACCGGTTCTATACTTCCAGTACTCCTTCTACTCAAGGGAGGTTCTCCTTAGGGAAGTATACCCTGTAACATCATTGTGTGAGGTACTACTTGAGAAGATAAACCAAGAAACAGTCAGAGTGTTACAAAGATGCTAAAAAGGCCAATTCGACCAAGATTGAAAAAAATTACGCTAGTTCACAAAAGATAAAATTGTTAACAGTACAAAAGGTCTGATCACTCGAAAGATGAACTAGGACATCTCAACACAGAGAAAGTATACAAACACAGAGAAGGTATACAAGTGTGGTATACAATGCTATGAACTCCAGCTTACAAGTGACTATCCTAGTATATCCAATCTCACTGTCATGCCGACTGCCCCCAACACTGAAGCTCTCACTCTGTATAATCTCTAACAGAGAAGCCTCTTCTACAGTGGGCAAAATCACATAAGTGAGCAGAGAATAATCAAGGAGAAGCCTGATTAGAACACTCAAAATACCACAGTAACACAAGTAGACCCTAATTGGCAAAAGCTAGAATCACAGAGAGATGACAGTGAGTGTATCCCTCAGCTTCCTAAATCTCTGTATATCCTTCCGAATGGACCCTTCAATAACATATAACTCTGACTATCTGTACGTACCTCCAACCGAGTGCAACTGCTTCTTATATAGATCTCGAGGGCAAGAGAGTGACTTCCGCCGGATTCCATCATTTAAGGCACCACCACAGTTCACTGCACACGCGCGATCAAGAGAGTGGCTTCCACCGGATCCCATCATTTACTGCACCATCACTGTTCGCGCCGATCTAACAAAAGTGGAGGGAGAGCTGGCTAATTTTGGGTAGGTGGTCTAATTCTGGTATTGACAGCCAATTGCCTCAAAAACGCTTGAAGACTTTGAAATATGGCCTTGAATGCGAGACTCTTCCATGAATCAACACTCCATCACAAATCTGATAGCCGACTTGATTCTGGCAGCGAGGATGAATTTTGAAGGACAAATTTTGAGGGACAAATTTTGAAGGACAAATTCTGAGGGACAAATTTTGAAGGACAAATTTTGAGGGACAAATTTTGAAGGACAAATTTTGAAGGACAAATTTTGAGGGATGAATTATGAGGGCTGAATTTTGAGGGATGAATTTTGAGGGCTGAATTTTGAGGGATGAATTTTGAGGGCTGAATTTTGAGGGATGAATTTTGAGGGCTGAATTTTGAGGGATGAATTTTGAGGGCTGAATTTTGAAGGACAAATTTTGAGGGCTGAATTTTGAGGGATGAATTTTGAGGGCTGAATTTTGAGGGATGAATTTTGAGGGCTGAATTTTGACGGACAAATTTTGAGAGCTGAATTTTGGGGGCCAAATTTTGAGGGACAAATTTTGAGGGCTTAATTTTGAGGGATGAATTTTGAGGGCTGAATTTTGAGGGATGAATTTTGAGGGCTGAATTTTGAGGGACAAATTTTGAGGGCTGAATTTTGAGGGATGAATTTTGAGTAATGAATTTTGAGGGATGAATTTTGAGGGACAAATTTTGAGGGATGAAAAATGATGCCGAGGATGAATTTTGGAGGATGAAATTTGGAGAATGAATTTTTTTTGACTGACAAAGATGAAATGAGGGCGAATCTAGAGCGGTGAACTATCAAGGACGAAAAGAAGTGGTGCTAGGACGAACTTTTTTTTTTGTTTGGCTGGCATACAATCAGATGAAATCTTGCCTGATTACAGTCCCCCTCATCAAGATGTTGCACCGTCTCGGTGCAATTCTTCAATATTGGCTAAAAAATTTCTAGGAACAAAATTAGAACTGTCTATGGACAAAACAAGCTGAAATGAGAACTAGGGTATATACAATGATTGATTTTTCTAGAAATGTTGCAAGTTAGATAAGCGTTCATCCTAGATAAGCCTTCACCCTGGAAATGTTGACCAGAGGCAATTTCTCACCCTTTAGGTCCTCTACTTGTACTACTCCTTGTTGAAATATCCTCAGAACTTTGTAAGGTCCTGACCATTTTGGTGCCAATTTAGTAGGTACAGATGGAATCAGATATACCATCACTAGAGCTCCCTCTTCCACCTTATTGGTCCTTAAGTGTTTGTCATGAATGTGTTTCCTTTCTTCTTGCTTTTCCTGCAGCCTCTTCATAGCTATTTCCCTATATTCCTCCAATGCTACCAATCTTCTAATGTGAGGGTCAACATCAATTCTTTTTGCTTCAACTTCTTTTCTGATGATGAATTCTAAAGGGGCTAATGCCTCTTTCCCATAGACTAGAAGAAATGGGCTCTCTCCCGTGGTGCCCCTTCTGGTTGTTCGAAAAGCCCATCTTGCACCAATGAGGGCTTGTGGCCATGAACTGTGATGATCAAAGGCTAATTTGCGTAGTAATCCAATCAAAATTTTGTTAGAACTTTCTGCCTACCCATTTGCTCTCGGGTAGTATGCATAGGATTTCTTATGGAAGATATTGTACCTGTCAAAGGTTATTTGCAACAACTGGTTTACAAAGTGCGTGCCTCTATCACTGGTGACTTCAAGTGGGCAGCCAAATCTTGAGAATATTCTTTTATACATAAACTTGGCTACTGTAGTGGAAGTACAATCAGCAGTAGCCTTAGCTTCTACCCACTTAGTAGAATAACAAGTGGCCATCAAGATATACTTCTTACCACCAGGTTGACCAGTTGGGCTGATTGGTCCAATGAAATCAAGACCCCATCGTTCGAAAGGTAGCCACCCAGTGGAGACTACTAATGGTTGAAAACTAGATCACCCACTAGAAAACCAAAGGAAATCAAAAGAACCCAAGATTAAAAGAAGGCAAGACAAACAAAATCTAGTATCCATCCCTAGAAAAAAAAATTATGAATTACCAAATGGTTGATGGACGCTTAATGACAACAAAAACAAATACAGACCCCCAAGCAAAAACGACCATTCAAGGAGATAATAGGCACAATAAAAACCTCGCATAACTTCTAAAAAGAAGAAATTAGGAGTGAATCAATCATCATTAAATGCCTCTCAAAAAACCTAACAACAAAAGCTCATCAAGAAGACATATAGATGGATTCTTAGACATATGGTTGAAGCACAAAGAAATCAATCACAAATCTAGGTGCCAAAGAAATAGAGGCTCAAAAGGAAAAGCCAATCCTCAATCCAATGGAAACCAAACCCAAGAAGGAACCTAGCTTGAACCAAGGAAATATGGAGAAAGAAAGAGGTATGAGAGAATATTGTGATACCAACAATGGACAACATTCAATTTGACATAGCTCTCTACGTGAAAGACTTCGTTCAATCTTCTAGAAGCACCAACAATATAGGAAACCTCAAAATATGATAACCCTTTTTCACACAAAACAAAACCCCTTGGTGCAGTATGTTTAGATATTACACTCCAAAGTATGCATTAAGTGGGCCAATTATAGGCCATGCACATGTACTTAAGAGGCTTCAGAGGCCCAAAGACATTTGTGTTAAAAAAATCATTAAATATTCATATTGATTACTAATCATTTGAAAAAATTTACACTCTCTAATTAATAAATCAATAGGTGTTCTCCAAGCACTATCAACAAAGTGTCTCTAAGATTTCATTTGTGTTAAAAAATCATTAAATGTTCATATTGATTACTAATCATTTGAAAAAATTTACACTCTCTAATTAATAAATCAATAGGTGTTCTCCAAGCACTATCAACAGTGTCTCTAAGATTTCAGATGGCTTCTTCAGTGAGAGCACCATACAAATTAGGTGGCAGCTTCAACCCAATCGAATTCACCAAAACTTCTAAGAAAGATCATAAATTAACGATCTCCATATTGGATGACAATGTTAGATAGAAATCACATGCATCCACAAGCCGTGAGTCTGCACTTCTTACACATTGGTTAGTATATAGACTATACAAGATTAATATAGTTTTCAAAGGAGTTTCACAAAGTGCATAAATTACATAAAATAAAGAGTATCTAGAAACATTTGGTGTTAAGACATTTGCAAAATTACCCATCGTTCATGTAGGCTGCAAAGAATGCATCCAACTTATGAAAACATATGGACACAAGGAGGCAAAGAACGGAGATTAATGGAATGGGCTATATATAGTAAATGATTTCAAAAGAAAAACTAAATGAATAAAAGTGATGAAAGATTTAGTAAGAAAAGAACTAAAAAGACAAGGATAACAATGATGAAGAATGCATGTTGAGATGACACTAAAACAACCACAAAAGAACCTCCAAAAGGAGCTAGAAAAAATGCCAACAATAAATCCAACTATAGAATTGAGGCAAGGGATCACCAAGGATATGGCAAGGGCCACAAGGGACATTCATAATGCAGAGATGAGACAAGTTTTTACTAGAGAACCACTCTACATAGTGGTGATTTCAACCACCAATGTGTTCTTAACAGAAGGTTTTGCTCAACAAGATGAAAAAATGTCATTCTCTCTAGATTCATTGGCAATAATGTCAATGAATGACCATGGCTAGGAAGTATTTGAACTAGATCCACCAAAGCATTGCACTAGAAATTACCGAAATCAAAGGAATTGTGTCATTGCCTTTGCACTTTGTCGTGAGGTTCACCTCATAAGGTTCTACCACTGCATTTGTCAACAAGAGCAAAGAAGCCATCTAATTACTAGTTGTATTTTTCTCAAGCAATTTTTTTTTCAGTCCATATTCTATATACTCTCCCTAGAGGCTTAGAATTTTGAAGCACAGGGGCACATACATGCAGGGACTCCCTTTATTAATCCCCAATTTGAGGAGTTCACATCAAGTTGTTGATAGATTTTGAACTCTTGATTGTTCTTAAACTTTGGACCTTAAGTCTAGAGGTCCAAGGTGTTACCACTAGTATCGAACATGAGAAAATACAAGAACTCTCTTTCACTCATAAGTTCTTCACGCCATTGATTATCACTCACTTCTTTCCTCTTTTATTTTGTACTTCTACACTCCTATGCTATCTTTAAGGTCCCCTTGAAAAGGGGATGGCTTTAAATAAATGGATAGTAACTTTGCCGTAATTTTTATTTCTATATCGAAAAATATGTTACATTATAGAGAAATCATTCCTTACATGACATGGATATCCCAAAAAACCCTAATTATACAATGTGACTATATGTTATTCAAAGTTTCAAGGTGATAAAATGTCCATGCATTATTAGGCATGTATGAGATGAAGAATATATATATATATATATATATATATATATATATATATATATATATATATATATATATATATATATATATATATATATATATATATATATATATATATATATATATATATATATATATATATATATATATTAAAAAGACCTATGCATTAATCTCCTTGGATCAAATTGAATTAATTGAAATTACAAGTGAAGGTCGGCTTCGTACCCATGGGACCCCCGTATCCCACAAAGCAAGGGTTAGATGGCTGACATGTCTAGAATTACAGAGCTCAAAGACCCACTATGATAGAGGTTTAGAATGGACGGCCCTAAGGCCCAACAAAGAGATAGGTTTGACATAGTACACTTGGTTTGAAGGACACATCAAATGATGCCCAAAAGCCAAAGTTATTTCATCCTAAATCAGGTAGGGAGGTGTCCACTGCAATTCCTAGGGTTTGAACCTCTGTCCCCTCACCTCGGAGGCAACGAGTTAAGCCAAAGCATAGAGCGAACTGGGAAAATGAAGAAAAATGTTAGGAGAGGACATCATCTACGAAAAAAAAACTCCTACCACGAATGATTGAATACCTCCCAAACTCTGAAGTCAAATATATGTACTCTGTTGCATGTGTTTGATGAAATGGTAAACACATTGCGGATAGAAGTTCCAAGTTCGATACCCTCAAATCATCCCGATGTTACCCCTTGAAAATGGGAGATAAAAGAGATTACTTAGGGTTTGTGTGTTGTTCTTTCAAATTTCAAGCCTAATAAAAAAGAGTAGGCAGAAGATCAAACTTGCAAAAAAAAAAGTGTGCTCTGGTTGAAGACCACTCGTTTTTATGCCACAATCTCAAATAGTTACCTTTACACATAAGTCGCAAATCAGCAGCCACGTCAACCCATTCTCCTGATAACACCAAATGAATATACGATGCTCATGTGTTTCGTGATCGCTTCCTGCAGGAATGGGGAGGACACAGATCTTCCGAGGCATGCAGGTCTTGCGGCGTCTACTTTCTGTCCATTCTAGAGACTTTGGTACGGAGACACTGGAAAACAGGAAGAAAACTTCCGCTCTGTCAGCGTTACGTGCACGTCTGGCAGCGGGAGGGCCAGATTTTCAAGATTTTCTACGAGGCAACGCAGAGATAAGAGAGCGGGAAGAAGGGGATGAAGATGGGGACGCCCCCTATTCTGTGGAGGTAGGAACCAAGAAGAATCCCATACCTAAGCCTCAATGGATGAAGCGCATCATCCCTGGCGGAGACAAATACACTAGTATTAAAGCTAAGCTCCGGGATCTCAATCTCCATACAGTTTGTGAAGAAGCGAAATGCCCTAATATTGGTGAGTGCTGGACTGGCGGAGAAACTGGCACTGCCACAGCTACTATCATGATCCTTGGGGATACGTGCACTCGTGGTTGTAGGTAAATCTCATACTTTATTTTATTGAAATTTTAAGGTTTTATTTACTCTTTGCTATGGTCTGTCATACATTTTTGAATCTTCTATGCCATCACAAATCAGGTAAGGCGTTTCAGTTAACGTGAGGGAGAGAAAAATTGGATAGGAAGTGAAGAATGTGTTTTTATTAATTTCAAAGCCACGTATATAGAGCAATAATTACATCTCAATGAACATGTCTGAAGTTGAGACTATTATATCTAGCATTTATCGTGCAAAAAATATTCATTTTCTACTCTGATTGATTTGCTTGCTTATAATCGCTCAGCTTTGCTTGTTTGATACAGGGCTTTGTATGGGCCACAGTGTGCACTTGAGTTTTCTCCACTCGCAATCCTCTCTTGCTCGCTTACCTACGCAAAATTAAGATTTCTTTAATGTTTTTGTTGAAAAACAGTTTATTATATATTTAATTTTGTGAATTTGACTATAGATTTTATCGAGAAATTAAAAAAGGAATGCTTTGGTAAAACCCAAATAGCACCAGTAACTTTTTACAGTTTATTAAATATTCAATAAGTTTGACCGCAATTTCCATCGAGGAATAAAAAAAGGAATGCTGTTGCTCTTTGCGCAACCTATACATCTTGAAGTTTGTCACTTCTTTGCATGAAGGGCATCTGCACATACATATGAAGCATCTTTCCTGGTCCTGTATTTCGATAGTTGATCTTTGATAAGTCTTTTAGTTGCACTATTTGGGATAAGCCTCTCTAATATGATCCGTAGCCTCTCTAATATGATCCTTCATCCATTAGCCACATGTGGATCTGCATATTGTTTTTTATCTTGAAATTTTGGATCCAACATGTATGCTGCCGTATGAAGTGGGCAGTCGTATGCATTCCACCTGCAAACACTACTTTTCACTACGGGATGTAACATGGTGAACTTGTATGCAAATCTTGTGTTTGAATACTTGAGCAAAGTAAGAGTAGACCTCTTTGCTAAACTCATTCTTCATACGTGTGTGGTTGATGAAACTAACCAATGAGTTTGCCTCATTAATTCGCGGCAAAATCCAATCCAAATTTCCAATATCTTTGAGAATATTATTTAAACAATGAGCCATGCAAAAACAAACAATAAGGTGAGGGTATAAATTTTCAATAATTGCATTGAAGCTCTATTTGAAGGCTCTCCATAAGCTACAATGCAAACAACATTTGATGGCCCCACAATCTCTATGGCACTTGCCCACTGTGTTGCAAGTACATCAAATGACTTCCTTGTCTCAGATGCATCATGGGACGAGATGAAGTACATCTCTCCACAAGAATAAGCCACCACTCCATGGATAGAGAGTCGTTGAACATCACTCCATCTATCCACAAGCAATGATACTCCATTTCTTTCCCATGATTTCGTTATGCTCTCACATGCGATTTCAACAAGCTTCTTCTCTTTCTCCAATAAAGTGGTGCGTAAGCTCTTCGAAGATGGCGGCACATAGTGTGTTCCATATTCACCTATCTTCTTTACCATGTCTTTGAAGTATGATGATCTATGGAAAATGGTAAAACAAATAAGATGTATAAGTAATGGGTTATGACATATGGAAGCTAATTTTGAATTTTGAAGTTTAAAACAAAACAATATAATCAAGATAAGACTTTTACCGAGCCGCATTTAAAGCTATGTGGTCATGGTAGAAAAACATGCCATTGCCGTATCCACCTCCTCCTTTAATATGGCATTCCAATTTTCACGGAGTGTTTGTTGACGTGATTGACGTACATATGGCATTCTCGAAGGTGTGGAAGAGGGAGTAGAAGTAGAAGTGGGAGTAGGAACAATGCCAGGTTGACGGGAGTTTGTGAGTCATGAGGAGCATGAATTTGGGTGTCACTAATAGCAAGCTTGTTGAGTAACTCTTGCTTCTTCTTCGAAGTGATTGCGGAACAATATCTTACTTCATGTTCACATTCACGAAGTAAGTGTGCACGCGCCTTGTTTACTCCTCCCATTTGTTTGTAACCACATAGCTTGCAAGTCCATGGCCTTGCACCACCTCCCTCTTCAGTGGATACCGGAGACTCCACCTCTTCCCACCATGTCTATTTGCTTGTAGCATGCCTCCTCTTGGTGTTTGATCCACTTGTTCGTGATGAAGAAGCCATAGAGGGAGAGAATACTATGAGGAGAAGGGAAAAGATGAGAAGGATGAAGAGAGGGTTGAGAGGATGGACCCTAGAGAAAAGCCCTTGAATATGCAAGTGTGAGGCTACCTCAAGAATTCATGGCACATGCACATAGGCTGCATGCAATGAAGCAAGTGAAATTTGTGAGGTTCATGAGCTGGAATGGGCTCTATTTATGCTTGTAAAAGACTTGAGGAAGCTTCTAGATGCCCCCTAGACAAACGTCAAGAGAAGCCCAAAAAAAAAAAATGGAATCAAAATTCAAGTTTTGAATTTCTAAAAAAGCCTGCCTAACCGGCTGTCGTCCCTGCCGTCCTCGTTTGGTCTCCATCACTCATGCCCGTCCCCTGGACGCGTCTTTGAGACGTCTTGTTGTTTGGCATATATCCATGGGGGCAACTGCCGTCCTCCATTGACGTCCCTTATCCAAATTACTCGAGGACAATGCCCTAGCGTCCCTAGGACTAGAGGATGCGTCTCCTTGTGCCGGATTAGATAATTGGGTTGATCTCGGTAGCTCGAAGGCCCAACGATCCCTTGAAGGTATTTTGTTAACATCTCACCATTTGGCATAGTACATCCGGTTTGCGAACTGCTAGCCTTTTAAATATGCGTTGCATTCAACTCTTTAGGTGTGCACCTAATGATCGGTGCATACCTGTGATTAAATAAATATGTCTTCCCTAAGTTCATAAAAAACCCCCCTCCATGTTTATTGTGCGTGCACATCGAACCTTCCCGAGAGACTTTGACCTTAGCTATCCTCATTCCTCAACTTTGAGGTAGTAAGGCTTGGATTCTTCCTTTTCCACCTTGCTAGACTTCATCTTTCCTTCTTCCTCCACCCTTTCATCATTCCTTCTCCACTCTTTTGTCCACCCTGAATGCTTACATCCATCACCCTTCCATCCATTATCCATAACAATCATGAATCATCTTCCATAGCCAAAAAGCTTCAACCAAAGATAAAGGGAAGCCATCTTACATTGAGTATTTTGGCACTTGCAAAACCCAAGCCATTCTATATATTATACACTATAAACTTTGGTATATACTATGTATGCATAATGCCTCTCTCTCTCTCTCTATCTATCTATCTATATTTACAACACACCTTACCCGCTCGTGCCATTCGTTCATGCACCTTACACACACTGAATTGAATGCACATGACACACCTGACCCCAATGCCATTTTGGATGAGGAGTGTCTAGTCGTAGCCTGAAGGGGTTGAACCCCTCCCCCAGCCTTGAGAGGCGGAGAGCCCAACTAGCTTGGATAATGCATGTGGACCATTATTTTTTAATTTTGTTATTAGTATATTATGCTATTTATGTATTTTCTTGACTTCTTGAATTGTCAACTTTGTTGTATTTCCATGTCTTTATTGTGGTGTTGTTCCAAAGACATTACTTTTTTGCCTTGTAGAGATATACACATGCACACATGCATAGATACACACTATGCATATGCATACATGCACAAGTGTAGACATATATACACGAATGCACACATGCACATGCATTTACATACACATACGTGAAGGTACTATTTGTATGCATATAAACTTGTTCGTATGTACTAGAGGTACCATATGGTACCATTTGTAACATTACAAATTGACACATTTGAACAAATGTTTTATAAAATTTTTTCACTCGGTCTAGTGACGTAATATTGGGCTTTTTGTATGATCTATTGCTCATTGAGTCATTTGTGCATGCGTATGGTGATGCTTAAGCCTCATGCTCTTTGGTCCTCTACTCAAGACCTTCTACCTCAAGGCTCAAAGCTCTACTACTTCCAAGTTTTTTCTTTCAAGCTTTAGGTTTGAACTTCTCTTTCTCTATCTCAATCACCATGGTGAAAGAAAAACGGAGGGCTTGTGGAGCTCAGGGTTTGAATGTGCACAAAAGATGTTTTGTGTTTCGGGGCAAGAGGTCACACATCTAACTATGAATTCAGCTTTCTCAAGGATGGACTTCAGTCAACCCATGCTTCCAATATTTTGCATTAGGATATCTAAGATGCTACTCATGTAGAGAGTCCATGAAACTCTAGGATACTCCTTTTTTGAGATGCTCTCCATAGCCACACAAGTAGATGCATTGTTTGTGACCACTTGTACAACATTTTTGCTCTTAATATCTTCTATGGACTTTTTGATGTTGCACTAAGTGGATTCACATGTGACGATTGTCCAAGGTGCATGTGTTGGTATGCCACACAAGAACATTGTCACCTTGCAAGAGGAGGCAAGAATGTTATACCCATTCTTTTTGCGTATATGAGATTATCCATCACATAATATGGAGCATCCATACTTCTTGTGGATGTTACGTAAGGATAACAACTCAATGTTTCCACTGCACCCTTTCTTTGTTCAACTCTCCAATCCATAGCATAGCCCATGAGGGTCCCTCAAAAGGAGCACAGAGCACCTATGAGGCTCACTGCGTGCATAGCCCTCTTCCATGCAGTGAGCTTCTTTCACCGCTTCTTTCATTCCTTGTTTTTGCACAATAACTTTCATGCTACCTTTTACAAATATGTTGGTCTATGGGACCCTAGGTATTGCAATGGGAGATGCACTTGAGCTCACACTATCATAACAAAGCTCTTTTCGAAGGCTCTCGTCTTCAATGTGAATCTCAAACTCTTCATGACCACTTGAGGAACCTATATTGCCTACGCCTAAACTCATTTTCAATTTTGCAATCAAGTCTTCAAAGACTCTTTAATGTATAGAGTGACACTTTCCATTTCTTCCACCTCATAGTTTGGCTTCATATGCGAAGCACTGCCCATGTAATGCCTTGGCAATATGTACATTCCCAAGCATTGGGTCCAACTGTCTACACTTGAGAGTAGATATCGGATGCAAGAGTTGTTAGAAATGCAACCTTCCACAAGAGGGTGTATATATATATACATATTTTTTCAGGGTCAAAAGCGGGTCAACAGACCGTCAACTTTGGTCAAAATATGCAGAATTTTTTTATCACATATTTTGGAAATGCTACTCAAAAGCTATCCAATGATATATCATACTCCAAAATTGGAATAGTTTTGAGGGTTCAAGAGTCGAACCTTAATTTCAGGCCAAATTATGCTTTTCATCAATTTTTGAACCAAGGGCCAAGATTGAAGCTGCAAAAAGCATATAATGCTATGGTTGAGATACAGTGGACCTAAAAATGCCTCCAGAACCGAAAAATTACGTAGAAAAAAGTCATACCTGAAATTTGTGGCTGATTTTTCGCTTTTGCTTTATTTGACTAACATTGAAGCTTTTCAGGGGAGTCTCTTATCTATTATCTATATAAGGAGCACCTAAGACACTCTTTTTGACATCTTGTACCATAGGTACTGTCAAGCACTTCCATATCAGGATTAGAGAGAAAGAAGCTTCTGTAAGTATTCTCTTGTAATTTAGAGTTCTATTTTGGAGCTCTTTGCACCTTTGCCATCTCTTGTGTACATTGTGTCTATCTCTCTCTCTCTCTCTTTCTCTCTCTATAGTCTCTTTCTACATTGATTGTGGGCTTAAAAAAAAAACTGGTATTAAAGTAGGTTTGTGAGAGTCTGTTCGAGACTTTACTTGAGCAAATAGACTTGCTAAGTTGTTTGGCTTACTATTTTAAAGATATGGCAATGTCCTCCGTGGTCACGGTGGATAGGTTTAATGGTGATAATTTTCACACTTGGAAAATAAGGCTTCAAATAGGATCTCATGATCACTAACCTATGGGATGAAGTTGAAGTTGAAGTTAGAAGACTTGGACTTGGATTATTTACAATTGCTATACAAGATTAATTTTTTGTTTGAACCAAGCTCAACAAGCTCAAAAGTGGTGCCCCATCTTCATCAATTGGGTGGGCAAAAAGTACCCAAGGAGGAGGGGCTAGTGCTACACAAGCAAGAGGGGCTACCACTTCAATTGCAAATCAAGAACCAAGTGTAGAAACTTTATCTAGAAATAGAAAAGCTTTGTCAACTATAGGTATGAGCCTTAGTAATGAATTCATCCATCATCTTTCAAGCATTAAAAGTGAAGGAGAAGCATGGATAAAGCTAGAAGGATTGTTTGGCACAAGGACACAAAAGTCTCTTGTATCAATGAATGGCTCACCATCAGTGGCATAGCTTTTGAACAAGTTTAGGAGCTACATAGCTCAATTGGCTAGGATAAACAATCCTATTTCAGAGATAATTGCAATAGAAGCTCTTCTGAAGAGTCTCCCTCCTTCCAATGGTATGATTGTCACTATTCTACAAAACAAGACATCCAAATCTTGATAGAGTAATAGAAGCAATCCCAAAGGAGGAGAAAAGATTAAGAGCATAAGGGAACCTAAATGGTGGTCCATATACAAAAAAATTGAGTTTTATTTTGGAGCTCTTTGCTCCTTTGCCTTCTGTTGTGTATATTGGCTCTCTCTTTCGCTCTCTCTCTCTCTATATATATATTCTCTCTCTATATTGATTCTAGGCTGAAAAAACCAACAAGAGCTCTACCCATGATTATGGACAATGGATATCACGAATCACAAGTGAGCCCTCTATCAATGAAAAACCAAATGATAATATTAAAGTCTAAATAATCTGAGTCTTGAGTCTTGTTTATGTGGTATTTAGGATGATTAAAATCTCTCTCTCTCTCTCTCTCAAGTATAGTTAAGACAAAAGATTTTGGATAATGGATTATGGGCTCTAGGTTTTAGCTCTCAAGACTCGAGTCTTAAGAGTGAAAGGTTAATACTCAAGTCTTAGTTTATTGTCAATACTCAACCATTGTACTATTTAGGTTGTAGCTCTCAATACTCAAGAGTCAATGAATCAATACTCCGTCAAGGAGGGAGTCTTGTTAATGTCATTTGTTGGAGCATAGATATATGGGCTGTATGTAGAACTAAACAGGCCTTGAGGTATGTTGAATTGGTTTTCCCTTTCTAGATGGTGAACCAATGAATTAGCCAAGCAAAAGCCACAATGTAGATATTCCCTATCATCATTATGATGGATGCTTGTCATAATGTCCATATAATACCTTTATTTCTTCTCAACCATTTGACAATAAAGTCTTGCATGTTTCACTCTTGATGATTGAGTAGTCACGAGCATGTCGTATTTTTGTGGAATTTTTGGGCCGCTTTGTACTCTATATGGGGTCCTCCCTGTTTGAGCAAGAACACGTCTTGATTTTTGAGTCATTGACCTATTTTGTTAGTTGATTGGATCTATGGGACATATATACTTGCAAGATAGCCTTGCTATTTGCTCATCAAGACTCAAGGGATAGATTCATGTATGGGCTTTATTATCTTGTGTACTTAGTGTTGTGCTCTATAGATTTCATATTATCATGTTTCCACTTTTTGAAGCTTGCATTTTCAAGCATATGAGTTCTAACTATGCACTTTTACATGGTATTAGAGCTCCAATGAAGTTGGAATATGTTCTACATGTTGGTATGAAAATGTCATGTTGGGGGAAGGGAAGAGGAGGATCAATTGAATTTTTACGATCAGGAGGTGGTTGCATCTATATTTTCTCAAGAGGAGATGTGCATTGTGGGGTGCATGTGCGTGAGCATGTATCTTAGTTGTGTAACCACTATTGGACATCGATGACATTAGTGGGGAATTGGGATGTCATAGTATTGAGTCAATACTATGCATAATGGAGCCGATGGTTATAATGTCTTGTTTTAGACTACCATGAGCTTATAGTTGCACTTTCATTGAGCATGAATTTGGGGTTTGCTTGGATTCATCTTGGTATATATGATTGTCATACTACTGGACATTAGACTTCTCCTTAGGTGTAGATGCGGATGAAGTAGATTTCTCCTATATATATATATATATATATATATATATATATATATATATATATATATATAGATAGATAGATAGATAGATAGATAGATAGATAGATAGATAGATAGATAGATAGATAGATAGAGAGAGAGAGAGAGAGAGAGAGAGAGAGAGAGAGAGAGAGAGAGAGAGAGAGAGAGAGAGAGAGAGAGAGAGAGAGAGAGAGAGAGAGAGAGAGAGAGAGAGAGAGAGAGAGAGAGAGAGAGAGAGAGAGAGAGAGAGATGAAATGAAATGAAATGAAATGAAATGATATATTTACGTCTTCAAAAGGCCAAAATGACCTATGAGACCAGAAGTTACAAAATTGGTGAATCTGATACAAAATCTGAGTACCAAAGGAAGTGGTATTGAAAATGAAAGATGTAAAATAGCTGGGAAAAGGCTAACACCAAGACTAATACAACAAAGGGTTGATACATAGGAGGGATGTGCTGATATACAAGGTTGGAGATCTATCCTCATCTCCACTGTGGGTGTCTGAAAAGTACAGTTCGAATCCTCCGTTGTAGTCTCCGTCGATACTGTGTAGCACCTCTCACTCTCGGTCGTCTAGATCTCCCTAGCTCCACTGCTAGGTCTATGAGAGTGCCAGTAGTGGCTGTATGAGAGTGGACAGAGCTCTGTACTAGATGCTCTATTGACTGCTCCTCTAGCTGCCCAGTGTCTAGTGTAAAGAAATCCGTAATCTGTCTCTGGGACTGTCTCCCTCCAGCTCTCCTCAGTAGAGTGTCTCTATGTCTGTGTACCTCTAGTAGATATAGTCCAAGACATCTCTGATCCTCAAAACTCATGACTCTAGATAGTGGCCCAAAACCCTCTCTGAATAGACAATGAAAACGGCCCCGTATCTCATAGTATACCGTGCAATGACATATGTAATGTAGCTCTGTCTCTGGCTCTAGGTGACATAGACGGCATATCTTGCTATCTGCTGGTACCCCTCTGAATCTGCCAGTCTCAATCTCAAGCTGATGTGAGGATGTGCGCAACTGGCCAATGGCACAACGCAAGGCATGGGAAAGGTGTGTATCCATATAGCTAGGACGAGCCACAAACCCATCGGTTGTGAGGTGTAGAAGATGCTCTCTATAGAAAGCCATCTTCGTACCCAACTCCTGTGTAGGTTCAATCCATGTCCTCCTTGTGTCCAGCTGGATCAGATCCTGACGAATGAGTCTAGTAATATCCACTCGTGTCAGGTACATCGGGGGTGTCTGTAAAGAGTATTGGAAAGGAGGCAGCCTGTCCATGGTAAAACCATGTGTTTGAAACCATGATGTCATATGTGCAAACCAGCATGATGTATCCCCCTGCAGAGCTAGCTGTCTGGATGACTCGAGGGCTAGCCTCGTATATCTATCTCTGGTAGTGTCCCACAAGCTGTGTACAAAGGAGACTGCTCTAGTGAGTGCCTCAATCTCAATAGGGGGAGCAGCTAGTTCCGCTCGAATGATATCATGTGGTACGGAGGCCTTGGCTCTAATCAGCCTAGAGATCATAGATACCAAGGGCCTCTCCATGACTTTCCACCCATCCTGACCTATAGAAGGTCCCCAAAGCTGTACCCCATATATCATAGTAGAGGCAACCAAAGTATCAAAGAGCCATAACTTTGTCCTGGGTTCCTGAAATTGAACTTGCGAGCACATCCTCTCCAATCCTCCCAAAGGTGCAGATGCTCTAGTCAGTCTAGTCTCTGCTTCTCTCCTCAAGGAAAACTCGGTCCAGTGAATACTACCCCCAGATATGTGTATGCATCTGTATACTCCACAACCTCCTGCCCATATGTGAAAATAGGTGTTGATCTCTTGATCCACTGCGGTGTGGTGTTAAACATCATAACCTTGGTTTTACCAAGGTTTACAGACAGACCACTATCCTCTGCAAAGCTGTGTAGAGCATCCAAGTGTCGTTGCATACCCTCCGGTGAGTCAGATATCAAAACAATATCATCAGCATATAACAACAATGGGATCCACGTCCCTGCCAACTCGGCCCCTCTATCACCCTCTCTGTCAATGTAATCAGACACCTCATCAACATACATACCAAATAGAGTAGGAGACAGTGGGCAGCCCTGTTTCACTCCAATAGTAGAGTGAACTAAATCAGATACCCCTTCAGGGGTGCAAACTCGTCCCACCACTGATCTGTACAAAGCCATAATCCCCCACATCAACTCTGTGGGTACCCCCATCTCATGTAGTCTGCGCATCAATCGAGCTCTCGGCACCATGTCAAATGCTTTGTGGAAGTCCACAAAGCTACAATAAATCCGCTTCCTGTGTGACCTTCCCTCTTCAATGATGGCTCTAAGTGTCAGAATATGATCAAGAGTGGAGAGACCCCTCCTGAAACCTGCCTGACCCTTTGCCCGCATACGCTCACCCTCTGCCCAATCACTCAAGTGCTGCTCAAGAATGGATGCATACAACCGTGCCAATGTGTGTCCAACCATAATAGTGCGGTAGTTTCCCGGCTCTATAGGATCCCCTGCCTTGAAGATAGGCACAATAGTAGACAATCTCTAAGTTTCAGGTAACCCTTCACACATGGCATGATTGAACAACACTGCAAGAACCTCCATCAACATATCCCTAGCATGAATAAAATGCTCTTCCACTAGACCGTCATGGTCATATGCCCTCCCGGTCCTCATCCTGTCAATGGCCCTCTGTACCATTCGAGCGGTAAAGAAAGTGCTCGTGGCTTGGCACGGCTCTACAGGGCCCGGAAGGGGTTCGTGTCGAGGAACCATATATAGCGATGTCGCATACTGACCCCATACATTCAGGTGAAGTAATCGTTGGGGGAGTGGAGTGCTCATGAAAAAGTCGCCATGCCTCTCCTGAGTCCCTGCTCAAGAACATATGATATAAATCTCGCTCCAACTGAGCCAGGTAAGCTCGCTTCTTCCGTCTCACAAGGCGACGGAAAGCAATTTGAGACTGTCTGTAAGTGATAACTCCTAGCAGAAGATCTCTCTGAAGCTGGGCTCTCATCTCTCTGCATTCCTCGTCATACCAACTATTCTGGGGCATGCTCCCAGATTGTCGCCTCCGAACCGAAGCACAATATGTATATATATATATATATATATATATATATATATATATATATATATATATATTTATATATATATATATATATATATATATATAGAGAGAGAGAGAGAGAGAGAGAGAGAGAGAGAGAGAGAGAGAGAGAGAGAGAGAGAGAGAGAGAGAGAGAGAGAGAGAGAGAGAGAGAGAGAGAGAGAGAGAGAGAGAGAGAGAGAGAGAGAGAGAGAGAGAGAGAGAGAGAGAGAGAGAGAGAGAGAGAGAGAGAGAATATGTAGATGGAAGTGAATTGATAAGAGTGTTTCCCATCTCTTCATCAAAAATGTTAACTCCAACATCAAGAAGTTGATCACGAATGTCCTTAAGCTTCTAGATATATCATATGAGATTGTATTGGCTCACCAACTTTCATCTGTTTGTTGGTTAATTCTTCCTTAGATGACCCTTCTTTGTAAAATTTTTGCTTTGACAGAGATTTTCATAACAAGAGGGTGTGCATAACGTGATTTGAGGAATAATATGACACTTCATACCCATAGCTATAAGAGAGAGTGCTTGAGCACCTCTTGAATCCCATCTCAACTCCTCTTGAGAAGGTTGAAACTTGAATATGCATCCCTCTGTGTGCATATGATGATACAACTTCTTCTTCTTCTTCATCTGTCTATTGGGCAAAAATAGAATTAACATCCTCAACCATCTTCCTTGGTCTTGGAAATTTACCATTGACAATATTCCATAAACCTTGGAAACTAGCAAATTCATCATCATGAAACTCCACATAGGATAATTAGACATTTTCCATCAAGCTTGTCTTCTTATTTCAATCTCGCAATAATCACTCATCTTGGGAACAAGTTATGTATGTGCAACAAAAGCTCTGATACCAAAGGTTGGAAGTGAGGTAGGCTCAATAATAATTCCACAAGATCTTTCCAACACTTAAAAGCTTGCACACATGCACATCTTGAACCAAATAAGATAGATGAATGATCACAGAAATAGACAAAAGACAAGAGAGATGAAACGAGTAGCTAACGGGCTATAGTCTTAGTAATAACTACTTGATGAAATCTAATCATGCAATGTGTGTAATATACAAAATTTGGATAAAAAGTTGAATATAGAATGGATCTAGGTACATAAATTCGAGAGAAGTGTGGCCAAGAGCTAGAAAAAGTGAAAGTGTGCTGGAATATGAAGAGAATAGAACTGTTTATGGAAAAACAGCCTACATGCTATAATTAGAGTAAATTTCTGCAACCCTAACGGAATTAGGGTTTCTTCCCTGATATAAGCAGCTAGAAAGTCTTCTCCTCTTGAGGTAATAGGTAGGAAAACCTGGTACAGCAGCAAGATTTGAAGAACTAACAAAATATAGCAGCAACTTACAAGGATCAGCAGGTATACACACTTTGAGTGTGTGTAAAGAAGAAGATGGCAGCAGCAAAATACACCAAAACAGCTTCTTGACCTTCAAGGAGCAGCATCTTCACTTCTAGAGCAGTTGAATAAGTGTACACCATAGTGTATAAGCCTCCCTTGTGGGTCTTTTATAGACTTTTGCCCCCTTATCTCGAGTTTTTACGAAAATCAGGGTAAAAAATCCTTTTACGCAAAAACATAAAATGTTCACTATTTTTGCTTTTGCACACGTGAAAACTGTGAATGGGCTTTTAATGTGCGTACGAACTTAGTTTCTGATAATAATTTGCTTTTGGAATTAGGATGATGTCATTTATATTATATAAGTTGAGATCATTTGCTTTTAAAAAGCTTAAAATCAGAAATTAGGGCTTGTGTTTTTGGTGTGTTTTAGGTCTCAGATGGTGACATGTTATATATTATTAGAAAGCTCTTGAAGAGTACTCTAAGAATATCCAATAAATTATTTTGACCATCTTTGATCATTTTGTCTATTTCTGAAAATTAGGATTCGCCGGAAATCAGGGTTTAGAACCTCAATTGGACATTGTTTCCAACAAAGATTACAATATGAACAAAAACAAGTGGCTGAAATGGTTAGAAATTTATGTAATATGCTTCTACCTTGACCATTTGAGGTCCGGTATATCAATGAAACAAGTATAAATGGAAAGAACTTGGAGAGAGCTAGTGTGTATGGAATATGAGTAGTAGAGTGGCTGGGGCCTTTACCCCCAATTGTTGTGCCTGGTCTTGTGAAGATTATGTTGGTAAAATCATTAAAAAAAACATGTCGATTGGGCAATCTTCCACTGGGGGAAGCTCAACCTGCACTCCTAAATCAAACACTGGTTAAACTCAGAAATGGTTCCATTTTGGGAAATGGTAAAGTTTATGGTAAACAGTTTTTATTACATATTCTTGTAGAGCTCCATGAGAACTATCCAAGCATGTATAACATTTGTATGTGTGGATCAATCCTCAAGGTCAAATATAAAACCCTGTGAAAAGCATTTTATAAATATGAAAAGCAACTTGACACTTGACATAATTTTATTAAATCAGATTATAAAGATCCAATGGTGGCTCCATGTAGAGCAGGTAATTTTGCAGTCTGTCTGATCATAAATGTCCTTTATGATGCCAATGATGTCAAATGTATTGTTTTTGGCAATCTTCTCTTTTTCTTGATGTATGATCCTGTTTACATAAATAAGGCATTAGTTTCCAGCCCTTTGACCTCACTGATTGAAGTTGGGGGTATCCCCGAGTGACTTCTCTCAGCCACTTTTCTGATCACTGAAGTTTTTTGGATCTTTCATGAGGGATGTTTGGAAAGAATGTGCTAATCTCACCTGCATGGCTTTTGTGAATTTAAGTGAGCTTACTATGCATGATGTGATCACAAAGTTGTCTCTGCTGTCGATCCGCTCCTAAGGGATGTGATGGACATCCTGTTAATTCTTTTCCTCTTCCTTCAAGAGATTGAGAAAAACAGAAGACACAAAAAGATGGTGACCACTTTCCTTAAAGAAGAAAAACTTTATTTTTATAACTTCTAATATTAATTTCTCAATAAAAAGTTGTACCTATAATGGTATGTTTCTTACTCTTGTTTGTAAGGCATCAGGATTATTATCTCAAAAGTTTGATGACTTGTGAAATTTGTTTGTTCAATCTTTAGGTTCTGTGCAGTCAAGACATCCAGGGCTCCACCACCTCCAGATCCAGAAGAACCAGCCAAAGTTGCAGAAGCAATTACAGCTTGGGGTCTAGACTATATTGTCATTACGAGTGTTGATAGAGATGATCTTCCAGATCAAGGCAGCAATCACTTTGCAGAAACAGTCAAACTGCTGAAGCAGCGCAAACCAAACATGCTGGTCGAGGCTCTTGGTGGGTAGGCCATCCTGAGTCTAGGATGAATGTGATGTTTCAGAATATTGATTCAGAGTTTGTTGGATGTTTTAGTTCCTGATTTTAGAGGTGACAAGGAGTGTGTAGAGCGAGTTGCCAGTTCGGGTCTTGATGTATTTGCTCACAACATAGAGACTGTTGAAGAATTACAAGGCGTAGTAAGAGACCGCAGAGCAAATTTCAAACAGTCACTTGATGTTTTGAGTATGGCAAAGTCCATGGCTGCACCAGGTACTCTGACAAAGACCTCAATCATGCTGGGTTGTGGAGAGACACCAGCCCAGATAATCAAAACTATGGAACGTGTTAGGGATGCAGGAGTCGATGTGATGACATTTGGCCAATACATGCGACCTACTAAGCGGCATATGCCTGTGTCAGAGTACGTGACACCAGAAGCTTTTGAGGAATATAGAAAGATTGGGATAGACATGGTAATAAATATGATTTCCATATGATCAGCCTAGACATTTCTATGCATAAAAAGAGCTTTAACACAGTGTATTGATGTAATTCTTATTTTCAAGGGTTTTCTATGCAGCGTAGTTTAAATGCATCATTTCTTATGAGTGCAGTTCATAATATTATCTCCCAATGGTGTTGCTGGCTAATTGCAGGGTTTCCGCTATGTAGCATCGGGCCCACTGGTGAGATCCTCTTATAAGGCAGGGGAGTTTTACATCAAATCCATGATTGAGGAAGATAGGAAGAAAACCAAAGTCCAAGCTTGAAGCTAATTCAGGTGTTCAGAAGTACTCATGGATAGCTCAGGCTTCTAAACACAAAAATGGAAAATTAATACCAATATAGAATTCAAAAAAAAAAAGAATGCGAATGCTGATTGTAAATCAATATTCATGTACCTTTTCAGAATGATTTTTCTGTTCACCATAACTTCATTGTACTGGAAAGATTGCCAGTGAATTTATCAGAAATAAGCTCCATGTGATCTATTCCCATTTCCATGGATGATTGCTGTAAGTGAATGTCTTTTGGTGTGGAGAGTACTCTCAGGAGATAGGTTAGCTTTAAAAGGAGACATATTTCATTCAATTTTATGAAAATGTGCAAGGTCACAGTGAAATGTTTTCAGAAGGTGGTACTATGCCGATCATATACAGAGCAGGCATCCATGCCTAGGTTGCCAATGCAACAAAAGGGTAAACAATGCACAGGTACATTGCTGAAAAATTGGAGATATGATTTGTCTGAGATGATTGTGTACAGGTCTTGTCAGACAGGTGAAAATGTTCTAAGTTTGAGTATTCCTTAAATAGGGAGGATCTGAGCCACCTAGGCTATGATTATGTATGTGGCATCATTCAACCTTTTAGTCTCCTGTGACGAGGGAGTATGATTTGGGAGATGAGCAGATCATACTGAAGGTTAGAATAACCTTGGACTAGTTAGATTCCGAACTACTATGTGTTTTGAACATACTCATATGATGAACTTCAAATGATTGAAGGAGGGACTATCAGATGGAATTTGTCGCGAATGCTTTCATAGTTGAAGGATCTCTGATTGGTGCGTTTAAGGGAACTTGCTTCTAGAATGAGTTTCGATGAAGAATATCACGCCTAGTGTTTTGGATTCCTTTCAAGAGATGTACTGTGTCTGCAAAGTGGTCTTGAGATCTACAAGATAACTAAATATTTAGCTCAGGGTTTATTATTGCTTGCATGGATGTCCAATACATTTCAAAACAATGAGTAATAATCACCATGGCAGGTTTACTTGTAATGTGCTGCCAATATACATAGAGCAGCACAAATTAGAAGAGAGCTCTAAGGTGAATTGGCATATCAGTGATGATGATTGATGAGATGAGACATGTTGCTATATAAGAACGCTTCAGGGCTTTTGATGAAGGTGCGTCTCACAGTTTTACGTTATTTGGTTTACATTAGCATGCCCTATATGCAGCATGAATTATATGGGAACCTTTCAGGGATGAGTAGAAAGCTGACCTTTTGATGAAGGTGCGTCTCACAGTTTTACGTTATTTGGTTTACATTAGCATGCCCTATATGCAGCATGAATGATATCGGAACCTTTCAGGGATGAATTGTATGGGAACTTTTCAGGGATGAGTAGAAAGCTGGATGTTCATGTACAATTGAATGAGAATTCGAGTTGTAATTTATGTAGCGACTTTGCATTCATGCATATTGTAGAAATTGGGAAGTTACTGATATATTAGGATGACTTGATCAGATACAATCTGTTCAACTATGCATTTCGTTTAAGCTTGCCTATCTTTAGCTTGCATCTTGTGGTAGGCATCATTATAGTTGAGCTTGGCTGTCATGATTGGAAGCGATAGAAACTTTGGTAATAGAGCTTCCTATGAGTTAATGCCCATGGTGTATGTGTGTATGTTATGGGGTGTGTCATTGCTTATGCAATCTTAGTTCTATATGCACTATTGGCACCTGAGACATCAGTGGGGATGCCCTTGCATTTAGTTGATACGATGCATGATGTTTTGGAGTATCATTTGGTTTTTTTTGGGAGCTTGCCCTCACTCCCCCTCTTTCCTTGCCTCGTTCTTTTGATTATCATGAGCTTATAGTTGCACTTTCTTTTTGGGATGAATCTTGGGTTTCTGGGATTCTTCTTGGTATACATATTCTTTGTGTCAGTTAACATACAAATTTCACCGATGGAACCTTTGTATGAGCTGCAACCACTTGATAGGTATGCTTTTCCAACTATGCTTTAGTTTCACCGGTCTTTAACTTTGTGATAGTATTTAATCATTACCACTCATAATAAAGGTATGTAGTTTTGTGATTGACTGGGATGAACTTGACGTTGGAACTTCGTCATGGGGTTTGCATGACTCATTTTGGTACATGTTTTAGTAAACATGCAATTTCACTTGTAGAATCTTAGGTGGATACACCCCATCAACTATGCATTTGCTTTAATTTGATTGACCTTTAGTTTACGCCTTGTGCTAGTTTTCATTATGGTTGAGATAGGTTGATCACTTTCGATAAACTATGTCCAAATGAATCGCTATTGATTTCATGATCATCGTGTGTTTGTGTGATTGGACATGTGTGAGCATGTATTCATTACTAGTTCTATACAGATTATTGGACATTGATGATGTTATTAGGGATGCCATAGTACTCCATTGATACTACAGATGATGCTACATAGTCTTTTTTTAAAGGAGGAAGTTCGGCTGAAGACTAATCTCCCTTTGCTTGAATTGATTGAAAGAACAACTATACAAGTGAATGGGCCTAGTACCGGTGGGACCTCCCATATCCCACAAAGCAAGGGTTAAATTGTCCGAAGGCAAACACTAGAAAGAACTGTCAGAAGGCATCTGGTTTAATATTGCCCGAAGGCATTACATTGACCTTAAGCCCACACGTCTTGCCGTAGAGGGAGGTTGAACCCTCACCCCTTCTCAAGAGGTGGAAGGTCCAATCACCCATACTAACACGTGCGGACTCGTTGCTACGTAATCTTGTGGTTGATTATCATAAGCTCATAGTTGCAATTCTTTTATGGGGAAAAATCTCAATTTTTTTAATTTCACCTTGACATTATGGGCAAATTTGGGTCTAAATTGGGCTTTGTAAAAAGACGGGCAAAGAGGAACAAAAGTTGATAATAAAATTAAATTTTCCTCCCTTCGATGTCATTAATCCACTTGCAATAGCTTTTTTCGTATCTTTCAATGCAAAAAATGACACCAAAAGCTTTTGAAACATATGAATCTCATTGGGAAAATCACTCTATGATGGGATACGTTTCATCTTTGTCTCCTCCTCTACTTGTGTCTTCAAGGTCTCAGTATTGTCCTATCTCTTGTTCCCTCTCAAGCTATCATCTCTATTTTCCAAATTTAGCTCATGAACTCGTCCCCTTATCAATAGGTACTTGTTTGCTTCTCATTGCAAGCATTTTTTATTTTATCTAATCGTCTTTACCATTTCATATGTCACTCCCTCCACTCAAATTTCACCTCACAATATGAACTCTTCGCCTTTTCTAAACATGTGCTTGTCTAGATGCAAATATTGAATTCTAGTACAAACATTAACAAAGTGCTTTTTAAAAGAGGAACCAAAGTTTTCCATCCCTAACATCCACGACAAGCAATTAATGGATAAACACCATCAATGTTTAATACATCAATGTTGGAGAATTGTTTCATGGGAAAAATGTTGTAACAATTTTCATTGCATATAAACCATGAGAACTATGATTGAATCATTTTGTCCCATTTCATTCATAAAATAGGAGAAATATTTATTGTGAAATTTATGGTATTTGAAGATCCAAGTAACAATATTGAAAATCTTGTGAAAATTTTTTAGCATTGTTGTGAAAAGTATTGATTGTGAAAGAGGAAGGTTTGGAAGGACTTGAGAAATACAAGACATTTGATCTAAAAGTGAAAGTATAATCATTCAAAAATTAGAAATCTTGAAAAATTGCTTGAAATTTTAGTGAACAAGCTCAAAATTGTTGTTGATAGCAGGGCAAATTGAGGGTACAAGGTAAGAATAGATGAGTCTATGTTGATATATTTTGGTACTGATGTGTGAACACACTTAGGACTGTAGAGGCATTTTTTTCCCTCTTTAGGAGGTTTCTCTCCCTTCGATTGTATATACACTTATAACCTTAATGGGTTACTTATCTTTGTACGTTCACTTGGTAATTCATTCAGAATTATGTGTTATGCTCCAAGATTCTTCTTCCTTGTGCTGTTCATGTGCATTCACGGACCTCAAACTCCAAAAAATGGTATCAGAGCATGTCGCCGCTTCATCTAGGGTGTCGATGACATCCCTTTGGAAAGAGTCTCAAAATCACACGAAATTCGGTGAGCATACTCAAGGTGAACTTGTTTCGGCCTTCGAACCCACTATCACGACTATACAAGCAATTTTGTCTTTTTGTGGCAAACATATATACATGTTTTGGTTCGCCAGTACAAAAGCCTCGAAGTCTGCTGCAGGTTTAGTAGGACTCGACAGGGTACTTCTGTTCAACTTTTTGAGATACAATCATTTTTTTGCATCAAGGTATTTTAGTCAGTGGCCATGGTTAAAAGAATGATGTATTTCGTATGTTGGTTGTTGAGGATAACCTAGATGGTACCAATTACCCATTTTGGGCATATATGATGCATCATGTATTGGTCGCAAAAGGAATGTGGATTATTTTGCAGGGTGTTGAAAGACGACCTCCTACACGTGCAAATACAGTTATTGAAGGTGATGTAGATAGTGTTGAAGATGACGATCTTCATATTCCTATTCATGCTTTGGTTCTTGCTACACCTGTTGTAGAGTAACTTGGTTGGGATGGCATAGATGCTCAGACACATGCATTGATAGCCTTGTCTTTCAAACATGCCATAATCCATCATATTCGCTCTTGCAAAACAACAAAGGATGCTTGGGATACACTTACCACTTTGTACCAGGCAAGAAATGAGGCTCATGTTGCTTACCTTTGAAAACAGTTGGAGAGTGAGCATATGAATGAAGGAGATTCTATGGATAATTTAATTGACAAACATCAAAGATTTGAAGGAGCAGTTGATTTCTATTGATGAAGTCTTGCTAGACAGTTCATTGTACAAATTGTTTTGAATGGCCTACCAGATTCATATAAGATTTTTGGTTCTACTCTTTGGTTGATGATGAAAGGCAATCCAAATGCCTTAACATTTGAGGAGTTATTCTCTGTTTTGTTGCAAGAAGATTAGTCCAAGCAGAACATGTCCATCATGCATGTAGTAGATCAAGCTTTCTTAGCTAGTCAGAAGGGCAAATGTAAATGGAGCTCATCTACTAGTAAGCAAAAATATGCTAATTCTACACATTTGAAAAAGGAAGACAAAGATGAGAAGAAAAAAAAAGAGCAAAATTTGTTGTCCAAAATTGGCTTCAAAAGAGGCAAAGAAAAAAGAGACCAAAATGGTTGTTGGAGAGGCCTCTACACCTAAAATAGAGTCTGTTAATCTTGTGGAGAATGAAGAATAGGAATTTGCTATTGTTTGCAGTCATGGACCATCTTCTCATGAACAATGTATGTTTATAGTAGACTCAGATGTTTGGTACTTTGATAGTGGGGCAACCAAACATATTACCTCCCAGTGCAGTTTCTTCAATTTAGCTTGCCCCTACAGGGAATACTGTCTCATGTGCTAACAACTCCTCTTATCTTATAATGGGATTTGGTAAGATCATTCTGACTATTGTTGATGGTATTTCTTTCACACTGTTAGATGCTTTGTTTGTGCTAAGGATCAAGAAAAATCCGTTATCAATTTCAATGTTAGCCAAGATTCTCTTAGTTGTGAAATTTGTTGATGAAAAATGTATAGTTCATGATCTTTCAAATGCCGATGTTATTATTGCTTTTGGCATTTATGTCATGGGCTATATAAGCTCATAGATTATGCAAAATATGTGAATTTATTCAGCATGTGAAGTTTGAGATTCTCATCCTATGTCAGATGCAAAGCTTTGGCATGCACGTTTTGATCATCTGAATTATGCTAGTTTGCTATGCATGTAGAAGTCTGAAATGGTGTCCTCTTTGCCCAAACTTGAGGCACCTTGTAAACATGTTTGTGAAGGGTGCATTTTGGACAAAATGTAACATTCCTCCTTCCCAAAAGATGGTTCAGTTTGAGCTACTCAGAAATTATAGCTTGTTCATAATGATGCCTGTGGTCCTATGCAGACACCCTCTTTTGGGAACTACCTTTAGTTCATGACTTTTATTGATGATTTTCCGAGGCATGCATGTGTGTATCTAATGAAAGCAAAGTCCGAAGTGTTTATGTGCTTCAAATTTTTTTTCTGTGTTGGATGACAATATATCAGCATGTAAAATGAGCATCCTCCATTCTGATCAAGGGAGGGAATACATGTCTTTTGATTTTAAGTGCATTTTTGGTTGAACATGGATAAAACATCAGTGTAAAATGCCGTATACACCTCAATAGAATGGATTTGTTAAAAGGAAGAACATGTCACTCATGGAGATGGCAAGGTGTATGGTTCAAAAGTTGGGCTTTACCACATAGCTTCTTGCTTGATTCTGTTATGTGTGCAACATATGTACTTGACAAGTGTCTCGCCAACACATTGCTATCTGTCACTCCATATGAGGCTTGGCGTGGTTGTAAGCCATCTGTTGCTCATCTTCGTGTCTTTGGTTGTCTGGCATATGCATTAGTGCCTGAACAACACAAAAATTGGATGATAAAGACAAAAATGTATTTTTATTGGATGCAGTTCTGAAAGTGAAGGCTATCTTCTGTATCACTCACATACTAAACACATTTTGGTTAGTCATGATGTGGTTTTTGTGGAAGATGCAATTCAACCATTATTTTCATTTACGAAGGAGACATTAGTTAGCTCCAAAGACGTGTATGACACTTTGCTTCCTCTTTTTACAGGTGGATAGTCAAGTGTTGGTCCAAATGAGGCAATTTTTCAGCTTGTACAAGTGATTTGAAGTCTTTATGTAGACTCTTGAAGTGCTCCATGAATTCTACAAGTGGATTTTGAATTCAAATGAAGGCCGGATTAGTTGTTGAAGAGAATCAATTCACTTTCCTACAATCTAGGAAAAGTGAAGATCTAGTTTGATCTACTTTTAGGTGATTGATTGATTCATTGATTGCCAAGCTCAACCACCTCAAATTCATGGAATTTGAGATCTCCTTTTACATGTGTAAACCTCTAGGTTTTTACATTGATAAATGATCCATAAAAAGTCTTCTAAAAAATACAATAAATGAGCATACGTAAAAGAACTCTTCAATGGATACTTTTAACATAATCCAAACGATAGTTTTTTTAAATCTGCAAGTATTTATTCCATCAAGTGCCTTCGTTATCATATCTGCTACTTGCTTTTCAATTGGAACAAAAGAAATGTCAATCTCCTTTTCCATGAGCTTCTCCCTAATGAAGTGGTAATGAATCTCTATGTGTTTAGTTCTTGCATGGAAAATAGGGTTTGCTGCTAGATGCATGGAACTTACATTATCTCCAAATATGTGAGGTTTGGAACTAACAAGTCCCAAATCTATATACAATGATTTTAAACATATTGCCTCTTGAGTTTCTATGGTCAAAACTCTATAATCTGCTTCATTAGAGGATAAAGCAACTGTTGGTTGCTTCTTGGAACTCCATGACACTAGCTTTGAACCTGCAAATGCTAAGTAACCAGAGGTACTTCTTCTATCATCCTTAGCTCCTGCCCAATCTATGTTCGATTAGATTTTGATATCCAAATCTGAAGAGTAAGGATAAAATATACCTTAATTGATTGTACCTTTGAGGTACTTAAGTACTCTCTTAGCTAGATCCATGTGTGGTCTTCTTGGTGTGAGTGCATGAATTGGCTTAACACTATATGAGATGTATGCCCTTGTATGAGTAGCATATATCAAGCTAACCAAGCTTTGCTACTCTTTAATGTCTTTAATTTTCTCACATTCATACACACTAAGTTTATGATTCATCTCCAAAGGTGTATTTGTAGATTTAGTGTTCTCCATTTTGAACTTAAGAACTAGATCCTAAATGTATATCCTCTAAGTTAAATACATTCCTTCATCTGTGTATATGAGCTGCATACGTAGGAAGAATGTGAGCTCACCTAAATCATTGATTTCGAACTCCTCTTGCATGTGTATCTTGATCCTTTGAATGCCATTCACATCATCACCTGTCACAATAATATCATCTACATATACACATAGACTGATAACCTCATTGTGATCCCTTTTGATGAATAGAGAAGAATCTGAGCCTCATGAGTTTCTATGTTCAAACCTCTATATTCTGCTTCATTAGAGGATAAAGCAACTCTTGGTTGCTTCTTGGAACTCCATGACACTAGCTTTGAACCTATAAATGCTAAGCAACTAGAGGTACTTCTTCTATCATCCTTAGCTCCTGTCCAATCTGCTTCCGGATAGATTTTGATTTCCAAATTTGAAGAGTAAGGATAGAATATACCTTCATTGATTGTACCTTTGAGGTACTTAAGTACTCTCTTAGCTGCATCCATGTGTGGTCTTCTTGGTGAGTGCATGAGTTGGCTTAGAATTCCTACACTATATAAGATGTCTGCCCTTGTATGAGTAGCATATATCAAGCTACATACCAAGCTTTGATACTCTCTAATGTCTTTTAAGTTTCTCACATTCATAAACACTAAGTTTATGATTCATCTCCAAAGGTGTACCTGCAGATTTAGTGTTCTCCATTTTGAACTTAAGAAGTAGATCTTGAATGTGTATCATCTAAGTTAAATACATTCCTTCATCTGTGTATATGACCTGCATACCTAAGAAGAATGTTAGCTCACCTAAATAATTGATTTCGAACTCCTCTTGCATGTGTCTCTTGATCCTTTGAATGCCATTCGTATCATCGCCTATCACAATAATATCATCTACATATACACATAGATAGATAACCTCATTGTGATCCCTTTTGATGAATAGAGAAGAATATGAGCTGCTAGGTTTGAACCCTTGATCTTGAAGGTATGTAACCAACTTGTAATTCCAACCTCTAGGGGCTTTTTTCAATCCATACAATGATTTCTTAAGTCCACAAACATAAGATGCATGTTTAGGGTTTTCAAAACTTGGAGGTTGTGACATGTATAGCTCTTCAATTATCCAACCATTTAGAAATGCATTTTTTATATCAAGTTGGAGGAGTTTCTGGCTTCTTGCAATAGCTATACTTATCAATGTTCTGAAGCAGCTACAATTATCAATCTTCTGATTGTAGTCATCTTTGCAACTGGTGAGAATGTTTCCTCATAGTCTATACCATGAGTTTGTTAGCATCCTTTGGCAACTAATCATGCCTTGTACCTACAAATTGATCCATCTGAGTTTCTTTTGACTTTATATACCCATCTACAACCAATTACCTTTTGATTGGGTGATATTGGAACCAAATCCCAAGTGTCCATCTCCTTCAATGCATCTATTTCTTCTTTCATGGCCTTTTCCCAATTAGGGTTCCACTTTGCCTCCTCATAGATTGAGGGTTCTTCTTGAGTCTTTTTCCAAGTAGATTGAATGCTTTATAACAAATGTGGAATCATATCCATACCTTTTTTGTTGTATTTTCTCCCTTGTTGACCTTCTAAGTGCTTGCTTGGAGCATTCTCCACACTCTTGCATCTTTGCTTTGCCTCTTGACTTCCGTAGTTTGTAATCCTTTTTCCTTTCATCTTGGTCATCATCTGTATCATTTCTTGGATCTTGGACCTATGTATCATGCTTTCTTTCTTATTGATGAGAATTAGAATCAAGATCATATGGTAGAGCTACCTTTTGTTTGTCTTCATCATACCAAGACCTGTGTTCTTCAAACACAACATCCCTACTTGTAGTGAACTGCTTGGTTAAAGGATTATAGAACCTGTAACCCATTTGAGTTGATTCATACCCAATAAACACTACCTTTGTTGCCCTTTCTTCTGGCTTACCTCATATTTGTGATGGTACATGAATATAAGCTAAATAACCAAACAGCTTGCAATGTCCAAGACTAGGTTTTCTTCCATGCCATGCTTGATAAGGATTCATACATTGAAGTGATTTGGATGGTAGTCTATTGACAAGGTTCACAACAATTAAAATAGCCTTTGCCCATAGATAATGTGGAAACCTCTTCTCTTCAAGCATTGTTCTGGTTGATCCAACCACTATCTTGTTTCTCCTCTGTGCAGTTCCATTTAGTTGAGGAGAGTAACTGGTAGTCACTTCCCTTTTGATAGCTTTATCCTGCAAGAACTCATGAAACTCTTTGGAGAAGTATTCTCCCCCTCCATCAGATCTGATCTTCTTGAGTGATCTACTTGTATGATTCTCCACGTGCTAGATACTTTTTGAAGCAATCAAGCACTTCATTCTTAATTTTTGATAAAGTATAGAATAGTCCATCTACTATGGTCATCAATAAAGAAGACATAATACCTTGATCCTGCCAATGAAGGTTCTTGACTTTGCCCCCATACATTTGTATATACTAAGTTCAATAAGTTGTTGTGGATGCAGCATGTGTGGTCGAATAGTTATCTTTGTGCCTTCCCAATCTGACATGCATCAGATCTGTTGATCATGTGTTGCTTTGATATGCATTAGGGGAAAAAATGAACCCTGCATGGGCCTTGTAAGGATCCCTAATTTTTAGGGATTAAGCTTAATTCTGTTCTTGTTTAAGGGGACAAAGTGCATTTAATAGGGCACTTTTTAGTAGGCTAGAGTAGGCTTTTTTTTAGGCTTCAGTAGGCCTCTCTCTTTCTTCTTCTAGAGAGAGAGAAAGAGAAACTACTTTCCACATCATCAAACTCGTACATGTATTTGAATAAAAAAAAGAATTTTTTTAAAAAGTCTCATTTTCAGTGTATATTAACTCAAAAGGGCCTATTTTTTAATATATATGTCAGAAGTCACTTTTGTGGGCCCATTTTTTGAAGTTTCTTTTAGAAAAAGTATAATTTTCAAACTCCCTCCAAAAGTTGCCACATCATCAAATCCGTGACTATGCTTCCCCCAAAAAATGACTTTTTTCAAATTTCATCATTTTCAGCCATACACAGTGGAAAAACACACTTTAACCCATACACATACAAGAAAACACATTTTTTGAGCAAAACATATGCTTTAGAGTCCCTTCCAACGAGGTTTTCATCTTTGTTTTTGATATTGCTGGTCATTAGCAAAGATGGTGTTGACATGTATCACAAACTTCACAGTAGAACGTCCGCATGCTCCTGCATCAACAAGTATCCATGTTCGTGTGCCTAGTGAGTTTGCTCCAAATACACGATGCAACAATGATGCCAATTCTCAAAATGAACGTCGGCCAGCTGGAGAAAAAAGTGTTGATCTTTGGGCTCATGGTTCACTATATCCTCTTGATCCAATATCTTCTTACCATCCAACATTCCATAACCTCTCAACTTTACTTCAGTTCATTGGTGCGGGTGAAGCTGGACTATTAGGTTACTGCAAGCGATTATCTACACATTCACTTGCTACTACTAAGTATTGGTTCCAACAATATCACATCCATCATATGAGGGTGGTCACTTTAGAAAGCACAATCATATCTTTACAAAAACAACTTGCAGATTTGGAACAGGATATTGAAGCAAAACAAAGCACAATTTCAAAGTTAACTGCCAATCTCCAGTAGCTAAAAGAGACTCCACTTGGTAAAAGAGCATTGTCATCCTTTGACGCTCTTTCAAAAGGTGGTGGAGCACGCAAACGACGTATATATGCAACAAGGTGAGTGTTTGTTTTACTTTTATATGTTTTAATGAAGTTTTGTAATGGAATCTTTCATTGTGTAGGTCATTTATTCAAGACATAACTGCTTCATCAACAACACAAGACTAATTCAAGCTGATGAATAGCTGTATAAACACCAAAGAAATCACTTCTGCTTTAGACTCACGCATAGGAAAGTGTATTAGAGTCGTTGTTGAAGCTGAGTTTGCAAAGAAGTTAAAAAACCTTATCACAGTGCAAGATGTGCAGGCAATATGTGACGATGCGGGCATCAGTAGAAATGGGTATACTGCAATGTACACCCTTCTCAGGCAAGCCTTACAATCACAAGGTATTTCTCAAAGTATATTTCCATGCCCATATAAAGTGTCTATTAAAAAAAAAACTTCAAATGAGGATGTGACTCGTACTATTGGACAATATTTATTCATAGAAGAAACTATGCTTGCCTTTGTTTATCATCCAAATATTCCCAAGAAGCAATAAAAAATCCTATCTACACAAGGATTTACTTACATTAAATTCAACAATATATTTGTGGATCTTCAGAAGCTTCAACAAGCAATGGTTCACTTTTATAGTTCAACAATCAAAGGTACCCCTACTACATTTTATTTGGTGTTGAAGTTTTATTGCATTCAAGTGTCATATTAAGATAATGTTTTCTCTTTTGTGCAGACTGTAATGTTAAGTTAAAGTTCATACTGAAGCTTGATGAGTGTCAAATCATAAAGGGTCGGCGACTAGAAAGGTTGACTGTGACGCTAATGAATGAAATTATGGACCATGCAATGAGTGATGAAACTTTAGGAGGGAGGGACAATTTGACTTACAGTGTGCAATCAGAGAGAGATATCTGGTGGTTAGGTGCTATAGAAGGTCCCAAAGAAACAAACAATGTTATTTCGTGGATTTCTAGTAGGACTCCATGGATTACGGAAGTAATCTCTTCTCAAATACATGGGCAAAAGCTTTCTGTAGATGATATAGGTGATTTTGAGGTAGAATGGCATTTGGGTGGAGACCTTAAGAGTATAAAATGCATGTTAGGTTGTAAACAAGGAGCATCTTCTCTCTATCCTTGCCCATATTGTACACAAGGTTACAAAGGATCTAAGAGACAGTCTAAACTTGCAAGGGCATTGATGAGAGTTGATGACTCTGAAGAAATTGATGAAACAGACTCATCGAATCATAGGGAATGGGAGATATCACTTTTGAGGTGTCCAATGTTACAGGAACCGACTCGTGATAAAATAAGCAATGATTGGAACCCCATTATCCCATTTCCATTAGTCAATGTTCACTTTTGTACTTTGCATGCATTCATGATGATCTTTGATAGGCTTTTGAAGCTCCATGTTGAATATGCATTTGCAATGAAACCACTAGAGAGGTCTACAATAGCAATCCAAAAAATAGAAGATCTTTTGAATTCTATAGGTTGTCATGGTGGCCACGTATCTTTAGTTGTTAAGAAGTATGGTGAGTCTCAAGAGATTTTACAACAAGTTTCAATGACTGGGAAGAAGGCAAGACATTTCTTTAAAAGAGATGTGAATAGTCAAGATGATGGGAAATGGGAGCTTTGGAAGGACCTCTGTTCAATTACAACAGACAATGATAGTCAGGTTGATCTCACTAACAAGCGAAAGAAGGTTTGGTCATCGTTCGATCAATTGTTACATTTGATGTGTTTGGTTTCCACTAATGCTTCACAACGAGAATTATTCCAAGTGACTTTGAAGGAGTTTACACAGTCATTCATCTTATCTTGGGGAGAAAGCAACATTACACATTACATAGTAAGTTTTGCTTACATTTTTTTATTTGGTCTTAAACACTATGTGTATATCTTATTGACCAGATCATAGCATATTCTTTTTGCACATGGAGCATATTTTATGAATCGATATGGGTCACTGGACATTTTTAGTACACAAGGAATGGAGAAGTCACATTACAGGGCTAGAGGTGTTTACTTTAAAAACACTCGTCATGGGGGTGGTCTACTCCAATCAAACTATTTAGAAGAAATGTTCAATTGGTTTTTTCGTGCAACATTCGCTAGAAAATATATAATGGAACGAGCATGTGAGTCACAAATAGCAAAGGTTACACGAAAGCTACAACATGATATTGCAAGAGAGAAGTGGATGTCATCGTCAGGACCCGTACATCATGCCCAATGGCGTGCACAAAGAATCCGTGAGGGTTCTGCTTGGAAATTGTTTCCAAACTCTTAAAATGCATTATTCTTTTCAAGGTTTTTATAACCCCTTTCACTTCAAATAAAATTTTAGTGATTTTGTGAATATACTTTTAATGTCTTAAAACTAATTTTTATCCATTTAAATGTGAACAGGACAATTCTTAAGTGAAAGCCTATAAATAGAGGTATCCTTCCTCATTTTACCACTTTACAACCTAAGAGAATGGCACGCACAAAGCAGACTGCTAGGAAGGATCATGTCGTCTACCCTAGCCATGTGCAAGGTACTCAGCGCCCAACATGGATGACACCCCACAAGAAGCGTCGAACCACAAGCAACTCTTCCAGACGAAACTCAGGTGCAGGAACACAGTCCGGTAGCATTCCATCGCAGGGGGATGAAGCTTCACCAGAGAGAGATGTATCCCAAGAAATAAATTATTCCCCTCCCGCATCTGATGATGAGCCCCCAGTCAGGACACCAATCAAGGCAAGGCCCAAACAACGAGGACATAGGCAAGTTGTGAGTGAGACATCAAATTTATCGAGTTCCTCATATGAAGAAAGTATAACTGAGCCACCATGGAACAATGATGATATCCCTGTGAACCATCGAGTAACGCAAGGAGGCAAGACCTCCCCCCAAGACAAGGACAAAGACCAACCGATGAAGAAAGAGAGCAAGGTCGGGCAGAGGAAGTAAATGATGAGGTAGGACCATCTAAGCGTCCTCCAAGAAGAAAGAAGAACTACCAACCACGTAGTAGGCCACAACGACCACAACCCAACATCCCCCCAAATGCAAGAGCACCACAAAGGCGCAAAAAGCAAACCAGAGCTTTTGCAGAGATTCGACATTATCAAAAGTCTGTGGAGCTTCTTATTCCACGAAGGTCATTTGGAAGAGTTGTGAAGGAAGAGATCCAACGCTATTGCGCTGGACTTCGTATCCAAGGGATAGCCATTGAAGCTCTCCAAGAAGCTGTAGAGGCATATCTTATATCAATGTTGGAGGACTCTAACCTATGTGCCATCCATGCAAAGAGAGTGACAATACAACCTAAAGATTTGCAGCTAGCTAGGAGAATTAGAGGGAATAACCCTTGAAAAAATTTTGTACTCCCTTGTTTGGAGAACCTTTTGTATATCCCATATGATGAATATTTTGTAAATCCCAAATGATGAATATAATCTTTGTCTTCTCATATTTTCTCTCCCAAGTGTTTATCTCTTAGTGTACATGTTTTGAAGTTTATTTCTCCTATGTTTCTCAGGGTGTCTTTTTCCAGTAATTCTTTGAAGTGTTTTTCATGGTTGTATCATTCATTTCTCTGTACTTGTTGTAAGTGGTAATGCTATTAATGCATTTCATGGCTTGGAAATGCCAAAAAAAGGGATGCCATAGAAACGCGGGGATGGGCCCTGCAAAACTTTTGCAGGGCCCATCCCCGCGTTTCTGTGGCAGCCCTTTTTTTGGCATTTCCAAGCCATGAAAACACATGTCATGCACATTGGGGCATATTATTGGCCTTGGCTAGAGTGCACTGCATGCTAACCCCCTTACCAATAGCTAAACAATGTTTATGAAGATACATGTACTTATTTACTGCTGCATGCTTATATGCACCCAAAGGAGTGTTAACTTTCTCTAATTATTGCACATAAGAAGAATTCCACAATTCCCCAAGTGAAGGTGCTCATTGAGGGAGATAGACTTGCAATATAGGTAAGGTAGTGCATAGGATGGCCTAGAAATGCAAAAAAAAGGCCTGCCACAAAAACGCAAGGATGGGCCCTGCAAAAGTTTTGCAGGGCCCATCCCCGCGTTTCTGTGGCAGGCCTTTTTTTTGCATTCCTAGGCCATTGCATGCATTTTGGGCAACACAATTTACAAGAAATAATGGAAAAAGACTGATTAAACTGTGCAAAAGTTATGAGATTGTCAAACATAAAGATATAATAGATTGAATGCACATGGAAATTGGAAAAACAATAATTGGTATTATAAAGTTTTTACAATTGGCTCTTGGCCTTGAGCCTCTCCACTACATTCTTTCTTCTCTGAAAAGATAGTGGCAATTGGTAAGTCAAAACTGATTGGGATATTAACTGAGGGTCTATCAATCCAAGACCTAAAGCTATTCCTATTTGACCTAATATTTTTCCTCTAAAATTAACTCCTAGGGTAGTAAGGGCAAGGGACTTCCTAACTAGAAATATACAATTGGTCCATTGCATTATTGTAGATAGGCACAAAACTTTGCTCAAGGCCTTCAGACACCAAGTCATGAAGTGTCCTTGAGGGGAAAAGTCCTTGTGGATTATGACAAAATCTTCCCTTGGCAATTTTCCAATGTATTGTGCCAAGGAAGAGCCATGGCCCCGGGAAACACGGTCACCACCACTCCTTGCTGCAAATTTATCCACTTCAATTGTTTCCTGCACATAGACAATCATAAAATTAAATGGATACATCTTGTATGAATATGAGACAACCATAAATGTCAGTAGAGACTTACATCTTGAAGCCTATCTTCATCCTCTCCTCTTCCCATTGCATCTAGTGGAATCGATGAATGGGCCATGCCACTTTGCTCCACAACAGGGGATGTTGGAATCTTCTTCTCCAAAATTCTTTCCCTTGCTGCAGCCAGATCTTCTTCAGTGGCATCTTGGTTGGCATGGCTCAAAATCTCTTCACACACAAATGCAATGGTGTCCGCAACTGAATCACCAAGTGGAATTGTTGCCTTTTCGATAATGTCAGAAGTGTTGTCCATGGGGACATCCGAGGTTGAGCAGAAAATACTAAGGCATTCGTCGAGGCGTAGACCGAATGCCTTCTCAATATCATGCAGGAACAAAAATTCCTCCCCATCAACAAGTACAACTGAAAAACATTTCCGTCTCCACCTCTGGTAGAGTGGGTTCCACAGGGTCTAAGTTGGAGGGTGGATTGTTCTGTGTACTGGCTTCCTTTAATTTGTCCACTACTCCTTGAGGAAATTCTCTGGAAATTTTTTGACTCTCTTCTAATAAGTTGAGAGCTTCGGTCTGGGGTTCCTTCTTGTCATCTACAAAACCCCCAGTAACAAGATGGGGTAGGTCCATGGGTGAAGGTTCGGGCTCCTCATTGACAAAAAAGTTGGTTGTTGCTACGTAGGAAAGATATTTTCTTCGCATTTTCCTTTTCTTATTTAATTGTTTAATTAAGGGCACTGTGCCATCTAACAGGTGACCTGAAGCCTCAGCAATAGCCATGAAACGCTTTAAGCGCTTTGCAAACGCCTCATCTCGTTTATGAATGTAGAAAAGCAGGCCACAGGGGACCCATTTACACTCATATGCTGGAATATCTATGGCATATCTTAATATATAGAATTCCATAAAATCTGTGATCTCATCGATCACATCGGAGTTCATGGCTATTGTCCCTTCAAGATTAGGGACTCTACAGACTAGGTCATACAAATCCGTACGACCATTGTAGTTTGTAGTATCTAAAAACTCCATGAATAGATCTCGAGGAGATTTCATGGGAGTGGAAGTGCTAGCAGCCATTGCTTTCGCGTGAGAATTCTTGAGGCTTGTAGTCTGTGCTTTCTAGCTCTTTGAGAGTGCAAATGTGAGAAATGAGCACATACAACCATTTTTATAGCAGTTTCAAGTTTTTAAACTGGCTGGGCCCACTTTTAAAAGTATAGAAAAAAGTGCAAATTAAAAAAATGTGTTTCTGATGACAAAATAATGCACAGAAAAAACATGAGCAACCACAATTCAAAGAAGTGAATAGACTTTTTGACATTCCAAAAGTTTTGAAATTACCATTGCAGAGAAGAAGGTATATACAATATCTATCATGAACCAATTGTCCTACTTTTTACAAGGTTCTTGAAAGTGCAAAAACCATGAGATACAATGACTAGGGCCCAAGAAGTGACATTATCAGGTTGCAAAAGAACTATGACAATGAGAGTTCTGTTCCATCTTTGCTCCAATCTACAGGGACTTTCATTTTGTATTCCATTCTTTTGCCCACCTGTAATCAATTTGCAAGAATATGAAGTCATTAAAGTAAAATAAACGATAATGAAAAGATTACTTTAACAAAAGCATGAAACATTTCTCACCTTATGTCCTTGAATTTTGAATTTGGATTGTGTTAGTCCTTCAAACCCCATAATCATCAAGTGTTCTCTCAGATTAGCCAAGGTCCAATGATTATTCACTAAAATAGTTTCTGTTTCATTGTTGGGCAATCTAAGCTTTATTTCAAATGAATTCCCTCTGAACTTTGAAATGGTATCCATTTGCCAAGTTTTCACATCCAACGATCATAGTAGAATCTGATGTATAATGAAGTACGGTGTTTCAAATATCGAAATCCTATACATGTTCCACCTATTTTACAAAGATATTTATCACCTTTTGCAATTCCTTCCATCAAACCCCAATTTTCACCAAGAAGACTTTCGACTTGCTCATATGTGATATCTTTACACATGAACATGGTGGAAGTCTCTTGGAATGAGAATCCTTGGAATAAATATACAAAACAATGAACGGGAAAAGACCAGTGCAAACCTACAGACCTAGACACTTTTGTGAATTTCAAAGAGTTATGTATATCCATTACCATCTTTTGCTTCAAAGATGATACAGACCATATATCAGGTTTTGGCCACTCCAAGCTAAGAAGAGAATGCACTTCAATTCTCTCTAACCTTCCAAAACCACTCATTGTAGAGGGTACAACATATCTATGTGTGTAAAAGAAAACTCTATCATGGTAAAGTTGAGCAGGAGATATATTTGGAAAGACTAGTGCACCAACATCTGCATGCAATACTTGGAAAGTACCTGTAAGACTATGAAGTGGTTGCTCTTCCACAAAAGTAGAAGGAAATATATCTGAAACAAACAAAAACATATCTAAATAGTTCAGAAATATATCCGACACAAGAAAACATAAAATATTGTAGAGTAATACTTACGATTCACAGGATATCTCATACTACTAGAGTTTTCAAGTTTCATAGTTTCCATTGTAAAAACATGTTGTACAATAGCAACCATCCCATTGTCTCTGTGCTTCTTGAAGCCAAGTAACTTTCCCTTCCAATGAAGATCTAAGTTTCCACAATCTCTAACTCGATGAGGCCCAACTCTAGAGGGTTGCATGTACACCCATGCACCTTTGGAGTACTCATGTGATAGCCATCTGTGGCTTTGATATTGTGACATTTTAATGTGAGGATTTCATCTTTCGGTCGCCTAGAAGCTTTAGATGTTGCCATTGAAGCTAAAGGTCTTCAAGCTACAATAGTAATTCGAGATAGGAGATGCAGGTAGGTTGGAGTGTAGAAATAAGAGCTTCAATGGTGTGCTACAGAGTGAAAGTAGTGGGAAAAGATGACTTTTTGGGACCTGGGTATGAAAATGTGAGGTTTAAGAGGGAAATAACTCTTTTTTGAGTGTTTTTGAAAAAACTCATTTTTTTCAGCTCAAAACATGCACGGATTTTGAATTTGGGGTCAAAAAGAGTACTTTTGACCCTAAAAAGTAATGGGGGGTCCATTTTCAGGTGTTATGATGAGTTTTTTAACTTTTTAGAAATTTTGAATTTTTGGGCCCAACTGAGTTACGAGATTCCTTCTCTCTCTAGAGGCAGCTCATTAAATAAAGGAGAAATATGTCCCCTCTTCACCCTTAAGCCTAGTATTTTATAGGGCATAGACTGTGGCCACCACCCTCTTCTGATTGGTCCATCACTAATCACTCCTTAATCTAAAAGGCCCATTCAGGGTTCATTTTTTCCCCTAATGTGTTTGGCAATCCTAGAACACTTTGATCCCTGCATATATCTTACAAAGTTCTTTCATTCACATGAGCAAGTCTCTTATGCCACACTTCAAGCTCACTTAGCGTTTGAGACCCAAAAGTGAATAGAGCTATGTTCTTGGTTTCTCCTACTTCAAAAGTAAAGAGCCTACCATGCTTCTCATCTCTGGCTACTTTATTGAAGCCTTGACATGGATCTTCCACAAAAGCTCCATGTTGGGTGAACCTAACTTGCAAGCCTTTTTCAATTGTTTGGCATACACTTATTAGGTTTTTAGTGATAGTGGGTACATAGAGAACCTTACTTAGAATGTTTGTCCTATCATTGGAAGCTTTGAAATTACCAATCTTCTCCATATTGTGCTTAGTATCATCCCCTGTTTGTACTTCATGCCTATGTTTTGGACTTTCCAAGTCAAATAGGAGGGCAATGTTTCCTGCAATATGATTTGAACATCCTGAATCTATGTAGAACAAATGACCATCTTCTTTACCTTCTTTGTGGCTTAGATTCATTAGAAGCAGTGAATCTTTATGTGGTTGATCTTCTGAATAATTGTTGAAGTCCCTTCTATTGTGACTTCTATTGTTGTTGTTGAAGTTGTATCCACCTCTGCCTCTAGTGTTGCCATATCCAGCTCTTCCACTTCCTCTTTGGGTCTTTCCATTGAACCAATAATTCTGAGTGGTGTGGTTGGTCTTATCACAAATGGCACAAGATTGAACATTCCGACCTTTGGCTTTGTCATGCTTTGGTCCTTTCTTCTTTCCTTTCCACTTGCTCTTGCCTGCAAAGTTGGCTTGGGACGTCTCCTCTTCATCTTCTTTCTTCTTCTTGCCTTTCAACTTCTTGTCCTTATTATATGTATATAGAACACTAGTTGAATTACCATGATAGGAGTTACCTTCCTTTATGCTTTGTTGACCTCTTGATTGAAGAGTTGTCCAAGAAAGATGTTGGAGCCTGGAGTTTGCACATCCACGATGAGATCATAAGATTATGTGAAAGATTGCCATCGCTTATCACTTCTAATCCCATTGAGAATTTTCCTCATGATGGACTCTTCTTGAATCATCTCTCCAATGGATGCCAATTGATCAGCAATCTCCTTGACCTTTGTAACAAACTCTATGATGGTTTGGTTAGGTGTCTTCTTCATCTGGTTGAACTCGTTCCAAAGATGATTCTTTCTTACTTTGGTACTAGCAAAAAATAAAGTCTCTAGGGAATCCCAAGTCTCTTGAGATGTCTTGCATCCTTTAATATGTGGTAATAGAAAGTCAGAGATAGATTTTAGTATATACAACCTTCCTTGAGCATCCCTTGCACACCAAAGTGTGAGGTTATGTATCTCCTCTTGTGTAGGTCCTCCTTTGGATCTTGGAATAGGCATAATTTCATCACCTGCTACAATTCCATAAAGATTTCTACCTTGCAAATAGGCCTCCATTTTGATTTTCCAATCCACATAGTTGTGTCAATCAAGCTTCTCAATCATTGAGGAAAAGCCATCACCCATGTTGATCTAGCTCTGATACCAGTGAAAGAACTTGGAGAAGCTTGAAGGAGGTAGAAAAGTGAGTTATGAAGCGACGAAGTTCGGTCCAGCCAACCAGCACACGACCAACCCTTGAGCCTATGGATATTAGTTAGAATTTTGAGCTTGATTGTGGAATGTACATAAAATTTCTAGATATAGACACCAAAATGATCGATTTCACAGGATTGAACTCATCATCAAATGCACTTTTATTTGATCTCAGTGAAACACCTAATAGGATTTTCTTAATATCATATTTCAATAGAATAATATTCATGAGTACAGCCCAGAGGTAGCCATACAGTGGAGGAAGGTGTTCCAAGATATGGTCAATGATGTACATGCCATTGAAAGAAAAGAATATGATTTAATCTCACATGTTTACTCAAGGAGGAAAAGGCATTGAAGCACAGAAGGCTTGGGGAAAGTTTTATCAAGGATGAAAAAAGACGAGGAGGGGAAGGATGTAGGAATGAATGAAAAACAAGATTTTGAAAGAGGAAACCTGATGAAGTTAACATCCTGTCGTGCAATGTGACAACATGATGGTTTATCAATGGACTAATACCACTGTTAAGAAAAATAATGATTATCACATGTATTGGTGACATGACCTTGGATGATGTGGTAGACATGGCCTTACACCTTGCACATAAGGTTGGAGGTTTTGTTGAAGAGTTAGAGTGGCTACTAAAAAACACCTCCAAGATTGTGCGAGATGACCTAGTGAAGGAGGTGTTTTGTACAAAGTGTTGTAATGTCGATCACACATTAAAAATTTTTATATTGAATCAAATGTATTGTGCTATTTGTCAATGTGTCAACCATACCACATACACTTTTCCTTACAATGCTAAGACACATAATAGGACTCCAGTGAATGCTATTCTTCAGGATCCTACTAAACTATCCATCAATTACATTCTCTTGCACCAAAGAAACACGTAGTATCAAAATTCCTCATAGTACCAATCATACAAGAATCAAAATTTTATTAATCACCTATGTTTAATACTCCCATTGTGCAAGGAATGCCCATGCGAGAGTGCCACTTTTATGGAGAGTTGGAACATACTCAATGAAAGTTTAAGGAGGCTCAAGAGTATGTCAAAAGGAAAAAGGAATGATAGATCTCCATGGATTACATGGTGATAATTACTTTCATAGAAGTGCAGATATGGTAGTATAGACTCGGTCGAGAAAGCTATTTTAACCTTTTGCTTCCATTTTTGGACTTAGGATCAAAGAACAATAATGTATGGTGACTAAGGCTACCTCAAATATATTGTACCTTTATATGAACTAGTACCCTGTGATTGACATCACCTTCCATAAGTTGCAAAACCTGTAAACATGTTGGAGGATTTGACAAGAGATGAGGAAACAAATTTCTTGGAGGCCAACAAATACTGTCTATCATTATGGATCATTGACTTTTAGAATATCTTTGATCAGAGGGCACCCAATGCATGTACTATTAACCCAATGGTGGAGGAACCAGAACATATTTTGGAGACTTACAGAATTATGATTTCAGCCAAGGAGTGTCAGACATATGTATTAGAAGATGAACCAATTACTTATGATTTAGGCACCACCGACTCTCCTCAACCACTGAAAATTTGTGCGAAATTGATAAAGGAATTCCATTTCCAATTGATTGAACTGTCAAAGCAATGTGTCGATGTTTTTTCCTAGGACTATGAGAATATGAAGGGTCTTGAACCTAGAATCTACCACCACAAATTCATTTTAAAACTTGATGTCTACCCAGCCAAGCAAGCTAGCTATCGTATGAATCTGCAAGTATGGAACACAAGGTTCCTCGCAACTGCCCATGGTCTTAGTGCAAGCATGGAACACAAGGTTCCTCGCAACTGCCAATGTCCTCTGATCGTCAATGAAGATGGTGGTGGAAGAAGACTGACCAACACCCAAATCAGCCATAAGGCATCTGCGCCACACACTCAACAGTAATTGTGAAAGCTGCCCTATACTCAGCCTCACAACTGGAAGTGGCCACAGTAGGCTGATTCTTGCTCAACCAAGATATACATGAGCTACCAAGCATGAAGCAAAAGCCACTAGTGGACAAACGAGTGTCATAGCAACCAGCCTAGTCATAGTCAAAAAAAGCATGTAAATCTGGCAGTAGTGATTCCCCCTTGGGATAAAACAATCCAACTAATTGGGTACCACTCAAATAGCGAAAGATGCGCTTAGCCTCCTGCCAATGCTTGACTCATGGGCAATGCATAAAGATACTCCAATATTAAGAAGAATCTCAAACGAAGGGGGAAAAGAACAGGTTTCAAAATAAGAAAGATGAGTGCAGATAGAGCCAAGCGAAAGAATGAAGGATCGTCTAGTGAAGAAAGTCTTGAACAACAAAAGGCAATGTGAGAAGCATGCAAGGCCCAATCAAATATTCAAAAGCCAATATTGGGTTCATCCAGACCAAGAAATAGTTTCTGAGGATAAAACTTTACAGAACACTTCAAATACCACACCAGAAATACTTTGATGACAAGAGCAGGAGCAAGGTTGGTAATAAACCATGTCCATCGTTTCACCAGGAGGTAAAGATCCCAATAAAAATCCAAAGAATAGAAGGAAACTGTACCGAGTTTGAGACAGCAAAAAGAAATGCCGATTATAACTAAGACATTCTACAAGAGAGTATAGCAAAACCAAATTTTGTTGCCTAACCAAGAATATGCTATATGTCGACTGAGAAACAGTAGCACCAAGCAGTACTAGTAAAAGAAAATAATGCATTAGGTTGTGCAAAGAATCCAAAGGAGACGACAAGAATTAAGCAAATCTAGTACATCCTTCAACATGGCATTCAATTTTTACATTACATACATGCAAATAGATGTGCATCTCTCTTGTAAATTGCTAAGGAAAAACATGCTTCAACCGTAAAAAGTGCTATCGTTTCTATAAGTCACTGTCCAGTGGTGTTTCTTCAATCTGTAAAGAAAGGAACCCTTCGATCCTCTCATGATTGAATTAGTAAGCTCACCCAAGAAAACTCTTCAACTTTAAGTTACCTCTCCCTCCCACTTCACTATAACTTGAGGCAGAAGTAATTGACGAAACCTCACCTCTCCATCCCTTGATTCTCTAAAAAACACCAAGTGAGATGACTTATCTATTTATTTTAAGCTACTTGAAAACCAAGGCAGTCCGGTGCATTCAGTGCGCGTAAGGTGCGAGGACCGAATGGTATCCGAAGGTAAGGTGCACCATTACAAATACAAATATATTCATAAGAATTTAAGATATAGTATGTACATTTATATTATGCATGTTAAAACTTACACATAACAAATTACAACCATTACTGAACATGAAGCATGATTTAAATTTTACTCTACACTACATATCAAGATTTACAATCAACTGGATACATCATGGGCTATAGCTATACATCATGAGCTATAGCTTGAAATGTTGTCCCCAAATTATGTCAAGCATGCTTAGATGAATGCATTATTTGACTTCAAGCTTGAGAGCTCAAAGGGAAAGGATGCATGCGCAAAAGAGATTAGCGAACCGGTTCAAAATTGGGCAGCAGATCATATGCGAATTTTTCGTCTGTGTAACGACAAATTTAACGCACCTAAATGCACCGAAGCTAAAAATCAATCAATGCGGCGCACCAAATCTGCCATGTTGAAAACTACGTGATAATCTTCTAAACCATTTCAATCGTAAGATCAATGAGCATCCACAAAAAGAAGCACCCAGAATCCAGCATCCAACCTACCATAGAAGGGGGATGGATGTCTGTTGAGTAGGGGACCTCAAATGCATAACATTGAGCACCTTTTTGCTGACATAATTAAGTATATGTTTACAGTACTGACACACCAGACCAGAGCATTTGCAAAACCCGTACAATGCATATTGAATTATTTATATTATTGAAAATTATATATATAAATCCACTCATAACTTTGTCATCCTTCTTAAAATCAGATTATAATAGACATGGGCTGAACTCCATCTCATATGCTCATCAGCCTCCCTTAGCCATCAACATAAGGGTATGTATGGTTTGTTGCAGCAGAGAACCATACGTGATCCTTGCTTCTCTATAATACTTCAGAATCAGTGGTCAAATTAGACATAAGAATGAATTACAGCAATCACTGCAAATGAATTTTAATAGACTAGAAACTTAAAGGTAAAATAAGAATCAGATCAAGGAAAAGAAACACTCGTATATAGGTCATGACTCATGATTGCACATGAAATTTCACGAATGATATTCAAATTTCGGTAATGACCTGCAAAAGGCAAATTTCAACTACTCTCCACTTCACAATGCATGCACTGCAATTTCATCATCTAAAAGTCACTAGTCATATGAAGTAGCTGTTTTTCTTTCTGTGCTTAACAAAGCACCAAATAGTTGTTGAACATAGTACTTGTACCATATGCATGCAGCGTGTGGTTCAAAATACGATATGGAAATGTATGCTCGAAATTTCTTTTTTCATTAAATAAATTTCTCTAACAAGAGCAAGTTTTGTTCATGTGGTCTCTTTGTTTTTACACATTTCTGAGAGGCTGGCTGCTAATAGCAGCAGCACAGATGCAGGAAAAATAAACTAATGTTAGCCTTCTCTTTGAATACTTCCAAAAAATGCTGACCATACTATCTTGAGTCAGTTGCAAGATTCACCGGAGAGAGGCAAGAGGTTGGCTTCAGAACTTCTAGAGGAGCTTTTTCCTCTCAAAAAAGGATTTCAAGTACCACACTTGTGCACCTGCCACAGCTAAGCATATAAGCAGGGATGTGATGCTGAACCATGCCATTCGTGTATTTGTGACCTCATTGACCTCTCGCATTTTCTCCTCCCTGCATGAGCAGAAAGGCATCAAAGAATGCACATATTTTGGAAAATCAACCTCCGTAGTTGTAAATTCAATCAATATACATGCATGAGATGGTGCACATCCATGTGCCTTAAGAGCTGAAAATGTATGGAAGCACAATTCTGCATGTAAAAAATCTTTGCATGAACATGTGTAGCTGTTAGTATGAGAAGCATGTGCCCAATGAACACAAAAGAACATTATACCAATCATTCATGCATGCATATCTGAAATCGCAGATGTACAAGAAGGTGACTTCATGTGAGATTTGCATGCATGACTCCACCTGTGCAAATGTACGCTTGAAAGCAACAAGGATTCAGATCTAAAGAAAGAAGTACGCAGAGATCCCAAGTGCATGCAAACCGTTGTGTTCAATTCATATGCACATCTGGTGGATGAGATATGTCTACTTCACATATCTGTTGCTCTAGAAAACAAATAAAATGGCCCAAAAATGAGACTTTGAAAGGAATGGTTTTGATAGTAATGGCCAGAAGCTCAAGAAGCAGACTTACCGATCTCTTAAATATAACATGTTGTTATGGATCTCCCCTATGGCCTCTTCAAGCTTTCTCAACTCAAGCTCCACACCCTAAAGAAAATTGACAAGGATCTTTCTCAACAGTTGTAAAACCGAATATGCCAACCACAAGCAAAACACTCTCAACTTACATCAATCTTCTCTCTTTTGGCAACACTATCCCAGTCTTTTGCATCAATACCAAGCTTCCATTCAAGATCTACCATTGCCTTGCTTTCTTTGGAAGCATCTGCTATTGAAAAGCATGCTGTATAATCCCCTGCCTCTGTTGCAGTGAAGGCGAATTCTCCTTTGGTTACACGATCTTGTTTATGCAGTGAATTACCATATGGAGATGTCACCTGAATTACAGAAAAAATAGCAAACTCAACAAATGTAAACATTTTGATTCAGATGAGAATTAAGACTTTTGTCTACAGCTCATTTCTATCCCCTCTATTTATGCGATCACCAATATATAAGCTATATAAAAGTCATAATTAGATATCTTGATAGAAACCCATTGATACCTCCCTTAAACAAGCCTATCTGATATTATATGATTGGACCACTTGAAGTGAAATCAAAACTGTTCAATGTAGATCTCGTTTCACCGCAACCATGTTTCTAACTCAATCAAATATGCTCGTTTGAGACACAATCAATGACGGTCAATAGTGCGTCAAATGGAACAAAATTTCCCATACATTACACGATCAAATACGCAAATAATGGGACATTTGAGCTCGCATGACCACAAATATATAGGCACAATTGAGCTCCTAGAACCGACGCAATTTTCAAATATAGTGTGAGGCCAAAATATGATCTCAATAGGCTGTATATAACATGGAGCTGTACACATGGAAATACATCCATCTCAAATCACAGGGATCCTGATTAAGTGCATATACAAAGAATAACGTGAAAGGACGCGAAAGTCCCGATCCCAGAGTGGCATTAATCTTTCACCCACCCAGTAACGCTGAAGGAGACATAAACTGCAGAATATAACTATCAAAAGCAAGAATAGTGAGGATGAGGAGAGCGAAACCACCTTCACAGAGATCATCGGAGAGTTCTCGGAAACGACTTGATAATTCGCTAGGACCACGCTCTTCACATTGAGATCCTCCGAGAAGCATTTGCTTTCAGTGCCTTCTATTTGAAAATGCATACTGAATACAGGGAGGGCAAACATCGCCACTAAGACAATAAGGGCTAAAGCATTTTGAAGCTTCGAACCCATAGGATCAGCGTAATGGTTTTCCTCTCCAAAGAGCCGCCCTCCACCAAGAAGTAGTGCACACGCACACACCCCACACACACACTCTCTCTAAGGGTCGACGATTCGACAGACCCTAAACGCGAAACGCGCGACACGATTGAGACATCGAGCTGGATCTGGATCCTGCTATGTACGAAAATGTGAGCTTCCGCGCTGCTTCAGAAAACCTACCCTGCACTCCTGGTTGACGAGACTCTCCTACAGCAAATAAGATGAGTAACACGACAGTCGAACATGACCGGTAATGCGCAGTCGTGACTCGCGATTGATTAAGCAAATTATTAGGCGCGGGTCGTGAATTATGTTTTAATAAAGTCCGACTCTCTGATTTAAGAGCGGGGTCACGCGATGGAGAGAAACCGTCTCCAATCATATGATTATTTGCAAAGGGTGGGAGCCCTTCCCGAGAAGATATCCTTCGGGTGGATTCACACTGTACCGGTGGTACATAGTGTTGGTTTTAGTTGACAATGTTTCCTCCTTTCTGTCAATTCACACAAGGCGGAAGTGAAGTCAGAGGGGAAATTATTGCAATCGTTCGATTATAGAAAACAATCATGGCTGCCATTGATCCAGTAAGTTCTGCCTTGATTGTTTTGTTCCGAGGGGCTAAAGCCGCCACAAAAATTGGTGGGTCCGGAAGGTTTATTTATTGAGAGGTACCAATGAGTAAGAGCCAAGTGGAAAGTTGCTGCAAACTTGCTGGCGCCGTCATCCTGTGTGAATCCTGCCTTACTACATTACTAATGAAAGGCACTTCTCTATTATTTTTTTGTGGAGAATAAAAAACTTTAAGTGTTGGATTCTAAGGGCACTTGCAAATCTTTTTTATAAATACCATTTTTATTTCTTTTCAAATCTTTTATAAATACCATTGCAAATCTTTTAAGAGAAAGTTTGATCAAAGCTTAATCTCCTTTTTCTTGAATTGATTGAAAAAACAATTGTAAAAGTGAAAGGCATAGTATCCATGGGGCCCCTCCTATCCCACAAAGCAGGGGTTATAGTGCCCGAAGGCGACAAGTGAAAAAGATTGCCCAAAACAACTAGTTTAACTAGTTTAAATCTAACCAAAGGCAATACAGTAGCCTAGAGCTCATAATTGTCCTGCCATAAGGAGGGGTTGAACCCTCAGCTCTGCCTCAAGAAGTGAAAGGCCCAACCAACCAACCTAACATGCGTGAATTTTTATTTCTTTTCTTTTCTTTTCCAAAGCTTAATCTCCCTTTGCTTGAATTGATTGAAAAAACAATTGCAAAAGTGAACAAGCATAGTACCCATGGGGCCCCTCCTATTCGAGAAAACAAGGACTATACTGCCCAAAGGTGACAAGTAAAAAAAATTGCTCGAAAACAATTAGTTCAACTAGTTTAAATCTTTCCGGAGGCCTGGCCTAGAGCTCATAAGTGTCCTACCATAATAAGAACGGGTTGAACCCTCACCCCTACCTCAAGAAATGAAAGGCCCAACCAATGAAGCTAACATGCACATATTTTTATTTATTTATTTTTAAAATATCTACAACCCCATTAAAAGACTAGTTACAAGATTTCGTGCATTCCGATCACGTATTTCTTTTAATGAGCCTTTATTATGTTTTTTCTTAGCGGTTTGTATGCAAGGATACAAAATTATTTGGTCATCCACATATGAATGTTTAATTAGATTTTTATGTTTTTTTTTATACATTTCAAGTGAAGCTCATGTTACTAGGATAGACCTCGGATGTGACACATATAGTATATATATATATATATATTTTTTTTTTTTGAGAGTACAAATGAATTGGAAAGACACACACCCGATTGCGTAAGATAGAAGCACCCATCTTGGGGAATTTTGAGGCATGCAGCCTTAAGCGGGACTTGAACCTTGGCCATCTGCCTAAGAGTACAAGGCAAATCCGCTAAACCACGCCCGCTCAATAGATATAGTATAATTATTATAACCTAGTGCCATTCGAGAATTGCAAAAGGCTAGTGATTATCCTTTTCAATGGTAGAGAGGATGTGTAAATTGTACCATAATGGGACCTTCGACCCTATCTAAAAGCTCCAATCTACTTGCTAACCATAGTAAACGTAAAACAAACCATGAGCATGATATCTTGTGAAAACAAAAACACGAGGATTTGTATGTCAAGATCGACTATCTATAGAGAGTGACCACCAATTGGGTATGGTAAATGGAAGGTTGTCTTGTCACCTAAGTTTCAATCCTTCTCCGTCCTCCATTTGATTTGGAGTGATCACCGCACACAACACAATCACTCACACTCTTCTATTTTTCTTAGTTATGCTTAGGTGTTGGGCTTTCTTCAACACTTCCCTTCAAGCTTAGGTAGGAGGTGTCTATGCCCATCAAGCTCATTGTGTTCATGAACTTACTTAGATTTGATGCATCCAATCCTTTGGCAAATAGATCTACAACCTCCTCTTTTTTAATCACAAAATGAACCATTTCATCTCATGTTCACACTTATATACACTTGACGCATATATGTAAAATCTCTCTCTCTCTCTACCTCTCTCTCTTTCTCTCTCTCTACCTCTCTCCAAGTATCGGACAGGTTGAGAGAGTTCTTACTTGGAGGGTATTCCTGTTGTAGGATCCTACAATTTTCCCCTCATTTACGATAGTAATCACACACTTCAATTACAGACAATGCCAATCATGTAGAACAACACCATCAAGAAACACCGTCTGTGCAAACACACTTATCTCTCAAAAAATGCAATCAACAATTTACCAAACTTATATGACTAATCTCTTCACAACAGATTCAACAATAAGATATCAACTTAACCACCATAAATATCCAGAAATCTATGTTTTTTGCCCGAAGCACCACCAACCGCTACCTCCTCTACATTGTGTTCATGATTGTGCCAATTGGTATATTAGTCTTGTTTCTTTGAAAGGGATGCATCCCCATTTACAATTGTTCATATATAGATTCCCCGCTAAATATAGTTATACAACAATTATTAATATGCGGCCCTAACACTGGCATGCATAAAGGACCTAAACCCTCGAAGAAGTAGTAGGCGATTCAATAATTTCATCATTAGAGGATGCCAAATCATCTTGCACAACAACCTTGAACAAATTGCATGCTTCATCAAAAGAGTGTCATAGACACTATTGGGTTGTCTTTCGGGCTATATCATCATACAATTGAGACTGTAAGAAAATACAGAATAATGCAGCTACAATGATGGTGCTATCCACCCATGCGCTTCCAATGTGTATCTTAGATGGAAATCTAGACAGACTCTAAATGAAGGGCTTACTAATGCACAATGATCTATAAAGCTCAACATGGGCCATGCTTATATAGCTTTTAAAAGGGGAGTCGGTATAGATAAATGTAGTTGGGAGATACGAAATAGTCAACAAAACATATAATCCAACAACTTCATCATATTGTTGTATTCTATTTGCATGGCAACCCTCTAATTCAGATCGTGGAGCACCTCTTCCACATTGATTGGTTCTCTTGCTTGTCCTTGAATGAGCTCAGACATTAGGGTTGTGTTTACAATATGGGTGCTTGCCCGTCTTTGTTCCTCTATTCTCTGTGATCGCCTTGGTCCATCCACAACCTATTCTAATGAATGTGGGATGGGGCTTACAGAATCATAGGACTACCTCACCCAACATGGCAATGGCTTTTCTCCTTGGGTGATGACAAGTTGGTGACTTTAAAACTCATTATCTGAAGATGATGCTTCCTTCTCTTCTGTAGAAGTGATAACTCTTGGGCTAGGTTCATAGTGGATTGCCCCTTTGCCTATTGATAAAGTGGAAGCTCTCTTTCCCTCCCCACTACATGCGGTTGCTCCTCCTTAAACACCACATCGCAACTTGCCATGATCTTCTTAGCCTCAAGGTCATAAAGCTTATAAGCCTTCTTATATTCATTGTACCCTAAAAAGATACATTTGATACTTTTTCGTTGAAGCTTGTTTCTCTCCCTATCTGGAACATGTACATAACATTCACTTCCAAATACTTTGAAATGGGAAACAGATGGCTTTGTATTAATGTAGGCCTCTTGTGAAGTCTTTCCATCAAGTGCCTTAGTGTAGCTTTGATTCAAGATGTAGATAGCAGTGTTGGTAGCCTCTACCAAAATTGATTAAGCAAACCCTTTCCCTTCAACATGCACCTTGCCATCTCCATGATGGTTTGATTCCGACGTTCTACAACACTCTTCTGTGAGGGCTATGTCCCACTATGAGTTAATGCTTGATTCCTTTACTCTTGCAGAAATCTTCAAATTCTATTGATGTGAACTCACCATTGTCAACTGTCCTAAATTTCTTCATCTTCTTCCTTGTTTCAGTTTCAACAAGTTAAAACCATTCTTTAAACTTACCGAAAGCTTGATCCTTATCACGAAGGAAGTACACCCACATCTTCTTGCTATAGTCATCGACAAGTAACATGAATTAGGAAGTTCCACCCAAGGCTTGTGTAGGCATTTTTCCACACAAGTCAGCATGCACCTACTCTAGAGGATGGCTTGTTCTGTTCTTGCTTTCTTGTGGAAATGCCTTCCTCTATTGCTTGCCCATCATGCAAGCTTCACATGGTTCCTTCATTTCTCCGATCAATGGTAGGTGTGCAACCATACCCTTGTGATTCCTCCTTATGCCATTCCCAACAACATTGTTCTTACTATCCATAATCTTAGCTCATGTCTTACTAAAAGATACTTGATGATCTTGATCAGCTATAGAAGCTACTGAAAGTAGTTTTTGTTTGATTTTGTGGAACATACAACACATTTGAAAGTTTTCTGACATCCCCATTAGAGTTAATGAAAGAAACCATACCTTCGCCCTTTGTAAGGCTTCTTGAATTGTTGCCTACATTTAATGCGATGGGTTCCTTTAGAGGCTATATGGAACTGTAAAGGTCTTTTCTGCTTGTCATGTGACGAGAGGCACCACTATCCAACACCCATGAGTCATCTGTTATTGAATCTTCAACTGAGGAGCATACCTCCTCTATCATAACAAGTAATTGAAGCTCTATTTCTGCAATGTTGGAAGACTCCTTGCCCTTGCCACCTTTTGAAGATCTATTCTTCTCTTCTGCCTTTTTGATATGACGGTCTTGGATTTTGTGGCCTTTCTTCTTATAGTGGAAACACTCTCCCTTGAACTTCTTTTTGTCATTCTTCTTTTTGTCTTCATCTTTTGAAGAGTTTGCCTTGCCTCTTTTGGCATTTGTTGCAAATGCAACATCTCCTTTACTATAGCCACTCCTTGCCTTGAGCCATACCCCTCCTCCATGAGTACGACACTAAATTCTTCAAACATTAGTGGTTGAGGTCTGATTTTAGTATTAAGGGAAGTTACCAAACCATCAAACTTTGGTGGACAGATTCAAAGACAACACCGAGCTAGCTCCTCACTTGACTTTTGTACACCTGCTCTCACCATTTGATCTCATAGATTCTTTGTGCGAGTGATGAACACCAACCCCTACCCAAGAATAGACACATACCCTTAGTTCCACTCAGATATCTCAATATACTTTTGACCACTTCCCAAAGTTTCTTGTTAGGATTCTACATATAGCTGCTCACAACTCCCACTACAAATGCAATATCTAGTCTAGTAGCTACCATAGTATATATAAGACTACCAACTAAAAATTGATGAGGATTTTGTTAATGAATTTCCTCTCCCTATAAGATTTGGGGCACTCATCCTTTCTTAGCTTCACATATGTAGGCAATGGTGTAATTAATTCCTTTTTGTCATGCATATTGAACTTGTGAAGTACTTTGGATATGTATTGGCTCAGAGACAAGTATATGCATATATTATTCATGTCTTGAGTAATCTTCATACTGTTGATATATTTAGGTAGTGATGTGTGTGAACACCCTAGGACCATCAGAACACTTTTTTCCCTCTTTAGGAGGTTTTTTTCCCCTAGCTTGTATATATGCCTATTGCCCTAATGGGTCACTTATCTTTGTACATCATAGTGGTAATACATTCATTATTTTGTGTTGTGTTCCAAGCTTCTTCTTCTTCCTTGTGTTGTTCGCGTGTTTCCATGGATGTCTGACTCCAACAATTGGTATCAGAGCAGGTCGTCGCTTCATCTAGGGCATCATCGACACCTCTCCAGTCACAATCTCAAGATCACACGAAATTTGGTGAGCATACCCAAGGTGATTAGGAGATCAAAACAGCTTTGCTGTGTGGTGCTAAAATCACGATCTGAGCTTGTTTTGGCCTCCGAATGCACTATCATAGCACTTGTGCAGGCTATTTCATCTTTTTGTGCCAAAGATATATACAGGTTACAGTTCGCCAGTATAAGCATCTCAAAGTTTTCTACAAGTTTAGCAGAACTCATCAGGGTAGTTCTATTCAACTTTTTTAGATACAATCATTTTTCTACATCAAGGTATTTTAGATAGTGGCCATGGCTAAAAGCAGTGATGTATTTGGTATACTAGCTGTTGAGGATAAGTTGGATGGTACGAATTACCCATTGTGGGCTTATATGATGCGCCATGTATTGGTTGCAAAAGGACTGTGGAATATTGTGCAAGGTGTTGAAAAATTTCCTATTACACCTACAAATACAGGTATTGAAGCTGATGCAGATGGCATCAAAGATGGTGATATTCTGCAGATTCCTATTCATCTTCAGTTCCTATTGCACCTACTATAGAGCAAATTCATTAGGATGGTAGAGATGCTCAAGCACATGCATTGATAGCCTTGTCTATCAAACGTGCTATTCCTCACATTCGCTCTTGCATAACAGTTAAGGATGCTTGGGATACACTTACCACATTGTACCAGGCTAGGAATGAGGCTCGTGTTGCTTACCTCTGGAAATAGTTGGAGAGTGAGCATATGAATGAAGGTGATTCTATGGACAATTTTCTAACAAAGATCAAATATTTGAAGGAACAATTAATTTTTGCTAATGAAGTCTTGCCTAACAGTTCACTTGTGCAGACTGTTCTAAATGGTCTTCCTGATTCATACTAGAGTTTTGCTTCTACTCTTCATTTGATAATGAAAGGAAATCCAAATGCCTTATCATTTGAGGAGTTAGTCTCTATTTTGTTGCAAGAAGATCAATCTAGGCAGAAGAGGTCCATTATGCATGTTGCAGATCAAGCTTTCTTGGCTAGTCAGAAGGGCAAAGGTAAATGGAGCTCTTCTACTAGTAAGGAGAAATCTGCTAATTTTGCACAATCAAAGAAGGATGACAGAGACGACAAGAAAACAGAAAAGCAGAAATTGTTTTGCAAGTATTGTAAAACAAATGATCATGTCATAAAGAATTGTCCAAAACTGGGTGCAAAAGAGGCAAAGAAAAAAGAGGTTGGAATGGTTGTTGCAAAGGCCTCTACACCGAAAACAGAGTCTGCTAATCTTGTGCAGAATGAAGAATGGGCATTTACTATTGTTTGCAGTTTTGACCCATCTTCTCATGAGCAGTGTATGTCTGCATTAGACTCAGATGTTTGGTACTTTGATAGTGGGGCAACCAAACATATTACCTCACGGCGCAGTTTCTTCACTTCACTTGAGCCTACCCCTACAGGGAATACTGTCACATGCACCAATAACTCCTCTTATCCTATCATGGGACTTGGTAAGATCATTCTGACTATTGTTGATGGTAGTTCTTTTACATTGTCAGATGCTTTATTTGTGCCAAGGACCAAGAAAAATCTGTTATTAGTTTTTACATTAGCCAAGATTGGCTTGGTTGTGAAATTTTTTGATGATAGATGTATAGTTCATGATATGTCAAATGGAGACGTGATTATTGCTTCTGGCATTTTATATCGTGGGCTGTATAAGCTCATGTGTAGTGCATGATTCTCAGGCTATGTCAGATGCAAAGCTTTGGCATGCATGCTTTGGTGATTTGAATTTCGCTAGTTTGATATGCCTGTAGAAATTTGAAATGGTGTCCTCTTTGCCCAAACTTAGGGCCCCTAGTAAACATGTCTATGAAGGCTGTATTTTGGGCAAAATGTAGCATTCCTCTTTTCCAAAAGATGGTTCAGTTCGAGCTACTAAAAAATTGCAGCTTGTTCATACTGATGTATGTGGTCCTATACAGACACCCTCTTTTGGAAACTATCTTTACTTTGTGACTTTTATTGATGATTTTTCCAGGAAGGCATGGGTATATCCATTGAAAGAAAAGTCGGAAGTGTTTATGTGCTTCAAAAAGTTTTTGGTTTTGGCAGAAAATGTGTCAGCATGTAAAATGGGCATCCTCCATTCTGATCGCGAGGGGGGGGCTATATGTCTTCTGACTTTAATGCATTTTTGGCTAAACGTGGGATAAAACATCAGTGTACAATGCCATATACACCTCAACAGAATGGAGTTGATGAGCAGAAGAACAAGTCACTCATGGAGATGGTGAGGTGTATGGTCAAGAGTCAGGCTTTACCACATAGTTTCTGGCTTGAGACTATTATGTGTGCAGCATATGTACTTAACAGGTGTCCCACTAAAGCATTGTAGTCTATCACTCCATATGAGGCTTGGCATGGTCGCAAGCCATCTGTTGCTCATCTGCGTGTTTTTGTTTGTCTGGAATATGCATTAGTGTCGAAACAACATCACACAAAATTGGATGATAAAGCAATGCAATGTATTTTTGTTGGGTGCAGTTCTGAAAGCAAAGGCTATTCTATGTATCTTATAGATGAGCTTGTTTTTGAGAAATGAGATGTCTTGAGGATCTTAAGAAATATGGCTACAAATTTTGGTCACTTTTGATGGCGTTTGATCAAATTTAATTGAACTCTTAAGTGGCCATTGACTTTGATCATAAATTAGGGTTTGAATTTTGTATAGGGTTAGAGATCATTGTTGGAGAAATAAATTAAATGAATGGAAATATATCTTTGAGTAGAACAATATGGTGTATAGAAATGTTTGACTAATCTAAAAGTCCTACACAAACTAATACCAAATGGATCTTCAATAATATGTAAAATATTATGCTCTTATTATAAGAACCCCCCTGAATTATATTTGTCTAGGGCTTTGTGTTGGATCTTCATTCTATGCTGCTCAAATCTATCTTGAGGTAATGTTTTAATGAAGATATCCACAACATTATCTTGAGTCAAAATATAATGAATTGCAAGTTTTCTTTGTATAATCCTTTATGTGATCCAATGGCAATGAGCTTCAATATGCCTTATTTTGTAATACAACGTTGGATTTCTTGGAACTACATTGACACTCTAACCATTTATATAAATATCTATAGGTAGAGAACCTTCAAAGTATAAAGCCTTTAATATCTTTTGCATCCAAACACATTTTATAGATGTCACATATGTTGCTCTATATTTTTCTTCACAAGTAGAACTTGTAGTTGTATTTCATAATCACCAAGAAATAACTTGTAAATTTTCTAACACTTAAACCACTTTCCTAATATGAATTCATATAACCTACTAAATTGAAATTACTTTGTCTTTTGAGAAATCCAAGAATAAATTCTTCTAGCTCCTTCAAATATCTAAAAATTCTCTTCATTACTTTCCAATTTAGTATTGAAATTAAACGAATAAATCTACTTATCTATGAGACTGAAAACTAGAAGCACAGTTTGGTTTATTACATTGATAGATAAAGACACTAATAGCTTGATTATATTATGTATGATCAAATGATTCTTTTGCATCATTATAAGTTGATAGATTTAAGTCAGGTTCCATGGGTGGAGAAATATTCTTAGGATCTTGCATGGTAAACCTTTCAAGTAGTTTTTGAATATACTTCTTCTTATTTATAGAGATAGAATGAATATCTTGAGAATATTATATGCCTCAGTAGTAATGCAATAATCCCATATATTGGCATGTTGGCTAAAGAGAAAGAGTTAGTTCCCCACAAAATTTTGGGTGACCCCATCTATTTTAAAACTCATTGATGAGGAGAATTTGTATCACGAGGCCCACCGCAAAGCAATGCATGTAAAACCACTTGGGAAAAATCCAACAAATAAATAAGAGAACAAAAATGGATGAAGCTTCAGGCAAAAGGGGTACTCTATGTCAATTATACACTCTTGGAAATGTATTGTTATAATCTAAAAAACCCAAAATTTTTAAGAATTCTCCATTTTGTAAAGGCCAAGAAGCTCTCAAACTTAAGAAGCCCATGCAAAATTTTGAAAGATGATTTTAGGAATTTTCAAATCCCATTTGAGATTAGATTTGAGTTCTAGGCATTTTTTTAAGTTTTGCATACTATTAATATTGTTATTCTTGATATGAAAGATAATGAAACCCTAATTGTACTTAATTTTTGGATGTTTTAAATGAAATCTCAAATACTTGCTTAAAAACCTCTTTTCTCTCAAGTCCTTCTTCATTTCGAGTTTCCATGGTATGCTTGAGGTGATCCAACCCCATGTCTACATAAGACCGCTGTCTTTGCATTATTTGGTGCTCATTTCCTTTTCTTTGGTGTGTCTTAATCATTGTAACTTATCTTAAGTGCTTCTTTTGGAATCCATCTCCTTGCGAAGGCATGTCTACATGAACCTGGTTGGGTCATTACTTGGATTGACATTAAGATGTTTGATCCAACCCACTTGACGTCGATGAATTGTTTTTTGGTTTCATGTTCATGGGTCTACTTCAACACCTTTCGCACCATTTCCAGGGATGATTGAGTATGAAGAGGTCTCCCATGGATGATTCAATTGATGGAGGTAGAGATGGTATGTGGTAAGTGGTTTTGTTTGATTTCAATCCATTTTTGTGGCTAGAAACTCCATAATATATGCATAGTTAGCTTTGATACTAGTGGATTAAAGGAAAAATAGTAAGGAAATAGATGGATGTAGAGTAGATTCTAAACTTAGGACCTTGGATAATCTTGAGTCGAAGTGTTCTCAATAGATAATAGCATAATTGTAATTAAAACAAAAAAGAAATTTTAATAGTGATATCAAAAGGACATTGTACTTCACTTGTTTCACTACAAGAAATAGGGGGGCGTAGCGATGCCCCCGAATTGAAAAAAGAATGTCAATTTTTTTTTTCTTGCGACAGTTGTCGCATAAGCGATGCTAGCGTCGCTTATGCGACGCTAAATTACAGCGTCACAAATACCGTCGCTAATGAGCAACGGTATTTGCGACGTTGGCAAACTGAAGAATGTCGCATATGCGACGCTCTGGAATGTTAAAAAAAAAATTCGATTTCTCCCGGCACATTTGTGCCGGGATTTGGACGCGAGAGACCAAGAAGAGACCGAGAGAGAGAGAGAGAGAGAGAGAGAGAGAGAGAGAGAGAGAGAGAGAGAGAGAGAGAGAGAGAGAGAGAGAGAGAGAGACATCTACTTGCAAGGTATGCGCACACACACACACTTACACACACATACATATGCATACACACACATATACACACACATAGACACACACACACACATACACATAGACACACACACACATACACACAAATACACACACATATACACACATACACAAATAATGTTCCATACACACATGCACACATAATGCATACACATGCACGCACATATACACATACATATACACACACATATATGCATACACATACACACACATAGACACATACACACACATAAACACACATAAACACATACACACACATACACACACATATGCATACATAATGCATACACACACATACACACACATATGCATACATACATGCATACACATACACACATACACACACATAGACACATACACACACATAAACACATACACATTCATAGACACACACACATACACATACACATAGACGTGCACACACATACACACACATATACACACACATACACACATAGACACATACACACATTATGATGCATTCACACACATACACATGCATACACACATAGACACACATATACACACACATACACACATACACACACATATATGCATACACACACACATAGAGAGACATACACACACATACACATACATGCATACATATGCATACATACATACTTACATGCATACATACACATACATAATGCATACACACACATATGCACACATAATGCATACACACACATACACACACCTATGCATACATACATGCATACACATAGACACATACACACACATAGACACATACACACACAAACACATACACACTCATAGATGCATAGCGACACATACACATAGACACACACACATACACACACACATATACACAAACACATACACACATAGACACATACACACATAATGATGCATACACACACATACACATGCATACACATACATGCATACACATACACACATACACACACACATAGACACATACACACATAAACACATACACACTCATAGATACACACACATACACACACATATACACGCACACATACACACACACATACACACATAGACACATACACATGCATACACACACGCACATACACACACATATATGCATACACACACACACATAGAGAGACATACACACATATACACATACATGCATACATATGCATACATATGCATACATAATGCATATGCATATGCATACAATGTACATGCATACTTACATGCATACATAATGCACATGCATAGATACATAGACACACATAGACACATACACACATAGACACATACACACACATAAACAAATACATACTCATAGATACACACATATACACATAGACACACACACACATACACACACATACACACATAATGATGCATACTACACATGCATACACACATACAGACACATATACACACACATACACACACATATATGCATACACACACATATAGAGACATACACACACATACACATACATGCATACATATGCATACATAATGCATATGCATATGCATACATACATACTTACATGCATACATAATGAACATGCTTACATACACATATGTAATGGATACACACACATATGCATACATAATGCACATACATAGATACATACACACACATAGACACATACACACATAGACACATACACACATAGACACATACACACATAGACACATACACACACATAAACACATACATACTCATAGATACACACATATACACATAGACACGCACACATACACACATATACACACACATACACACATAATGATGCATACTACACATGCATACACACATACACACACATATATGCATACACACACATAGAGAGACATACACACACATACACATACATGCATACATATGCATACATAATGCATATGCATACATACATACTTACATGCATACATAATGCACATGCTTACATACACATACATAATGCATACACACACATATGCATACATAATGCATACACACACATACACACATATGCATACATAATGCATATGCATATGCATACATAATGCATATGCATATGCATACATAATGCATATGCATATGCATACATACATACTTACATGCATACATAATGCACATGCTTACATACACATACATAATGCATACACACATATGCATACATAATGCATACACACACATACACACATATGCATACATACATGCATGCACATATACACATAGACACATACACACACATAGACACATACACACACATAAACACATACACACTCATAGACGCATAGCGACACATACACATAGACACATACACATACACACACACACACAAACATACACATAGACACATACACACATAATGATGCATACACACACATACATATGCATACACACACATATGCATACATACATGCATACATATACACACATAGACACATACACACACATAGATACATACATACACATAAACACATACACACTCATAGACACACACACATACACATAGATGCGCACACACATACACACACATATACACACACATACACACATACACACATAATGATGCATACACACACATACACATGCATACACACACATATGCATACACATACACACATAGACACATACACACACATAGATACATACATACACATAAACACATACACACTCATAGACACATATACATACACATAGACACACACACACACATATACACACACACAAACACACAAACACATACACACATAATGATGCATACACACACATACACATGCATACACACATACAAACACATGTACACACACACATACACACATACACACATACACACATACACACATACACACATACACACATACACACATACACACATACACACATACACACATACACACATACACACATACACACATACACACATACACACATACACACATACACACATACACACATACACACATACACACATACACACATACACACATACACACATACACACATATATGCATACACACACATATATGCATACACACACATAGAGAGACATACTCACACATACACATACATGCATATATATACATACATAATGCATATGCATATGCATACATACATACATAAATACATACATACGTACATGCATACATGCATACATACACATACATAATGCATACACACACATATGCATACATAATCCATACACACACATACACACATATGCATACATACATGCATACACATACACACATAGACACATACACACACATAGACACATAAACACATACACACTCATAGATGCACACACATACACATAGACACATACACATAGACACACACACATACACACACATTACACACACACATAATGATGCATACACACACATACACATGCATACACACATACACACACACATACACGCACATACATACACACACACACATGCATACATACACATACTTAATGCATACACACATACATATGTACACGTATATATATTGACTTCTAACCATTTTGTTTTATATGTTAGGTATTATGGATCCCAGTAGAGAGAGAAAGGCAAAACTCACTCTCATAAAAAGTCTTATGAGAGCAAGAGTTCCGTCTGATACTCTAGGGGCCATAATGTGTGATTACTCAAAGATGTCTGATGAGGAGCTAGACTATACGATCTAGATGCTTACCCAATGATTAGACGAGGGCTGTTTTGCGGCTCCACATGCAGGAAGAGAGCTATCTGCTCATAGGTATGTTTTTTTTTCATAAACTTTTCTAATGATATTATAACACATATTTTTATTTATTTTTATCTATCTATTTTCAGGACACCTATACCACCTTCAGCACGTGATAGCAGAGCAGAGTTGCCTATGAGGACATGCATAGGCACCTTAGGACTAGAGTGCGATATAGAGCCAAAGGGGAACATTGTGTACATAGGGAATGGATTGGAGTTCAAGAGAAGGATGCGGGCACTATGTGACTCTTACCTGCGCTTTGTCCACTTACCGTGGAAGTAAGTAAAAATTTTACATATAAATTGAAATAAATAACTTATGTTTTATTTACATTATGTTTTTTTTTGTAGTGAGCATGATGAGAGGGATAAAAAATACATACTTGGTTCACTTGAGACAGAGTTTGGGAGAGGATGGTCGCTTAAGTGGTGTCTAAAAGAGATGCGGGCACTTATGGCTCATCATCGCGATAATGCACGGTATGCACTGCTTTTATGTATATATATGTGGATATGAGTATGTGTGTTTATGCATGTATGTATCTATATGAGAGAGAGAGAAGAGTGAGACTAACGGATACACACACATATACAACATACATGCACATTTAAACACACATGTACATATACATGCACATTTATACATACACACACATACATGCACATTTTTACACACACACACAGATGCATGCAGTTACACACATATAATGAATACACATAGACACATACACATACTCACATACACGTACACATACTCACATACACATACACATGCATAATCATATATACACACACATAGACTCATATAATCATATTTACATGCATGTATACATATACACATGCATATATACACACACAACACATGCATATGCACATATAGATACACATACATACACAACACATGCATACGCATAAATAAATAAATAAATAAATAAATAAATAAATAAATAAATAAATCCTATTTCAAAAATCCTAAATTGAAAAAACTAATTTCGATATTAGGGTTTTAAAACCCCTAATTTAAAAACTCTAATTCAACCTTTTAGCCATATGTTTGAAGTATATGTACACATTGCATCTATTCCTCCGACGTCCTACTAGAGAGATGTCTCTCCTCCCAACCTTATGCCTCTATAGATAGCTACCCGAATCAACGAGGATCATAATATATATAAAGATATATACACATCATGTAGATAGGATACATAAATATAAAATGGAGTAGATATATTATGCATCACACATACATGCTTAAATGCACACATAAATATATATACACATACTAACATATTTACATGTACACATTTACACATAGACATATATACATATATACATGTACACATCACATATACATGCTCTACTCATGTATGGTGATTCATGACTATTTTCACGCTTCTCAAATGTGCAATTAGTCCTTGAACTATTATGTAACCCTCGACTACTATTTATTAAACCTGCTATATTTCCATGTGTGTAAGGTCTTCCATCAATATATAATCTTTCATTTTCTGCATGTAAAATCCTTCTACTAGTAAGGGATGCTGCATTCAAGCATATTCCATAAGTACTCATGCTTTGAACATAATGTGAAAGTCGATGCCAATCTCTCCATCCATATATAGGACCACAAAATGACATTAGAGTGACTTCAGAGTTCGGAGGCACATACAAATCCTCTACAATAAAGAGACCACGACCAGCATTAGTAATAGTGGATGGAGCAATCATATAGCGATTACCCCAAAAGTTGAAAACCTCTCCATCTAAAGGAAGTGGTCCTCTATTCCATCCTCCATATCTTCTTCTATCATATGTTTGTACTAAAGAACGATCACGAGCTGGCAATGGATAATCTCTAGCCGTTTCATTCTCTAAACTAGGAGGTAGAGGATTTCTAGAAACCTCTGCTTGTAATTGATGAACAACAAGTCCATGACGTGTACGAGGTATATTAACATTATGACAAAAATTATGATCATCATCATCATCGAGCAAGTATTCCTATATATCAACAATAATTTGATTTTTTATATGGTTTTTAAATAAAATAATGACATTAATATCTATAGAAAATACATACCCAAGCATTATCACGTTGACTAGGTGATGGTGCATGCTCAAAAGTACCATACTCTGCCTCATGTTCAATACATTCCAATCGTGGTCTTCGATACGTGTCATAACAAGAGTTACACCAACATATAATATGCTCTTCATAGTAAAATTCATCATAATTCCTATCGGAGGACACATGTGAAGTCGTTGCATGGGTAGGAGGTGGTGGAGTCCCCTCTGATTGAACAGAATTTGCACATAATAAGAAAGAAAAAAAAATATAAGTTATGTATCCATCAAATATATTTAAAATTAAATGTTTGATATACTTACAGTATAAAGTCGTTGCACGATGAGGAGATGGTGGTGGAGTTCCATCTGATTGATCAGAATCTACAAATAATGGTATTTGATATTAATAATCTGATTATCTACATACATAAAAAATTCACATATATATATATATTTACACATACACACATATTCACATATACACATTTACACATACACATATATTCACATATACACAACTACACATTATTGTGGGATAAATGCATGTATTTTGTATGAATGAGTGTATATGCATGCATGTGTGTGTACGTATATATGTGGATATGTATATGTGTGTTTATGTTATATGTATGTATATGTGTATATGTATACATATATATATGCGTATATGTTTGCATGTATATGTGTATGTGGGTATGTGTATGTGTATGTGTGTGTATATATGTGTATGTATTTTGATTTTTTTTTTGTTTGAGATTAAATTAACAGGAGATATTGTATGGTCGAAAAAAATAAGAGGCGAGCTAACATACCACCTGAGTCATGGAAGTTTTTTCGTAGATAGCTACGTCTTTAGGAGTCATTTCCTCAGCAGAAGGTACACAAATTAATAGTTTATATTTATAATATTTATATATTTTAGTAATTTCTTACATTTAATTTATGTATTTTTTTCTTGAATAAACAGGCTGCTGCAAAGAAGAGAGTGGAGTCGGGTGACACATCGTACCTAGGCCAAATGGGCCATAATGGTTTTGTAGCTACACTTGTAAGTATATGTGTTATTGTGAGTATATTTTTTATTTTAGTTAAAATGTAAGTAACTAATGTTTTTTATTTGTTTCATTGCAGCGGAAGGATTATGGCCGATATCCTACGAAAGATGAGATCGAGTATGCTACACATTTTGGATATCGGCGTTTGAGCGAGTATATGCAAGATCATGCTGATGCCTTTGTGAGTATTTTTAAATTTTATATAATTATTTTATTTTTATGAATGGTTTAACTATTTTATTTATTTATGTTTGTTATATGTAATACAAGAGTATTATGGAGAGACAAATATGTATGAGTTGGAGAGACAGACACAGGAGGGATGATCTCGATCGTCACAGGGTGATCATGACGATGAGGATGAGGAAGATCAGGATGATCATGATATTGCTGCTGATGATGATGATTAGGATTTTAGTTGATTATGACATTGGATTATATGTATTTACATTGATATATATATATATATATATATATATATATATATATATATATATATATATATATATATATATATATATATATATATATATATATATATATATATATATATATATATATATATATATATATATTCATTTCAGTTATGTTTTGAATTATGTGTATGGTATTAAGTAATGAAGAGTTTTGTTCTGTTGATTGTTATTATTGTTTATATTAAGCATGTGTTTTAATACTTTAATTATATAATTCATTCATATGTGTGTACCTAAGTGTATATGTATGTACTGTATATGTATGTATGTGCATGTGTATGTGTGTGTATATGTATGTATGTATGTGCATGTGCATGTGTAAGTGTATATGTGTGTATGAGTATGTGCATGTGAATGTGTATGTGTGTGTATATGTATGTGCATGTATATGTGTAACTCTATGTGTATATGTGTGTATGTGCATGTATATGTGTATGTGTAGGTATGTGCATGTGTGTGTGCATGTGTATATGTGTTTTAATACTTTAATTATATAATTCATTCATATGTGTGTACCTAAGTGTATATGTATGTGTGTGTATATGTATGTATGTGCATGTGTATGTGTATGTATATGTATGTATGTGCATGTGCATGTATAAGTGTATATGTGTGTATGAGTATGTGCATGTGCATGTGTATGTGTGTGTATATGTATATGCATGTATATGTATATGCATGTATATGTATGTGCATGTATATGTGTAACTCTATGTGTATATGTGTGTATGTGCATGTATATGTGTATATGTAGGTATGTGCATGTGTGTGTGCATGTGTATATGTGTTTTAATACTTTAATTATATAATTCATTCATATCTGTGTACCTAAGTGTATATGTATGTGTGTGTATATATATGTATGTGCATGTGCATGTGTGTATGAGTATGTGCATGTGCCTGTGTAAGTGTATATGTGTGTATGAGTATGTGCATGTGCATGTGTAAGTGTATATGTGTGTATGAGTATGTGCATGTGCATGTGTATATGTGTGTATATGTATGTGCATGTATATGTGTAACTCTATGTGTATATGTGTATATGTAGGTATGTGCATGTGTGTGTGCATGTGTATATGTGTGTACGTATGTGCATACACATGTATTTGCGTATATGTTAATGTGTGTATGTATATATATATATATATATATATATATATATATATATATATATATATATATATATATATATATATATATATATATATATATATATATATATATATATATATATGCAATAATGCATGCATGTAAATCTTTTTATGTGGTTGTAGAAATGTTTGTGTGCGTATGCATGTGTATATGTGTGTATATCTAAATGTATGTGCACATGTATCTGTGTGTATATATGTGTGTGTATGTGCATGTGTATATGTGTATATTTGTGAGAAAGTGCATCTTCATCATGTATAAGTGTATAAGTGCATATCAATAAGTGTGAGTATGCTATCTAATGAAAATAACACAATTCAAATGATGTACAAAGAATAGAAATTGTACTTACAATAGTTAGCCATACTTTTTGCTTGGTTAGCTTCTTGAGTAACCTGCAATAAAGAGAGAGAGAGAGAGAGAGAGAGAGATAATTCAAAGAGAGAAAGATGTAGAAAGAGAGAAACAGAGACAGAGGGAGACAATAAGAGAGAGCTTAGGCAAAACAACAATTCTGCATATACTTGCTTCAGCTCGTAAGCGTAGCGCAATTGCAAACGTTGGAGAGCTCTTCGATCGGATGCGTGAAAATGCCGATCGAAGAGCCTCCAACGTTTTAATTTTTGTCCGTCAACAGACCGTCGTGTAAGGGATGCTACTCGTCGTCGCATAAGCGACATCTTTTTAGCGTCGCTTATGCGACGTCAAACATCGTCGCCTATGCGACATAAAAGAGCATCGCTTATGCGACGCTCTTTAAAAGCATCGTGTTAGCGATGCTGTATGGGAGCGTCGCAACCCCCTCGTGCCACAAGTTGCAAAAAACGTCGTTCACTTCGTCGTTTAATCGATGGTCCGCGCACGACACTAATTACGATGCATGTTGCAATTTTATAGCCACGAAATTCTGTCGCCTTAACCATCGCTATACACCCGTATTCCTTGTAGTCTTTGCTTGCATGGAGAGAGAGAGAGAGAGAGAGAGAGAGAGAGAGAGAGAGAGAGAGAGAGAGAGAGAGAGAGAGAGAGAGAGAGAGAGAGAGAGAGAGAGAGAGAGAGAGAGAGAGAGAGAGAGAGAGAGAGAGAGAGAATGTAGCCTATTGATAGCGTATGCAAGGAGAGATAAATTTAGTTAAGGAGAGTAACTATGTGATATCGTGAGAGAGGAATCGAGGGTGTACAACATGCCTTATGTTCTACAAATGTTAGAGGAATAACTATAGGGGGAAGCACCATAACAAATGTTCACCTTACACACAATGTTCATTTGTTGATTTTGAAGGAACTCCTTGGTATCATATGATTGATAGAATGGGTTCATAATGAAGAGTCCTTAATTGGTACAATAAGTATCAAAGAAGTTAAGCTAAGAAATAAATTTGAGGGTAACAATTTAGGGCACAAATTCATCCTGAAATTGTTTTTTGGATTGAGAAGGATTAAATTATAGAAATCAATTTGTGAGAGATATGCACAATGGTCAGCCTCAAGCCATAAATTATGTGGTAAAGCCTGACTCTTGACCATAGACCTCGCCATCTCCATGAGTGACTTGTTCTTCCTTTCAACAACTCCATTCTGTTGAGGTGTATACGACATTGTACACTGATGTTTTATCCCACGTTCAGCTAGAAATGCATTAAAGTCAGAAGACATATATTCCCTCCCTCGATCAGAATGGAGGGTGCCCATTTTACATGCTGACAGTTTTTCAGCCAAAACCAAAAACTATTTGAAGCACATAAACACTTCAGACTTTGCTTTGAGTGGATATACCCATGCATGCCTAGAAAATCATCAATGAAAGTCACGAAGTAAAGATAGTTGCCAAAAGAAGGTGTCAGCATAGGACCACAGACATCACTATGTACAAGCTACAATTTTTGTGTAGGCCGAATTGAACCATCTTTTGGAAATAAGGAACGCTACATTTTGCCCAAAATACAGCCTTCACATACATGTTTATTGGGTGCCTCAAGTTTGGGCAAAGAGGACACCATTTCAGATTTGTGCAGGCGTAGCAAACTAGTAAAATTCAGATGACCACAGCGTGCATGCCAAAGCCTTGCATCTGACATAGCCTGAGAATCATGTACTACACATGCTAAATCATTCACATATTTTTCATAATCTATGAGCTTATACAGCCCACGAGATAAAATGCCAAAAGCAATAATCACGTCGTCATTTGACAGATCATGAACTGTACATCTATCATCAATTTCACAACCAAGCCAATCTTGGCTAAAGCCAAAACTGATAACGGATTCTTCTTGATCCTTGGCAAAAATAAAGCATCTAACAAGTGAAAGAACTACCATCAGGAGTAGTCAAAATGATCTTGCCAACCCTCATGATAGGATAAGAGGAGTTGTTGGCACATGTGATAGTATTCACTATAGGGGCAGGCTCCAGTGAAGAGAAGAAACTTCATTGCAAGGTAATATGTTTGGTCGCCCCACTATCAAAGTACCAAACATCTGAGTCTACTGCAGACATGCACTGCTCATGAGAAGATGGGTCAAAACTACAAACAGTAGTAAACACCCATTCTTCATCCTGCACAAGATTAGTAGACTCTGTTTTTGGTGTAGAGGCCTCTACAACAACCATTCTGACCTCTTTCTTCTTTGCCTCTTTTTTTTAATATAAAGGAAGTTTGAGCGTTCCATTTTCCTTTGCCCTTCTGATTAGCCAGAAAAGCTTGATTTGCAACACGCATAATAGACCTGTTCTGCCCAAACTGATCTTCCTATAACATAACAGAAACTAACTCTTCAAATGTTAAGGCATTTGGATTGCCTTTCATCATCAAATGAAGAGTAGAAACAAAACTATGATGTGAGTTAAGAAGACCATTCAGAACAGTCTGCACAAGTGAACTGTCAGGAAGGACTTCATCAACAAAAATCAATTGTTCCTTCAAATCCTTGATCTTTGTCAAAAAACTGTCCATAGAATCACCTTCATTCATGTGCTCACTCTTCAACTATTTTCGGAGGTAAGCAACACGAGCCTCATTCCTAGCTTGGTACAATGTCGTAAGTGTATCCCAAGCATCCTTAGCTGTTCTACAAGAGCGAACGTGAGGAATAATGGCACGTTTGATAGACAAAGCTATCAATGCATGTGCCGGGGCATCTCTGCCACACCAACAAATTTTCTCTGCAGTAGGTGCAACAAAAACCACAACACGAATAGGAATGTGTAGGATATCACCATCTTCGACACCTTCTACATCAGCTTCAGTACTTGCAGTTGTAACAGTTGTAGCTGTGATAGGATGTTTTTTAACACCTTGTACAATGTTCCATAGTCCTTTTGCAACCAATACATGTCGCATCATATAAGCCCATAACGGGTAGTTGGTACCATCCAACTTATCCTCAAGAGCCAACATACAGAATACATCACTGCTTTCAGCCATGGCCAGTGACTAAAATACCTTGATGCAAAAAGTTGACTGTATATTAAAAATTTGAATAGGACTGCCTAGACAAATTCTACTAAATATGTAGCAAACTTTGAGATGCTTATACTAGTGAACCGAAACTAGGATATGCCTTTGGCACAAAAAGATGAAATATTATGCACAAGCGCTGCGATAGTGTGTTTAGAGACCAAAACCAGCTCAGATGGCGATTTTGGCACAACAGAGCGAAGATGTTTTGATCTCCGAAACACCCTAAGTATGCTCACCAAAATTCGTGTGATTCTAAGACTCCAACCGGAGAGGTGTCGATGATGCCCTAGATGAAGCGGTGACCTACTCTGATACCAATTGTCAAAGTTAGATGTCTACGGAAGCACGTGAATAACACAAGGAAGAAGAAGAAGCTTGGAGCACAACACACAATACTGAATGTATTACCACTAGAATGTACAAAGATAAGTAGCCCATTAGGGCAATATGCATATATATAAGCTGGGGGAAAAAACCTCCTAAAGAGGGAAAGAAGTGCCCCGTCAATCCTAGAGTGTTCACACACATCACTACCTAAATATATCAACAGAATTTTAGACACAATTGTGATTGTGTCAAGAAATCAAGAAAATCATAGGGAGCCAACACTTGGGAAAGTTTGTGGGGCCTTCATTGTAGGGACTTAGAGAAAAAGTTGAATTGAACCAATCTTTCATATTGAAGATAAGTTGAGGTGGAAAGGAAATAATCAAGCTATGTTATTTAGATATGGGAAACTCTAAAACAATTTGGAATCTTGTCAATCTCACTTTTTTTATCACTAAGATACTTCAGTGTGGTCGTTAATCTAAGAAGAGACAAGCCACAAACCATAATGAGAGAAAATACTAAACAAATCAAGAAACTATCGAAACTAAAAAAAGTAGAAAGATCTAAAAAAAAAAGAAAGTGCATATGATCGTATTAAGATCGACACCCCTGAAGAAGTGATATACACATGTCTCACATGAACATAGAGGAATAATATTTAGAAAGTGAGACCTTTGATCAAAGAGAATATAGGAATATCAAGTACATATATACCAATCGATTTGGAACCTATGTGTATCATGATGGATTACATAAGGAATTCATTAGATTGAGAAAATTAGAAGTCCCTTTGAACTTGATTTCTGTGGAACAATTCAAGTATGGAAGATATAAGGATAGCCAGGGATGTGTATATATCTTTGTCAATAACCCTAATGACACCAATAACTTGGTTGATTATGCAAACAAAGGATCTCGGGATCAAAACTTAGAGAATCCACATGTGATTGACAACCATATAAGAGGTAATGCTTCTCAAAAGCAACAAAATCCTAAGAAAAAGAAGATACCAAACATCAAATAACCCCTTTATGCAAGAAGGAGAAGCTATTAAAGATTTTCCCATTAGAAGGAAGTATGATTGGCATGATCAAGGGAGAAGACTTAAACCATCACAAGTGGCTAAGTGTTTGAATACTCAATATGATGGATCTATTGATCCACAAGACCATGTACATGAATGTAAACAGATAGAGTAGAAGAGGTAAACGAATATACAAATGAGTTTGAGGCATTTGGATTTACTTTAAGTGGGCCTGATCAATCTTGATTTCAATCTCTAAGAAAGTAAATATTCTTGGATATAGAGAATTCATTGTTGAATTCTCCAAGAGAGGAATCAAAGCATAGCACTACTACTTTGATCCATACCTTCAAACAAAACCTAATGGAAGTGTAAGGATTTCTGCTAGGAGATTTAAGCAATTCTTGGATAGATGACCAATTGACGAAAAACCATCGATGCCAAAGAGAGCATCTCTCATTCTTGAGGTTTTGGACAATGCTCAATTAAGGGTAATGGTGTAATGTAGAAGATGTAGTGATTTTGACTCATGCATCAAAGAAGCAATAGAATTAGAAGATAATAAAGGCACTAATCTCATGCTTCACGAGTAAAGTTCCAATGGAGATGATAAAATTCCACCAACACAAGAGCTGGAACAAGCAATAAAAAAAATTATAGGAACACACATTAGAAAAACCAAATCTAACCTTAGAGTTTCCCAAGCTAAGAAGTGCTACATATGTGGAGAGAATCATTCAACACATTTATGTACTTATAAAAAACCATGTCATTTAGAAAATAGGACATTGAAATAATGTACCTTTGAAAAGAAATGGACTAATCATACTAGAGATGAATTTTTCTATGATAGAACACCTTTGAGAGAGAGAGTGAGAGAGAGTGAGAGAGAGACAGAGAGAATTAAACTCAGCCTATGCAAGCAAGAGAGAGAAGATTTGTGGAACAACCTAGGCCAGCTCTAGGTCAACAAGCACCTCAACAACTAATGTTGTTCCTATCAAATATACTTCAACTGAAGAAAATTTGGAAAGATATTTAGTACTATCAAAAGATTACTTAGATGGATATGCTAACCACTCTGATTATGATTATGAAGATGTAAATCAGAATATACTTACAACAAGGAACTTGAGTTGCAAGAATCGGATATGGGTAATGGAAGCTCTGAAATGGATGCAACTAATTTCATGTAAAATACCAACAATTAGATGTCTAATTCAAAATATCAATTCAAACATATTAAAAAAGTATCATGTTATATGTATGGGGAGAATACTTTGTAAGAGATTCTCCCCAACCTCCTACTTTAAGAGTAGAGGGAGCTTATTTTAAGGCTTGTGGTAGAGAACATTTGAGTAGGGGTTGTTAAAGAAACCCCAATAAGAAAATCCCTCATAATCAATTTCCATTGAAGGCTATAGAGATATTTTATAGTTCCAGTAGTGATCAAGAAGACCAATCGCTTTAAAATTATTGACAAATGCTTAAGCCAAATCTTGAAGAAGTCAAGATAACTATGTAAGTAAAGATATTTCCACTCAAGGCTATAGAAATATTGTTTAGTTTTAGTAGTTATTAGAAGACCAATCTCTTTAAGATTTTTGACAAAAGCTTAATCCAAAGCTTAAAGAAGTCAAGACAATCTTTAAGTAAAGATAATGGGGAATTAATGATTAAAATTTCAAGGAAAATACTTTTTTGGAAGGACAAGAGAGCTAATAAAAAGATGAAATGGGCCAAAAGGGTGGAACAATTAGAAAGTTCATTGCAAGAGTCTAATCAAATGTAGGTATCTAAAAGAAGAGAAGATAGAAATATTCAAGAAGTTAAAGCAGGATCTGTGTTGATGGAACCATTACCTAAGCATTTAGATACCCTGATGAAGGATTATAAAGAAAGAATTGAAGAAGGAACAAAACCTCATGATCAAGAAAGGGTATATCCTATACTAGACTTGGAAATAGAAAGAATGTATTTGTGTAAAAAGATGATGGAATTAGCTCAAAAGATCCTAGGAGAGCGACAATGATTGGTCACTAGGAAACAAAGTTAGAAAACTTACATGTGACAACTTGGAAATGTATTAGGGATAAATGGAATCATATCAAAATAATGCCCATTCCTTTCTAGAGGTGTTAGAGGATCATGATCAAAACACAAGACTTGAGTCCCCAGAAGGATATAAAATTGAAAATAGACACTAAAGTTGGTGATAATGTACAAATATCTTGTACCATTACTTGGAATGAGCTTCTAAAGAAAAGTTCTCAATTCATACAATGGATAAGTATGTCTCATATGACCAATTCTATTCACAAACCTAGAAAATATACATCAATTATAGATTCTCTATTACATGTACCATTTGACAAGATAGGAGGTTATTATGAAGGAGAAGAAGGGTATACTATGCTCTCAATAGATTTCAAAGATAATAAAGTTTCTATTATCTTTGATAGTGGAGCAAGTGTGGCTATTATAACCAAGAAAACATGGAAAGAATGGGGGTCACCAAGACTCAAACCTAACACAATGGGATGATAATTAGCAGATGTTCATATTGAGAATCCATAAGGACTCTAGGAAGGTATTAAAAAAGACATGGTAATGAAATGGAGCATAAATTTGCGAGAGTGAAATTCCCACACTTAACCTTACACGAGATTACATTGGGAAAACCAAATTTAAAACATGGGGCTTACTATGTTATTCTTCCTAGGGAATGGAATGGGGTCCATAGATTTTGATTAGTGAAATTATCTCTATCGATACAAGCGAGAACATGAAGCCCAAGTTTGGGCATGTAAACCAACACATAAAAAACTTGTTTAGAGTTTTTTTTAAAGGAAATAGGAATGTATAAATGCAAGAGTAGTAGAGGATGAGAGATATTTTAAAAAAGTATTTAATGATGAAGAATTTGAGCCTTATGGTTGGACACATATGTTGTCTACTTTAGATGTATCCACTTAAGAGAACATTGGAAATAATTTTCAAGATGAAGGTAGTTATGAAATTTCTAGATATCTTCAATAATGGTACATGAGTTAGAAGTGGTATAAGTATAAAATCATATAAAAACTTGACCTAGAATAATGTGGATACTTTGTAATGAATGAAAACACTAAGGAAGAAATTGAACATGAACAATTGCAAGAGGAGTTAACTTCATTGGTAATAGTGGACAAAATATCATATATGAAGAACACACAAGCAAAGGATGTGATTAAAGTCAAAATATGATGCAAGCATAAAAACTCAAACATCAAGAAGAGGATATGGGGCAAAAATCTTAGAAGGAAATAAAGAAGAAAGAGAAAAAAAATCTAAAAATGAAGAAGACAAAAATTTTGATTTTCCAACACATTTTCAGAAAAAAGGGGAGTCTTATGACAACCAAGAGGAGATTAAGAATGTGGTAATCACTCAAGAGGATGGAGAATAAAGACACATAGCCATAAAATTTGATATGACTATAGATGAAGAAGAAGCTCTAGTACAACTTGTGAGAGAGTACAAAGATGTGTTTGCTTGGCATTGAAGGTAAGGGTTGAAGCTTTTAAGAATCGTAGAGCATTGAAATATTCTCAGGATATTTGCATTCACATTGAAGGTCTTAGGCCATTGACTATTGGCATTGAGGTGATAACAAAGAGTATTCACCACTGAGGGATTTAGGGGCATGAGTTAATAAATACAAAAGGACAAGGGGAGTGAGTGGTGAATGAGGAGTTTGAAACCTGAATGTTTGATAGAAAATCTATAGGGCCATTGATGCATTAATCGGGAAGTGGGGTTCAAATTTATGTTAGCTTTATGAGTTGACATCATCATTTATGTCACAAGGTATTGGAAAAAGTCAAAACCCCTAAAATTAGCTGTGTAATTCACAGATTTCCCTACCAATCGAGAAAACTTGTACCTCCTCTTTGTGTTGCACACGGATACAATTGGATAGGAAATGAAATCTTTGAGCTAGTAAGTAGTCTAGATAAGCTCCAAAAGACTTTCTTGAGAGCTATCGTAGACATTTATGTAGCTAAGAAGAGGTAAAAGGAAACTTTGATGCTAAAGCAAAGAAAAGAAAATACAAGAAGGAGATTTGTTACTACTTGTTGATATATTTCAGTAGTGATGTGTGTTGATACACTTAGGACCGTCGGGTTTTTTTCCCTCTTGAGGAGGTTTTTTCCCTTGACTTGTATATATGCCTATAACCCTAACAGATGACTTATCTTTGTACATTCACTGTGTAATACATTCAGTATTGTGTGTTGGGATCCAAGCTTCTTCTTCTTCCTTGTGTTGTTCATGTGCTTCCACAGACCTCAAACTCCAACAACTAGTATCAGAGCAAGTCGCTGCTTCATCTACGGTGTTGTCAACACCCCTCTAGCCATGGTCTTAGAATCGCACAAAAATTGGTGAGCATAATCATGGTGATTAGAATTTCAAAACCACTTCGCTTTGTGGCATCAAAATTTTGATATGAGCTTGTTTTGGCCTCCGAATGGACTACCATAGTGCCTATGCAAGCAATTTTGTCCTTTTGTGCCAAACACATATACAAGTTTTGTTTCACTAGTATAAGCATCTCAAAGTCTACTACAGGTTTAGCAAAGCTCGACAAGGTAGCTTTTTCAACTTTTTGAGATACAATCATTTTTTTTTGCATCAAGGTATTTTGCTTAGTGGCCATGGCTGAATGCAATGTTGTATTCTGTATATTGGTTGTTGAGGAAAAGTTGAATGGTACCAATTACCCATTATGGGAATATATGATGGGCCATGTATTGGTGGCAAAAGGAATGTTGAATATTGTGCAGGGTGTTGAAAAATGATCTACTATACCTGCAAATAGACTTATTGAAGATGATGTAGATTGTGTTGAGGATGATGTTTCAAGTTCCTATTCGTGCTTCAATTCCTACTGCACCTATTGCTGAGCAACTTCGATGGGATGGGAGAGATGATCACACACATGCATTGATAGCTTTGTGTGACAAACTTGCCATTTTCCCTCATATTCACTCTTGCAAAACAACAAAGAATGCTTGGGACACACGTACCACTTTATTCGAGGCAAGAAATGAGGCTCGTGTTGCTTACCTTCAAAAAAAATTGGAGGGTGAGCATATGAAGGAGATTCTATGGACAATTTTTGATAAAGATCAAACATTTGAAAGAGCAGTTGATTTTTACAGATGAAATCTTGCCGGCTAGTTCACTTATGCACACCATTCTTAATGGTCTTCTTGATTCATATAAGATTTTTGCTTCTACTCTTCAGTTCATGATGAAAGGCAATCCAAATGCCTTAACATTTGAGGAGTTAGTCCCTATTTTATTGTAGGAAGATTACTCTAGGCAAAACAGGTCCATTATGCATGTTGCAAATCAAACTTTCTTAGCTAGTCAAAAGAGCAAAGGTAAACGGAGCTCATCTACTAGTAAGCAAAAATCTACTAATGCTGCAATCGAAGAAGGAAGACAAAGATGAGAAGAAAATAGAAAAGCAAAAAGGAAATGATCATTTCATAAAGAGTTTTCCAAAAATGGCTGCAAAAGAGGCCAAGAAAAAAGAGGCTCGAAGGTTGTTGTAGAGGCCTCTACAACTCAAATAGAGTCTGATAATCTTGTGTAGAATGAAGAATGGGGGTTTACTACTATTTGTAGCTATGACCCATCTTCTCATGAATAGTGTATGTCTATAGCAGACTCAGATGTTTGGAACTTTGATATGTTTGGTACTTTGATAGTGGGGCAACCAAACATATTACCTTGGAGCGTAGTTTCTTCAGTTCACTTGAGCTTGCCAATATAGGGAATGTTGTCACATGTGCTAACAACTCTTCTTATCTTGTAATGGGAGTTGTTAAGGTCATTTAACTACTATTGAAGGTAGTTAGTTCACATTATTAGATGCTTTGTTTATGCAAGGGATCAAGAAAAATCTGTTATTGGTTTCAACATTAGCCAAGATCAGCTTGATTGTCAATTTTGTTGATGATCGATGTAGAGTTCATGATCAATCAAATGGAGATGTTATTATTGCTTCTAGCATTTTATCTCCTGGGCTATATAAACTCATAGACTATGCAAAATATTTGAATGATTTGACATGTGCAGTTCAAGATTCTCAGGCTATCTAAGATGCAAGCTTTGGCATGCATGCTTTGGTCATTAAAATTTTTCTAGTTTGGTATGCTTGTAGAAATCTAAAATAGTATCCTCTCTACCAAACTTGAGGCACTTGGTAAACATGTCTATGAAGGCTATATTTTGGGCAAAATGCAACGGTCCTCCTTCCCAAACAATGGTTCAATATGATCTACTAAGAAATTGTAGTTTGTTCATAGTGATGTCTATGGTCCTATGCAAACACATTCTTTTGGGAACTACCTTTACTTCATGACTTTATTGATGACTTTTCTAAGCATGCATGGGTGTATCCATTGAAAGAAAAGTTCAAAGTGTCTATGAGCTTCAAATAGTTTCTACTTTTGGCTATAAATCTATTCGCATGTAAAATGGGCACCCTTCATTTTGATCGGGGGGAACACATGTCTTTTGATTTTAATGCATTTTTTATTGAACATGGGATAAAACATCAGTGTATAGTCCCATATACACCTCAACAAAATAGATTTTTTGGAATAAAGAACATGTCTCTCATGGAGATGGTGATGTGTATGGTCAAAAGTCAGGATTTACCACATAGCTTCTAGCTTAAGGTTGTTTGTTATGTGTGCAACATATGTACTTAATGGGTTTCCCACCAAAGCACTACAACCTATCACTCCATATGAGGCTTGGCATGGTCGCAAGCCATCTGTTGCTCATTTTTGTGTCTTTGGTTGTTTGACGTATGCATTAGTGCCTAAACAACAACACAAGGAATTGGATGATAAGGTAGTAAAATGTTTTTTTGTTGGGTGTAGTTCTGAAATCAAAGGCTATCATTTGTATCATCCATAGAATAAATGCATTTTGGTTAGTTGTGATGTTTTTTTTGTGGGAGATGCAATTCAACCATTACTTTCATGTACTAAGGAGACATGTGTTAGCTCCAAAGATGTGAATGACACTTTGCTGCCTCTTTTTACAAGTGGAGATTTACATGATGCACTTGTTGATGAGAGGGATGATATAGACAAGGCAAAAACTGTGCCTAAATGACTGGTGCAAACTTTGTGAGATAGAAAATTAGATGCACCTTTGTCATATCATACTTGCTCAAGATCTCATAATGCCTTTTTTTTTCATTAGATTGCTATTCTATGTCTGCCTCTACTCTTTGTGATGAGAATGAACATGTTTTTTTTTATGAAGCACAAAATTAAGAAAATTGGATGGCTGCTATGCAATCTAAATATGATGCCATTATGAAGAATGGTTCTTGTTCCTTATATGATTTGCTTCATGGAAAAAAGGCAATGGGTATACAAGCTAAAACATAAGTCTGATAGAACAATTGAGAGGTATAAGGCTAGGCTTGTTGCAAAAGGTTATGCTCAAGAGAGGGGCATTTATTTTAATGAGGCCTTTGCACACACATGCAAAATGACCACGATTTGTAGCATCTATGCATTTGGAGCTCATCATGGTTGGAATGTACATTAGTTGGACATTAAAACTGCATTTTTGAATGGGGACTTACATGGTGAAGTATATGTATTTCGGCCTCCTTGTTTTGTGCAGAAAGGGCATGAAAACAAAGGTTGCAGGTTGAAAATGAAATTATATGATTTGAAGCAAGCACCACATGCTTGGTATGAAAAGATACATGCCTAATTTATTACACATGGTTTGAGAATAGTACAACTGAGAGCACCTTATATGTTGAGCATGAAAATGATGTGCTTCTGATCATCGTTGTCTATGTTGATTACATGCTACTCACTGGTCCAAATAAGAAGCATATTGCTGATTTTAAGGCTGATTTACATGCCGCTTTTGAGATGTTAGATTCATATTATTTGCATCATTATTTGGGCATTCAGTTTATGCAAGTTGATGGTGTAATAGGTCTGTGTCAAACAAAATATATTGACACATTATTGAAGTTTTTTGGCCTTGAAGCTTGCAAACCTATTGCCATTCTTATGCAAACAAGTTCATGGTCAAGTCTTCATGATGCTAGAGATGTATTTGATGTTGTTCTCTATCACCAGGCCATTGGATGCTTGATTTACTTATGCATAACTTGCCCTGATATTCAGTTTGCTCTCTCAGTTGAGTAGGTTTATGAATTGCCTAGGTGTCAAGCATTGGTAGGTGGTTAAGCGCATCTTTCATTTCTTGAGTGGTACCCACTACTTAGATTGTTTTATCACAAGGGAGGATCAATATCGACCAGATTTACATGCTTTTCTGACTTTGAATGGGCTAGTTGCTATGCACTTGTGTGTCCAGTCATGGCTTTTGCTTCATGCTTGGTAGCCATGCTGTTATAAAGGGATTCCCTATAGAAGAGATGGTGTGAACCATCTCTTGGGGTTTCACTAGAAGGCACACACATGAGTGCCATGTGGCACTCATGTGAGATGCCACAAGTCACTCCAATTATGGAGTGTAAATATCGAGAGAGAGGTACGTGGCTGGGCGGTTCAGAATAGGCATTGATCTCCGTGCTCGCGAGAGAAAGGCTTCCTCGAAATTCGTGCTGCAAGCCCCAAAAGTGAGGGGACTCCTCGAGACACCAGAGTTAGGACCCAACATTGGGACCAAGCGGACATTTCCAATTTTCTTTTGGGACTGGCGAGGACTTAAAATCAGCAGCAAGAAGCATCAAGGACCACCTAGATTTAGCTTCCGCAACTCTACTTTGTATCAGGGAAGTGCTCTTGTGTTATATCTCTCTTCTTCTTGCATATTTAAACTCTACTTCCATTCATTTTCATACTCTCTAGTTAGCAAACGGGGGAAGGGTACTTAAACATGGAAAATAAAGGCAAACAAGTAGTTGAGACCACTTCTCCACCTAGAGAGCAACTAGAGGATCAGGATGCTAGGATGGAAGAAGTAGAGTTAGACAAGAAATAGAAGAGAATATAGAAGAAAAAGAGCCTTCACAGCAAGAGTATACTTATGAAGAGCTTATAGATGAATTTGTCACTCGTGACCAATTCATTGATTTGAAAGAGCAAACCCTTAAGTTAGAGAAAGATTTGGGTAGCATTACATCTCTTATACAGCAACTTAAGTCTCAAATGATCTCTCTTGAGACTAGTGTCACCTCTTTCCTAGCTAGGAAGGAAAGAGAGACTCCTACCATTCCTCTACAGATTACTAGGAAAGAGACTTCTCTTCCTAGTAAAAATAAAGGAGAGAGCTCTAGGGAAGCTCCCCTCCTGAAAGACTTAAAACCACCAACCTTCACGGGGGATGACCGAGACAGGAATAAGGATGCAATCTACACTTTTTTACAAAAGTGGCAAGATTTGCATCAATTGAAGGGCACCCCACCTGAGTATCGTGTGCTAGAGGCGAGTCTCTCCCTCGGCCCGCGTGCTTATAAGTGGTGGATGAGTCTTAAGGAGGCGAACTCTATCCCTAGTGACTGGACTCAGTTTGAAACTCTTTTCCTAAAAGAGTTTCTTCCTGAAAATGAAGAGGAGAGGAATTGGGATGAGTGGGATAGAATTACTCAAAGAGGCAGGCCTCTTTCAGTTTATCTATCTCACTATAGAGAGATCACTTTGAAGCTTAAGGGTCTAGATGATTTTCAGAAGACCAGAGGGTTTGTTAGGGGCTTGGATAAAGCCATAAAGAGGGAAGTCAGGAGGAATGCGCCTAAGACGTTTGAGGAGGCGATCAAGTATGCACAGATATATGAGGACCATAACCGTCCTCAGTATACTCCTATGGAGACAGATCAGCCCCTTAAACCTCTTAGCACCACTAAATTTAAGAAAAAGTTGCCTTTTGGAAAAAACAAGGTTTTTATTAAAAAACAAAGATCACAAGGGCCTAAGCTATCCACAGACCAGTTTGAGAAGGCCAAAAGAGAGAACCTGTGTTTTAGGTGCCTATCCCCTAGCCACTCACAGTGGAACTGTCCACTCAAGAAGGGGGAAGAAAAGAAGAAAGGACCAGAGTCTAGTACGGCTCCTGAAAGGGGCAAAAAGGTGGTCCACCTAGTGCAGACCCTTCCCATTCATGGCAGCTCTAGCTGCAAGGGAGTGGAGGTGATGCACGAGGATATAGAGCACACGTGTTGTTTGACTCAGTCATTGTGGTCACCGCAGTTTGGACCACATGACTTGTTCAAGCTACATGGTAGTGTATACGGGACCAGGGTGCGAGTCATGATAGATGACTCTGCCACTCATAATTTCATTAACTATGCTTTGGTCAAGAAATTGAAGATTCCCCAACAGCCTAGTGCACATAAATACATTGTATCTATGATGCAAGGGCAAGATAAAAGAATATGGGATACTATGGTATCCAATTTGGAAGTCAAGATGCAGGATTATACAGATCATATGGACTTCCAAATTATGAATATGGAGAGGACAGATCTAGTCTTAGGAAGAGAGTGGCTATGGGGGTTGGGAGATACACTTAAACGCAGCTATCAAAATAACACACTCGAGTTTGAAAAGAATGGAAGTACAGTTTATATTCAGGGAGAGAGAGATGTACCTAGTGCACCTCTCATCTCATCATTAGAGTTGTATACTCTCTGTTGTTCACAGCATGTACAGGATATGTTTTTATTGTATAGTCATGATATGGAGCATTGTATAGACAGCTCATCTGATGTATATTTTCATGCTTTGAATGTAAATATGAACAGGACTTTCTACTATTCTTTTTTGCAAGAGTGTGTAGTTAAAAGTTTTAAGGATCTTATGTTTGAATTCAGAGATGTTTTTCCCACTGACTTACCTAGAGGGCTACCACCTGAGAGAGGGGACATTGACCATGCCATAGAAGTGGTTACTAACACTAACCCTATTTGTAGACCACCTTATAGGCTTAGTGTTTCTCAGCATGAGGAGGTTGAGAAGCAATTGCAGGACTATTTAGATAAAGGCTTCATCAAACCTAGTAACTCACCATGGGCATCGCCAATGCTCCTAGTTAAAAAGAAAGATGGCTCTATGAGACTATGTATAGATTATAGAGCACTTAATAAAGTAACTATCAAAAATAGATTTCCAATGCCTAGGTTGGAAGATCTATTTGATCAGTTACATCAAGCTCGGTATTTTACCAAGCTTGACCTTAGATCAGGATATCATCAGATCAGGATTAGGGCAGAGGATGTCCCTAAAACTGCATTTAGGACTAGATATGGGCACTATGAGTTTTTGGTGATGCCTTTTGGTCTCACCAATGCTCCTGCCACTTTCATGAAACTCATGAATAGTGTTTTACGGCCTTATCTAGGACACTTTGTAGTAGATTTTTTAGATGACATTCTGATCTATAGTCCATCAGAACAAGAACACTTGGAACACTTGAGAAAAGTATTTCAAGTGCTAAGGGAAAATTTGCTCTTTGCTAAAGAGTCAAAGTGTGAATTTTTCAAGACAGAGGTTAAGTACCTTGGGCATATAGTCTCCCAAGATGGAATCCAGATGGATCCTGAAAAAGTAAGGGCTATTATGGAATGGCCACATCCACGGAACCTGGAAGAGCTGCAGATCTTCCTAGGTTTATCAGGTTTCTATCAAAGATTCATTAAGAACTATGCCATAATTGCTGTCCTGATGACGGAACAGCTTAAAGGGAAAGGGAAAGCCTTTCATTGGGGAGACGAACAGAAGCAAAGTATGGAAAAGTTGAAGGTAGCAATTGCTACAGCTCCACTTTTACATATAGCAGATCCCAATAAACCATTTGTGGTTGAAACGGACGCGAGTGATTTTGCTATAGGAGCGGTTTTAGTACAGGATGGTCGACCATTAGCTTTTGAGAGCAAGAAACTAGAACCGGCTCAAAAGAATTACTCCGTCTATGAGAAGGAGTTGTATGCAATAGTTCATGCTTTGAAGAAGTGGCGTCATTATTTATATGGTGCCAAAGTTACGATAGTGTTTGATCAAGAGAGCATTAAGTGGCTCTCTAATCAAACAGACCTTAAAGGTCGGAAGGCCCGATGGGCAGAGACCCTTCAAGAGTTTGACTATGAGCTTAGGTATAGGAAGGGAAAGTTTAATGTAGTGGCTGATTCACTTAGCCGCATGCCTATGCTCAATGGACTGAGTTTTACTCAGATCACTAGTGAGCTACTTGAGTCTATTAGAGGGAAATGTAGGCTTGATCCTGCATATTCCGAGATTTGGGAAGCCATAGAGAATGGGGATCGTGATATACGGGTTTCCAATGAGGATGGAGTATCGACGGGTACTCAAGAAGGATTCAAGTGGAAGAATTACAGTGTCCAAGATGGATATCTGTTATATAAAGGTAAGGTGTGTGTCCCTAGAGATACTGAGATGAGACGGCATATTTTATATGAGTGTCATGACACACCTAGTGCGGGACACCCAGGAGTTAACAAGACTTATGATCTTGTTAAGAGGTAGTTTTATTGGCCTGGACTTCATAAGGACGTCCTAGAGTATGTGCTTAAGTGCAATAAATGCCAGGTCAACAAAGCTGAGAGATTAAGGATTGGAGGGCTACTCCACCCATTGGATATTCCCAATGGGAAGTGGGAGAGTATCTCCATGGACTTTATAGTCGGTTTACCTAAGACACAGAGAGGGCACGACTCGGTCTGGGTAATTGTGGATAGGTTAACCAAAATGGCTAGGTTTATTCCAACACATACTACAGTGAGGACACCTGAGTTGGCTAGACTCTTTGTAGAGAACCTATACCGGTTATATGGTCTTCCTTTAGACATAGTTTCTGATCGGGATAGGAAGTTTACTAGCCACTTTTGGAGAGCGGTCTTCAAAAGGTTGGATACAAAGCTTAGCATGAGTACGGCCGAGCATCCACAGTCGGATGGGCAAACAGAAAGGGTTAACCAAATCCTAGAGGATATGCTTCGAGCATATGTGAATGAAAGGCAAACTAATTGGGAAGAGTACTTACCTATAGTAGAGTTTGCATATAATAGTGCCAAGCACTCTTCCACTGGGCATAGTCCATTTATACTTATGTATGGGTTTCAGCCAAGGGCTCCTTATGCAGTTAGCTTGCAGAATGAAAAAGTTCAAGCTGCAAAGGACTTCTTGGAAGAAATGAATGATATGCTTAGACTTGCTAAGGACAGCATTAGGAAAGCTCAGGATAGGGCTAGAGCCGATGCTGACCCTCAAAGAAGAGATATCAACTTTGAGGTAGGAGAGCAAGTCTATCTTAGAGTTCCATCTAAGTATGAAACCATGAAGACGGGACCTTGTCCAAAATTATCTCCTAGGTATTGTGGACCTTTCCAAATACTTAGGAGAATAGGAAAGATGGCTTACCAGCTCCAACTTCCAGAGAATAGTCAAATCCATCCAGTTTTTCATGTTAGCCGGCTTAAGAAAAGGCTGGGTGAATCTGACAACCTCATTCCAGATAGTGAGGTAGTAGAGCCTATTTCTGTTCAATCAATTCCACATGAGCCTGAGAGCATACTACGCACTCGAGAGAAACGGACGAGAAGTCACTTGTATAAAGAGTGTCTAGTAAAGTGGAAAGATAGTTCAGAAGATAGTGCCACATGGGAGCGGGTTAGCACCCTACAGAGACGGTTTCCCAGTTTCAGTTTACCTTCCCAAGAGTTTTCTTAAGGGGAAGGATATGGGGAAACAACACGGAGACAGGACCATGTATGTATATACATGGGGATATAGTGGGAGTACCATTCTCTTGATTTCTAGACCTTCCAATACCATTTTTGAGGACAAAAATGGAGTTAAGGGGAAGGAAATGTTATAAAGGGATTCCCTATAGAAGAGATGGTGTGAACCATCTCTTGGGGTTTCACTAGAAGGCACACACATGAGTGCCATGTGGCACTCATGTGAGATGCCACAAGTCACTCCAATTATGGAGTGTAAATATCGAGAGAGAGGTACGTGGCTGGGCGGTTCAGAATAGGCATTGATCTCCGTGCTCGCGAGAGAAAGGCTTCCTCGAAATTCGTGCTGCAAGCCCCAAAAGTGAGGGGACTCCTCGAGACACTAGAGTTAGGACCCAACACATGCATATCTTGGTTGAATAACAAGCAACGAACTATTGACACTTTTTGTTGTGAGGCTTAGTATATGGTAGTTTTCACAATGATTGTTGAGTGTGTGTGGCTTAGACTCCTTTTGGGTGATTTGGGTGTTGGTCGATCTTCTGCCACCACCATCTTCACTAACAATCAGAGCACATTGGCAGTTACGAGGAGCCCTGTGTTCCATGCTTGCACAAAGCACATTGAGATACATTATCATTATGTCAAGGAGAGGTTCTCTGCTGGAGAGAGCAGTTTGGCATATGTGACCATAGAGGATAACATTGTAGATCTTTTCACAAAGGCTCTACCTTACCTCCTACTACTAGAATGTTATCGTGGTGCACACGTACTTTAAGATAATAGGGATTTCTTTGGGTGTGGCCATGATAGGGTAATTGAGCCAATATTTTGTGGTACATCTTTGAAATCACATAAGATCATATTCAAGCCATAATTTGTGTCTAGTGAATGAAGCAAAAATGGGGCTATATTGGATATAAGTGAGTACCTGATTGTAGACATGCCATTATTTGGTCTTTCCCACAGAAGTTGTCATCACCATTTCCAATTGGCTTGTGCGATCATCTGGCATGTGAGGAGTTGTGTGTCATCTCTGGTAATCAAACAAGCATCATCCACATCTTTATGAATTTTCTCTTTGATGTATGTCAAAGCTTAAGCCCTAATATTAGCGTAAGTGGGCACATGCATAGAGATCAAATCATAATTATATACTTTAACCATGCCTTGATTAGGTATAGATCAAGAAAAGCTTTCTCAAAGTCATTCCATAGATCTTGCATTAGTGCTATTCTTTCTTCCTCATGTAGTCATTGGCAAGTATTTCCCTATCTTCATGTATTATATGATCGTACTTTGGTGCTTGAGAGTCAGTTGTGAAGCCTTGCTCTTTGTTATTTTTCTTGGTGGTGTCTTTTGGTGCTTCCACCACTGTATTCTTGACTATTTGTGCATGTGTTTCTACCATGAAAATATCCGAAGTTTTTTTTTGTTCTTCTAATACCATAACCCAAGAGTTTTTGTCTTTTGATTATCCCTCTTGGACCTGAAAACTTTTATCTTGTTCTTTTGTCTCTCTACTTTGAGAAGCATAACTTGATCATGGTATTTCTATTCAACTCCTTTTGCTTCTTACTTTTCCAATCTTAAAAGATGTTATTCTTGAGTTATTATGTTATGTTGTCTCAAATCTAATAGAAGTAGAGATGATGATTAAAAGAGTGATCAAAATAGTCGAATTTGATATAACGGGATGGAAGGTAGAATTGAAAGATGAATGATGATGATGATCGAGATGGTGGAATGATTAGGAGTTCAAAGAATGAAGATGAAGTTGAAGGTCGATGTGTAAAAGGTGGAATGAGAAAAGAAAATAAAGCAAATGAGTTGAGTGCATGAGTGAAAATTGAGTGGAGTGGGATGATCGAGTGTGTTCTTGATGGTGTTCTAGTGTGGAAGTGAATAAATTTCCTACACTAATTGATCTTCAACAATTTGGTTTCCTTTGTTAAGGGGTGACGATATGGATGGAATGGGATGAGTGGGTGGGGATGAAATGGTGCAATGGGAATGGGAGTCATTTCAAATGCAATTATGAGTGGTGGATTGATTGGAAGTGGTGTGGTTTTGGTCTCTATGGTGGAATTCTATGTGGTTTCACCTGTGATATGTGTGGTGGTGTGCAAATCATTGTCTGATGGGGCATCATAAAAATCAAAAGATGCTGGTGGAAATGGTTGCGAAGATGGGGTGATTATGCAAAATCTACTGGTCTTGTGAGTTAATCTTGATCAAATTTGACATCATCAAGATTTGTACCATTCTTGGGAGCCTTTTGCGTCCTTGTCTCTTGCAATTTCGTTGTCACTCTTTTGACAATTGCCATTTCATGGCCATATCTAATTCTTCTTGTTCCTCACTAGCTCATCATTTAAACATGGCTAGTTGTGTAGTGCTTTTGTGGTGGAAAAGTTACTTTAGGGACTCACATTTATTTCATGTGGAGAGAGAGATTGAACAATATACCTTAATAGCACTGAAATATGTACATTGCTCCATCCAAAACAATTTTGAAGATTGAGAATAAGTAAACTTGCACTTAGCCATGTCAAGAGACTTCCTTCATAGATGTGCTTTAGACATTTGTCTCGAGGATATTTTTGTTTTTTCAAGAAATATCAACTCTCTTGATTTCATTTTGATACTAATCCTCAATAAAATCCACCATGCCATCATCATCATCGTCATCATCATCATCATCATCGCACATCTCATGTAGTTTTTTATCTTTCGAATATAGTTCTTTCAATCTTGCATATTCTGTAGGATCACTTTTGCATAGCGTCCTCATGGATGCTTTTGATAAATGAGGTCTTAATGGTAACTCTAAATGGTCTAGTGGAAGATCATCAATATGACACATTTAAATTTGATTAAAAGGGTTTCACAAAACATTATCATTTCTAATGCTCACTAAAAGGTGCTCTTGGAGGTCTACACCATCCATAATTCACTAATAATTCATCATCAACATGTAATGAAGTAGTAGCATCGACAACTATGTATCTTGCTACATCTCTACTCATGTATTTTGATTCATGACTATTTTCATGCTCTTCAAATGTGCAATTTGTCCTTGAACTATTATATCCTCAACTACTATTTATTAAACCTACTATATTTCCATGAGTGTAAGGTCTTCCATCATATATATACTCTTTCATTTTTTGCATGTGTAATCCCTCTGCTATTAAGAGAAGCTACATTCACACATAATCCATAAGTACTCATGCTTTGAATGTAACATGTAAGTTGATCCAAATCTCTTCATCTATATATAGGACCATAAAATGACATAAGAGTGACTTCAGAGTTGGGAGGCACATAAAAATACTCTACAATAAAGAGTCCATGACAACATGACTGATAATGGATGGATCAATCATATAACAATTATCCCAAAAGTTTTAAAACTCTCAATCTAAAGGAAGTGGTCCTCTATGCCATCCTCCATATCTTCTTCCATCATATGTTTGTATTATATGATGACCATGAGTTGGTAATGGATGTTGATATATTTAGGTAGTGATGTGTGTGAACACTCTAGGACCGCCGAGGCACTTTTTTCCCTCTTTAGGAGGTTTTTTCCCCAGGCTTGTATATACGCCTATTGCCCTAATGGGCTACTTATCTTTGTACATTCTCTAGTAATACATTCAGTCTTGTGTGTTGTGCTCCAAGCTTCTTCTTCTTCCTTGTGCTGTTCGCGTGCTTCCGCAGACGTCTAACTCCAACAATTGGTATCAGAGCAGGTCGTTGCTTCTTCTAGGGCGCCGTCGACACTCCTCCGTTTGCAGTCTCAGATTCGCATAAAATTTGGTGAGCATACTCAGGGTGTTTCCGAGATCAAAACTGCTTCGCTTTGTGGTGCCGAAATCGCGATCTGAGCTCGTTTCGGCCTCCGAACGCACTATCACAGCACTTGTGCAGGCTATTTCGTCCTTTTGTGCCAAAGGTATATACCAGTTTCTGTTCGCCAGTTTAAGCATCTCGAAGTTTGCTACAGGTCTAGCAGAACTCGTCTAGGCAGTTCTGTTCAACTTTTTGAGATACAGACAATTTTCTACATCAAGGTATTTTAGTCATCGGCCATGGCTGAAAGCAGTGATGTATTCCGTATGTTGGCTGTTGAGGATAAGTTGGATGGTACCAACTACCCATTATGGGCTTATATGATGCGACATGTACTGGTTGCAAAAGGATTGTGGAACATTGTGCAGGGTGTTGAAAGACGTCCTGTTACACCTGTAACGACAGGTACTGCAAATACAGGTGTTGGAGCTGATGAAGATGGTGTCGAAGATGATATTCCGCAGATTCCTGTTCGTGCTACTGTTTCTGTTGCACCTACTGCAGAGCATATTCGTTGGGATGGCAGAGATGCCCAGGCACATGCATTGATAGCTTTGTCTGTCAAACGTGCCATTATTCCTCACATTCGCTCTTGCAGAATAGCAAAGGATGCTTAGGATACACTTACCACTTTGTACCAGGCTAGGAATGAGGCTCGTGTTGCTTACCTCCGAAAACAGTTGGAGAGTGAGCACATGAATGAAGGTGATTCTATGGACAGTTTTCTTACAAAGATCAAAGACCTGAAGGAACAATTGATTTCTGCTGATGAGGTTATACCAGATAGCTCACTTGTGCAGAGCGTTCTGAATGGCCTTCCTGATTCATATCAGAGTTTTGCCTCTACTCTTCGATTGATAATGAAAGGCAATCCGAATGCCTTGTCATTTGAGGAATTAGTCTCTGTTCTGTTGCAGGAAGATCAGTCCAGGCAGAACAGGTCCATTATGCATGTTGCAGATCAAGCTTTCCTGGCTAGTCAGAAGGGCAAAGGAAAATGGAGCTCTTCTACTAGTAAGCAGAAATCTGCAAATGCTGCACAATCGAAGAACCAAGATAAAGATGAGAAGAAATCAGAAAAGCAGAAATTGTTCTGCAAGTACTGTAAAGGAAATGATCATATTATAAAGAACTGTCCAAATCTGGCTGCTAAAGAGGCAAAGAAGAAAGAGGCTGGAATGGTTGTTGCAGAGGCCTCTACACCAAAAACAGACTGCAAATCTTGTGCAGGAAGAAGAATGGGCGTTTACTACTGTCTGCAGTTTTGACCCATCTTCTCATGATCAGTGCATGTCTGCAGTAGACTCAGATGTTTGGTACTTTGATAGTGGGGCGACCAAACATATTACCTCGCAGCGCAGTTTCTTCTCTTCACTCGAGCCTGCCCCTACAGGGAATACTGTCACATGCGCCAATAACTCCTCTTATCCTGTTATGGGAGTTGATCATTCTGACTACTGCTGATGGTAGTTCTTTCACTTTGTCAGATGCTTTATTTGTGCCAGGGATAAAAAAGAACCTGTTATCAGTTTCTGCATTAGCCAAGATTGGCTTGGTTGTGAAATTCGTTGATGACAGGTGTACAGTCCATGATCTCTCAAATGGCGATGTGATTATTGCTTCTGGCATTTTATGTCGTGGGCTGTATAAGCTCATAGACTATGAAAGATCTGTGAATGATTTGGCATGTGCAGTTCATGATTCTCAGGCTATGTCAGATGCAAAGCTTTGGCATGCACGCTTTGGTCATCTGAATTTTGCTAGTTTGTTACGCCTGCAGAAATCTGAAATGGTGTCCTCTTTGCCCAAACTTGAGGCACCTGGAAAACATGTTTGTGAAGGCTGTATTTTGGGCAAAATGCAGCGTTCTTCCTTTCCAAAAGATGGTTCAGTTCGGGCTATGCAGAAATTGCAGCTTGTACATAGTGATGTCTGTGGTCCTATGCAGACACCCTCTTTTGGAAATTACCTTTACTTCGTGACTTTCATTGATGATTTTTCCAAGCATGCATGGGTATATCCACTCAAAGCAAAGTCCGAAGTGTTCATGTGCTTCAAACAGTTTTTGGTTTTGGCTGAAAATCTGTCAGCATGTAAAATGGGCACCCTCCGTTCTGATCAAGGTGGGGAATATATGTCTTCAGATTTTAATGCATTTCTGGCTGAACGTGGGATAAAACACCAGTGTACAGTGCCGTATACACCTCAATAGAATGGAGTTGCTGAACAAAAGAACAGGTCACTCATGGAGATGGCAAGGTGCATGGTCAAAAGTCAGGCTTTACCACATAGTTTCTGGCTTGAGGCTGTCATGTGTGCAGCATATGTACTGAACAGGTGTCCCACCAAAGCGTTGCAGTCTATCACTCCATATGAGGCTTGGCATGACCGCAAGCCATCTGTTGCTCATCTGCGTGTTTTTGGTTGTTTGGCATATGCATTAGTGCCTGAACAACATCGCAGAAAATTGGATGATAAAGCAGTAAAATGTATTTTTGTTGGGTACAGTTCTGAAGTAAAGGCTATCGTCTGTATCATCCACAGACTAAATGCATTCTGGTTAGCCGTGATGTTGTCTTTGTGGAAGATGCTATTCAGCCATTGCTTTCATGTACTAAGGAGACATCTGTTAGCTCCAAAGACATGTATGATACTTTGATGCCTCTTTTTACAGGTGGACAGGCTAGTGCTGGTCCTAATGAGGCAACTTCTCAGCCTTTGCAGGTTTCATATGATGATGCAGATCATTCCATTTCTGATGCAGATTTACATGATGCACTTGTTGATGAGAGAGTTGATATTGAACAGGCAAAAACTATGCCAAAATGGTTGGTGCAAACTTTGCGTGACAGCAAATTAGATGCACCTTTGTCATATCGTACTCGTTCAGGCTCTCATAGTACCTCCTTTGCATCAGATTGCTATGCTATGGCTGCATCTAGTCTTTGTGATGAGAATGAGCCTGTTTCTTTTGATGAAGCACAAAATTCAGAAAATTGGATGGCTGCTATGCAATCTGAATATGATGCTATAATGAAGAATGGTACATGGTCTTTATGTGACTTGCCTCCTGGCAAGAAGGCCATTGGCACTAAGTGGGTATACAAGCTGAAGCGTAAACCTAATGGTACAGTTGACAGGTATAAGGCTAGGCTTGTTGCAAAGGGTTATGCGCAAGAAAGAGGCATTGATTTTGATGAGACCTTTGCACCTACATGCCGTATGACTACTGTTCGGAGCATTTGTGCACTTGCAGCCCATCATGGTTGGAATGTACATCAGTTGGACATTAAAACAGCATTTCTGAATGGTGACTTGCATGAAGAAGTGTATGTTTTTCAGCCCCGTGGCTTTGTGCAGAAAGGGCATGAAAACCAGGTGTGCATGTTAAAGAAGGCGTTATATGGTTTAAAGCAAGCACCACGTGCTTGGTATGAGAAAATACATGCCTATCTGATTGCACATGGTTTTGAGAACAGTCCAACTGAAAGCACCTTATATGTTAAGCGTGCTAATGATGTGCTTTTGATCATTGTTGTCTATGTAGATGACATGCTGCTCACTGGTCCTCTTGAGAAGCATATTGATGATTTCAAGGCTGATTTGCATGCCTCATTTGAGATGTCTGATTTGGGGCATTTGCATCACTATTTGGGCATTCAGTTTATGCAAGTTGATGGTGGAATGGCTTTGTGTCAAACGAAATATATTGACACATTATTACATCGTTTTGGCCTTGAAGACTGTAAGCCTATTGCCACTCCTATGGAGACAGGTTTACGATTGAGTCTTCATGATGCTGGAGATGCATTTGATGCTGTTCTCTATCAGCAGGCTGTTGGATGCTTGATTTACTTATGCATTACTCGGCCAGATATTCAGTTTGCTGTCTCACAGATGAGCAGGTTTATGCATTGCCCATGAGTCACGCATTGGAAAGCGGTTAAGCGCATCTTTCGCTACTTGAGTGGTACTCGGCTACTTGGGTTGTTTTATCCCAAGGGGGGATCACTACCGCCAGATTTGCATGCTTTTTCTGACTCAGATTGGGCTGGTTGCTATGACACTCGTGTGTCCACCAGTGGTTTTTGCTTCATGCTTGGTAGCTCATGTATATCTTGGTTGAGCAAGAAGCAGCCTACTGTGGCCACTTCCAGTTGTGAGGCTGAGTATAGGGCAGCTTTCACAGCGACTGTTGAGTGTGTGCGGCTCAGACGCCTTATGGCTGATTTGGGTGTTGGCCAGTCTTCTGCCACCACCATCTTCACTGACAGTCAGAGATTATTGGCAGTTGCGAGGAACCCTATGTTCCATGCTCGCACTAAGCACATTGAGGTGCATTATCACTATGTCAGGGAGAGGTTCTCTGCTGGGGAGATCAGCTTGGCATATGTGCCCACGCAGGAGAACATTGCAGACCTTTTCACGAAGGCTCTGCCTAGGGAGAAGTTTGAAGCTTTCCGCAAAGCTTTGGGCTTACTTCCTTTTGTGGAGTGATTTCCACATAGCTCGGCACTTCCTTATACATGAGTGCCAGCTCCTTGTTCACCGCATCACTCCCAGGGGGGATTTGTTGATATATTTAGGTAGTGATGTGTGTGAACACTCTAGGACCGCCGGGGCACTTTTTTCCCTCTTTAGGAGGTTTTTTTCCCCTGGCTTGTATATACGCCTATTGCCCTAATGGGCTACTTATCTTTGTACATTCTCTAGTAATACATTCAGTCTTGTGTGTTGTGCTCCAAGCTTCTTCTTCTTCCTTGTGCTGTTCGCGTGCTTCCGTAGACGTCTAACTCCAACAATGGATAATCTCCAGACATTCCAATATGTAAACCAAGAGGTAGAGGATTTTGGAAACCTTAGCTTGTAATTAATAAAAGGCATGTACATGATGTGTACAAGGAATATAAGAATTATTAGTAGGAGAATCATCATCATTGTTGGAGTTTGAGGTTTGCAAAAGCACATGAACAACACATGAAAGAAGAAGAAGCTTGGACCACAACACACAATACTGAATGTATTACCAAGAGGATATACAAAGATAAGTGACCCGTTAGGGATATATGCGTATATATGATTCGAGGGAGAAAAAAAACCTCCTAAAGAAGGAAAAAAATTCCTCGACAATCCTAGTGTGTTCACACACATCACTACCTAAATATATCAGCAAATCCCCCCTACGAGTGACGTGGTGAACAAGGAGCTAGAAATCATGTATGCCAAGCTATTGGGAATCAATCCACAAAAGGAAGTAAGCCCAAAGCTTTGTGGAAAGCTTCAATCTTCTCCCTGGGCAAAGCCTTTGTGAAAAGGTGTGCAATGTTCGCCTATGTGGGCACATATGCCAAATTGATCTCTCCATCAGAGAACCTCTCCTTGACATAATGATAGTGCACCTCAATGTGCTTAATGCGAGCATGGAACAAAGGGTTCCTTGCAACTACCAATGTGCTTTGATTATTAGTGAAGATGGTGGTGGCAGACACCCAAACCAGCCATAAGGCTTCTAAGCCATACACACTCAATAGTCATTGTGAAAGCTGCCCTATACTCAGCCTTACAACTAGAAGTGGCCACAATAGGTTGCTTCTTGCTCAACCAAGATATGCATGAGTTACCAAACATGAAGCAAAAACCACTAGTGGACATACAAGTGTCATAGAAACAAGCCTAATCATAGTAAGAAAAAGCATGCAAATTTGGCAATAGTGATCCCCCCTTAGAATAAAACAATCCAAGTAGCTGGGTACCACTCAAGTAGCAAAAGATGTGCTTAATCTCTTGTCAATGCTTGACACCTGGGCAATGCATAAACCTGTTCATTTGTGAGACAACAAACTGAATATCTTGCTGAGTAATGCATAAGTAAATCAAGCGTCCACCAATCTGTTGATAGAGAACAACATCAAATGCAGCTCCAACATCATGAAGACTCAATCATAAACTTATCTCCATAGGAGTGGCAATAGGTTTGTAGTCTTCAAGGTCAAAACATTGCAATAATGTGTCGATATATTTTGTTTGACCTTAAGCTATTCCACCATCAACTTACATTATCGAAATTCCCAAATAATGATGCAAATGCCCCAAATCTGACATCTCAAATGAGGTATGAAAATCAGCCTTAAAATCAGTAAGGCATGCAAATCAACCTTAAAATCAGAAATGTGCTTCTCATGAGGACTGTAGCTCCTGTCTATCGCCATAGACGGTGTCTGTCGCGATAGACACAATCTATCGTGGGGGCTGTCTGTCGCGATAGACGGTATCTGTCGCGGATTTCTGTCTGTCGCGATAGACGGTGTCTATCGCGATAGACGCTATCTGTCGTGAAATTCTGTCTGTCGCGATAGACGGTATCTGTCGCGATAGACGGTATCTGTCGCGATAGACGGTATCTGTCGCGATAGACGGTATCTGTCGCGGATTTCTGTCTGTCGCGATAGACGGTGTCTGTCACGATAGACGCTATCTGTCGTGAAATTCTGTCTGTCGCGATAGACGGTATCTGTCGCGGATTTCTGTCTGTCGCGATAGACGGTGTCTGTCGCGGATTTCTGTCTGTCGCGATAGACGGTGTCTGTCGCGATAGACGCTGTCTGTCGTGAAATTCTGTCTGTCGCGATAGACGGTATCTGTCGCAATAGACGCTGTCTGTCGTGGGTCTCTGTCTGTCGCGATAGACGGTGTCTGTCGCGATAGACAGTGTCTGTCGCGATAGACGGTGTCTGTCGCGATAGACTGAAAAAACGCAAATTTTTGAAAAACTTCTAGTGATCTAGAGTGCCCTCAAGGTATAGGTTACAGTGCTAATCATGCATTCACAAAATGTTAAGATTTTCTGTCTGTCGCGATAGACAGTGTCTGTCGCGATAGACAGAGGTTGTCGTCCCGGGACCTGTGCAGAGCCTGTCGTACCTGCGCACACTGCTGGGGATGATGGTACAGCAAAAACCTGCAAAATAGCTCAAGAAACATGCAAAAACAGCGCATGCAAATTCGCTCTCTCGCTCTCTCTCACAAGTGAAATGAGGGAAATGAGGTGGAGATGGGGATATAGTAAAAAAACTGAAATTTTCGCGATAATGGAGATGGAGGTGGGAGATGGTGATGATGATGGTGATGAAGATGGTGAAGAAAGTAAAAGAAATTCGATGAGAGTGAAGAAAATACCTACCACTCCAACGCGTCAACTCTACGTCTTACCATCACACGCTCGTCCTCAAAGCTCGATCCCCGGCAACGGTGCCAAAATTTGGTGTAGCTCAGTGATGAGTAGCACCTCCTTTAATGTCAATCCGGGAAGACGTGAGGATGGTATGAAGACCTCGAGCAAGTGGCGGCACAAGTGCGTGAGTGAGAAGCACACGAGCATGCACACACATACACACACACGCGCACACACGGCAAGACAAAGAGAGAGAATCAATGGAGTTCTTTAGATTACTTTCAATAGATCTTACAAGTTTGTTTCAATTACAATCTAACCTCAAAAATGAGCTCTCTAGCTCTTTTTATAGTTTTTGACTAGCTTTGGCCCTGTCCAGACCTAGTGTCCGGCCTAGTTAAAAATTAGGTTCCAGGGCTTATTTGAGGGCTCAAACGAAGTCTAAAAATTATGAAATTTGGTACGATGGTACTTCTAATACTCCTCAAGCTCGAGGACTCCTCGGCTTGCACAAAATGGAGTCTATTCTACCAAAAACGGGATTTACAATGTTTGTGTAGTGATTAAAATCACTTGAGTTGTACATAACCCATGGGGAAAAATGATCTGGCCTTGTTGCCGTATTGTGCATGATTCCTCTGTTGCTTTGTGTGTCAACAAGGACTAATGAGTCAGCATTTCATCAACATAGGCAACAATGATCAGAAGCACATCATTAGCATGCTTAATATATAAGGTGCTCTCAATTGGACTATTTTCAAAACCATGTGCCATTAGGTAGGCATGTATCTTTTCATACCAAGCACGTTGTGCTTGCTTCAAAACCATATAATGCCTTTTTCAACTTGCACACTTTGTTTTCATGCCCTTTCAACACAAAACCACATGGCTGAAAAACATACACTTCTTCATGCAAGGCACCATTCAAAAATGTAGCTTTAATGTCCAATTGATGTACGTTCCAACCATGATGAGATGCAAGTGCACAAATGCTACAAATAGTAGTCATTCGGCATGTAGGAGCAAAGGTCTCATCAAAATCAATGCCTCTTTCTTCAACATAACCCTTTGCAACAAGCCTACCCTTATACTTGTCAATTGTTCTATCAGGCTTATGCTTCAGCTTGCATACCCACTTAGTGCCAATGGCCTTCTTTCCCAGAGGCAAGTCACATAAAGGCAAGGTACCATTTTTCATAATAGCATCATATTTTGATTGCATAGTACCCATCCAATTTTTTGAATTTTGTGCTTCATCAAGCAAAACCAATTTATTCTCATCACAAAGACTAGAGACAGCCATATCATAGCAATCTAATGCAAAAGAAGCACTATGAGAGCATGAACGAGTACGATATGATAGAGGTGCATCTAATTTACTATCTCGCAAAGTCTGCACCAGCCATTTAGGCATAGTCTTTGCCTCCTCTATATCATTTCTCTCATTAATAAGTGCATCATGTAAATCTTCATCCGAAGTGGAATGATCAACATCATCTTGTGAAACCTATGAAGGCTGAGAAATTGCCTCATTTGGACTAGCACTAAACTATCCACCTATAAAAAGAGGTAGCAAAGTGTCATACATGTCTTTGGAGCTAATTGTGCCTCCTTTGTACATGAAAGTAATGGATGAATAACATCTTCCACAAAAACAACATCAAGGCTAACCAAAATGCATTTAGTGTATGGATAATACAGATGATAGCCTTTGCTTTCAGAAGTGTACCTAGCAAAAATACATTTTACTGCTTTATCATCCAATTTCCTTCATTGTTGTTCAAGTACTAATGCATATGCCAAACAACTAAAGACATTCAGGTGAGCCATAGATGGATTGCAACCATGGCAAGCCTCATATGGAGTGATAGACTACAATGCTTTAGTGGGACACTTGCTAAGTACATATGCTGCACGCATAACAAGCTCAAGCCAAAAACTATGTTGTAAAGCCTAACTCTTGACCATACACCTTGCCATCTCCATGAGTGACCTATTCTTCCTTTCAGCAACTCCATTCTATTGAGGTGTATATGGCACTGTACACTGATGTTTTATCCCATGTTTAACAAAAAATGCATTAAAATCTGAAGATATATAATCCCCCTCTCAATCAGAATGGAGGGTGCCTATTTTACATGGTGACATATTTTTAGCCAAAACTAGAAACTGTTTGAAGCACATAAACACTTCGAACTTTGCCTTCAATGGATATACCCATGCATGCCTCGAGAAATCATCAATGAAAGTCACGAAGTAAAGGTAGTTCCCAAAGGAGGGTGTCTGCATAGGAGCACAAACATCACTATGAACAAGGTACAATTTTTGAGTAGCTCAAATTGAACCATCTTTTGGGAACAAGAAACATTGCATTTTGCCCAAAATACAGCCATCACAAACATGTTTACTACGTGCCTCAAGTTTGGGTAGAGAACACACCATTTTAGATTTTTACAGGTGTAGCAAACTAGCAAAATTCAGATGACCAACGCGTGCATGCCAAAGCTTTGCATCTGACATAGCTTGAGAATCATGTACTGCACATGCTGAATCATGCATAGATTTTTCATAGTCTATGAGCTTATACAACCCACAACATAAAATGCTAGAAGCAATAATGACATCGCCATTTGATAGATAATGAATGGTACATCTGTCATCAACAAATTTTACAACCAAGCCGACCTTGGCTAATGCTAAAGTTGACAATAGATTTTTCTTGACCCCTAGCACAAATGAAGCACCTGACAATGTAAAAGAACTAACATCAATAGTAGTCATAATGATCTTACCAAATCCCATGATAGGATAAGAGGATTTGTTGGCACATGTGACAATATTTCTTGTAGGGGCAGGCTCAAGTGAAGTGAAGAAACTACGTTGCGAGGTAATATGTTTGGTTGCCCCACTAACAAAGTACCAAACATCTGAGTCTACTATACATTGCTTATGAGAAGATGGGTCATAACTGCAAAAAATAGTAAATGCCGATTCTTTATTCTACACAAGATTAACAGAATCTGTTTTGGGTGTAGGCCTCTTTCTTCTTTGGCTCTTTTGCAATAAATTTTGAACAACTCTTTATGACATGATCATTTCCTTTACAATATTTGCAAAAAAAATTCTGCTTTTTTGTTTTCTTCTCATCTCTGTTATACTTCTTTGATTATGTAGAATTAGCAAATTTTTGCTTACTACTAGATGAGCTCCATTTACCTTTTCCCTTTTGACTAGCTAGGAAAGCTAGATTTGCAACACACATAATGGGCCTCTTCTGCCTATATTGATCTTCTTGCAATAGAATAGAGACTAAATCCTCAAATTTTAAGGCATTTGGATTGCCTTTCATCATCAATCAAAGAGTAGAAGAAAACTCTGATATGAATCTGGAAGACCATTTAGAACAGTCTGCAGAAGTGAACTGTCAGGCAAGACTTCATCAGTAGAAATCAATTGCTCCTTCAAATCTTTGATCTTTGTCAAAAAATTATCCATGGAATCTCCTTCATTCATGTGCTCACTCTCCAATTGTTTTTGGAGGTAAGCAACATGATCCTCATTCCTTGCATAGTATAAAGTGGTCAGTGTATCCAAAACATCCTTTGCTGTTTTTCAAGAGTAAATGTGAGGAATAATGGCATGTTTGATAGACAAGGCTATCAAAGCATGTGCCTGAGCATCTTTGCCATCCCAATGAAGCTGCTCTCTAGTAGGCACAGTAGGAACTGCAACACAAATAGGAGCCTAAAGAATATCACCATCTTCAATGCCATCTGCTTCACCTTCAATAATTGTATTTGTAGGTATAATAGGATGTTTTTCAACACCCAACACAATATTCCATAGCCCTTTTGCAACCAATACATGATGCATCATATACACCCATAATGGGTAATTGGACCTCAATAGCCAACATACAGAATACATCAGTGCTTTCAACCATGGCCACTAAGTAAAATACCTTGATGTAGAAAAATGACTCTATCTCAAAAAGTTGAATATAACTACCCTATCCAGTTATGCTAAACATGTTGCAGACTTTGAGATGCTTATACTAGCAAACCAAAACCAGTATATATCTTTGGCACAAAAAAATAAAATTGCCTACATGACACTCAACAATTCTTCACATACAAATGTTCCTACACATAATTCTCTTAGCCTGTTTACAATTAGGCTCTCAAAATTTAACCATAGACTCATTAACTATGGAATTAGACACCTACAAAAGGATCCTTGAATTGATCAAGCACAGAAGGAGAACATTCAAAAATATGGGGCGCAATTTTTCTTCTATTCAGAAAACTTTTTACATATGGATGAGAGAGAGTTATTCCTCACTTTCTCATGTGTCTAATGACCATTCTAACTACTAATTCATCTCATCTCATATTCTCTCATATTTGCTCTAACTTTTTACTTGTATATATAGGCATATATGTACAAGCTCATAACCATACAAAAGATATAAGTGAGCTAACTTTAAATTAATGTACATATGTATACAAGTCTTCATCTTCTGAACATGTACTATCTTCAAGCTTCATAGATTGATCTTTTCTTCAATCCTTCATCCAAAACATCAATTGGTGGTTGAATTTCACCAACAAGTCTCACATGTTAAATATAGGAATTATCAAATATCTTCCTAAGTGGTTTGAACCCTACACTACAAGAAGTAACCCTCTATTAGCGACTATCGACATCACACAATTTCATCGAAGTAGTTGCACATTCCATCATATAGCATCGTGCACTTATCATTGCTTAAATAAGGTTCATATCACTGTTAGTAATAAGGGTACAAACAATGTTTGTGTAGTGTCTCTTATGCAACACTGTCACTTTAAATGTGATGCTAAAAAAATCTTCATGTATGCAATGGCATCACATAAGTGACACTAATATTAAGCATCACTTATGCAATGCTTTTGCCATTGCTTATGCAACACCAACAATGCATGTTCATTTTCTTATACGATGCTATAGCACCGTGTATGCGATGCTCATTTCTCATAAAAATGAAACAAAAAAAAGCACGTCACTCTTTGATCTTCATTCTACGTGTGTCTGATCAAAGAACAAAGTGATGTTCATATTTGCATTGCGCATATGATCTCTGTGTATGTCTATGTGTGTGTGTGTTTGTTTCTCTCTCTCATTTTCTCAATTCTATAAAGTAATTTAATTATTTTATATTAAAATCATATATATGTAATAAAAGTATACTAAATATATAAGAATATTTATTCGATGGTGATGAAGATTGTTGATAAATTTAGGTAGTGATGTGTATGAACACACTAGGACCGCCAGTGCACTTTTTTCCCTCTTTAGGAGGTTTTTTTCCCCTATCTTGTAGATACACCTATAGCCCTAATGAGTCACTTATCTTTGTACATTCTCTTGGTAATACATTCAGTATTGTGTGTTGTGCTCCAAGCTTCTTCTTCTTCTTCCTTGTGCTATTCGTGTGCTTCTGCGTACCTCAAACTCCAACAATTGGTATCAGAGTAGGTCACCGCTTTATCTAGGGCATCATCGATACTCCTCTAGTTATAGTCTCAAAATCGCACAAAATTTGGTGAGCATACTCAGAACGATTAGGACTTCAAAACACCTCCACTTTGTCATGTCAAAATTGCGATTTGAGCTTGTTTTGGCCTCTGAACGCACTATCATAGTGCATTTAGTTCACAATAGTATGTGTATGTGTATGCGCGTGCATGATTTTGAGATTGTCTGACTCAACATTAATTCTTAATTCATAATAGTATGTGTATGCATGTCTGCATGTATGATTGTGAGTTAAAATCTATTGTGATTGTCTAGCTCAACATTGATTCTTACTTCACAATAGTATGTGTATATGTATGTGCATGTACGATTGTGAGTTGAAATCTATTGTGATTGTCTGACTGAACATTGATTCTACTTCACAATATTATGTGTATGTGTATGTGTGTGTATAGTTGTGAGTTAAAATCTATTTTGATTGTCTAACTCAATGTATTGTGATTCTTAGTTCACAATAGTATGTGTATGTGTATGTGCCTATATGATAGTGAGTAAAAAACTATTGTGATTGTTTGACTCAACATTGATTCTCACTTCATAATAGTGTGTGTATGTGTATGTGCATGTATGATTGTGAGTTAAATATTATTGTGATTTTTTGTTCTAAAACATTGATAAATAAAATCTATTTTGTGGAATGTATATCTTATTTGATATGGCTTTATGTCTAACTTTTTATAAATATAAAGTTCTTCATTAAATCAAGCATTTTGGGAAATGGAAAAGGTTGGTCATATGTGACTATTCATCAAGATGGTAGTATGCTTCCCACAATACAATGCAAATGTTGTGGAAATCACTATGTAGGAAATGTAACTCGAATAAAAGGGAATCTTTTTAGTAGAGGCAATAATGTGGTATGTTAGCAGCAACCATAAGCATAGACATCGAGGAAGCATGTAAGAGGAGATGCATGAAGATCAAGGGAGGACTAGGAAAATAATTTTTCAAGGTTCATCGTGACGATCACATGCCATCGTGATGCTCTCACACCATCGCCATCTTGCCACACTATCGTGAGAGTCCCATGTCATTGCGAGAGTGCTACGCCATCATGATGGTCACATGCCATTGTGACGGCCTCACACCATCATGATCTGCCACACCATTGCGATAGTGCTATGCCATCATGGTGGTCTTGTACCATCATGATCCTGCCATGCCATTGTGACAGTGTGTAGGCCATTGTGACAGTGTTATGCCATTGCAACGGTCACATGCCATGGTGGCGATTCCACACCATTGTGATCCTACCATGCCATCATGATGATCACACACCATTGCAATCTTGCTACGCCATTGTGATGCCTTGCCACACCATCGCGATGGTCTCACACCATCATGATCTTGTCACACCATCATGATAGTCTTTGTGAATGACAAAAATTAGGGTTTCCAAAAATTGATATAAATTTTTCCATCTTTTTGTAAGAAATTATGTCTTTTAATGTAGGGCAAGCAAAGATATCATTAGCAAAAGCTTTTGACATGCGACAAAAAGCAACTCGGTTCGGGGATGATGCCTAGACTAGGGCTCATCCGAGGACTTGCTAAGAGTGAAAGCTAAGGAAGTAAGTGATCGAACTAACCTATTCAATTTAGTTGCATGTAGAAAGTAACCCTAGGAATTATAAGGGTGATAGGAACTCAATTCTTAAGAATGCTCTAAGGAATCAATCTCAAGAAGAAGCACATTAGTACGAGCACAGAAAAGGGAAAAAGAACTTAATTTCAATGTTGCAATAACTTAAACACACAACAAAAAACACTACCTCACATACATTGATTGACAAGACAAGAAACCAAGGGAAATTAAAAACGAATCAAGTAACTAAGAAAGAGAGAATTTGTGAGCTGAAAATTCACATGGAGTGCCTGAAAGAAACAAATTCATGAATATAGCTGATGAATTATCAGATACATATTTGTTTAATCTTGATATGGTGCTTGAATGGGCCAAGCCACTTATCCCCTTTCTCACCTTTGGACCCAAGAATCCTAGAGTTAGGACTAAGGAAAGGGATGTAAGTCACAAAGATATCAGATAATGGCAGGAAGTATTTACCAGCAGAACAATAAAAAAATCCTCGCTTGTTGTGTAGAAGAAGTAGAGTACGATAAATGGTTGCAATTAGCACATGTAGGTGCATTAGAGCAAAACCACTCAAGACACCATATCACCAAATGGGTAGAAGCTAAGGCTACCAAAAAGAATGATGCATGCATGACAACAAAATTCTTATTTGAGAATGCCTTTACAAGGTATGGATTGCATGTAGAGATAGTAAGGGATAGAGGGACTCACTTTCTAAACAAATTCATTGAATACTTGTTACAAGATTTTATGGTGATTCACAAGAATTCCACACCATATTATCCGCGGGCCAATGGACATGCAGAAAGTACTAACAAGATCCTTTGCAATGTATTGACTAAACTCGTATACAACAAACATTCAGATTGGGACAAATAGTTACACCATGTTGTTTGGGCATATGGAGAGGCCTACAAGATGGTACTCAATGCAACTCCCTTTTAGATGGTTTTTGGTCAAAATGAAGTGCTCCCCTTGGATTTTTTAGTACCCACCCTTAAGGTTGCACAAGAGCATCAATGGACTAGCCATGAGTTATCATCAAGGATCATGGACTTCGAACAATTAGGTGGGTTAAGAGTAGCAGCACAAATATATGCAGCCAAGAAGATACAAAAAGCCTATTTTGATGCACATGTAAAGGATAAAGGCTTGAAGGTAGGATTTAGTCCTAGGCTATATGTTGAAGTAACAAGTGTGGAAGTTAGAGAAGCATGGTTATGGACCTATGACTATAAATAGTTTTTCAACGAGTGGAGTAGAACAATTAGCCACCCTGGAAGGGGATATAATGCCTAATTATATTAGTGGTTGTAGAGTCAAGATTTACCAAGAACCTCTGATTGAGGATATGCTTAGACGACTCACTCTAGCAAAGAAGCACAAGGATGAAGAAAAAGAATAAGAGAGGAAGCTCAGATAGAAGCCCTAGAATGCATCAAACATATGAAATTAAGAAGACAAGGACTAGGGAGGGAATGTGATAATCAATTAGAAGGCCTGCACATCACCCCCTGTACCAACGGAGAAGCCCCTAGATATCCTATGGCAATGTGTCAAACAAATTCAACTACTCATCCTAGCATATTGGATAGGAGACCATTCATTATGGTTTTACTAGGACAAGGCACCACTCTCAAGGAGATTAGGGTGCTAATTGATTCAGGTGCTGCAACTAGTGTGATTAGGTGGTGTGTACCTAAGTAAAGAGGACTTAAGGACTTGTGCCAAAGAGACTATACCTCATTTGCCACACAAGTGCATATAGTGGGAAATTGACACACGCTTACTTGTCAATCCGATCAAACGACCTAACCAAGTGTATGAGGACATGTGCTCACGTGATGGGAAATGAAGTGGTTCAGCTTATATGCATGAGAAAAGACTAATCCACCTCTCAAACTCACTGAAATACTGAAAGTGTGTGCCGCGATACCACTTACAGTAGTTTTCAATAAATCGAGGATTTCTCCTAGCTCCGAATGCCGAATATAGTCAATAGCAAACTCATTTCGAAGCTCTTGATGAGACGCATCTATTGGAGGTCGTTCCACTTGATTTTGACAACCGTGCTTCAAGTTATGACCGAAATAGTGAATGGCGAGAAACACCCACACTCACTCCACAACTTCTACAAGCTCACACACACACTATAGTAGCTCAAAAACAGTGGGGAGGGGTAGACAACAGTCCTACACACACATTCCAAGCATCACACACACATAGAAGATCAAAGAGAAGATGGAAATTTGCAAGAAAGAAGCAATTTCAAAAATCACGAGCTCTCCTTCTTCACAATGGAAAAAAGTACTTACAAAGAGTCACAAAGTGACTTATATACATGTGCCCTAAATTTGGTCCTTTCACACAAGAGACCGACACTTTATTACTGAAAGGTGAATTTCCTACTAATTTACAAGGAATATTTTACAACAAGTTGGGATTATGCAACTAGAGGACTCCTTTAGTGCATTTACATGGCTTTGAGGGAATTTCCTAAGACTTTGAAGAAGGAAAAATGTGCCCATTAATTTGAAAATTTTGGGGCTCCTCTTTTGTGCTTCTTTGCTCTGCAACACTCTCCCCCTCTTTGTCTCTGTCGTCCCTTGACAGGCTTTTGCTTCTCGTTTGCTGTCTGTCTAGGCTTTTTGAATACACGCACCCTGTGGTCGAAGAAGCGGTAAGGACTGTCAGAGAATTTGTTATTTTGTCCGAAGTATGTTCTTTGCTTCTGTTTTCCCCTTGGTATTCCATACATCATAAATCTGGGTTGCTGCATTCAATCGGGCTGCCATGCACGCCACCAATGACTAAGAATGTGTTGTTCTTAGTCACCCTCTTCAACTTTTCAGCCTCTGCCTCTTTCTAGCTTTTGGTCTTCTAATTTGTCTTTGTCTTCACATATCTGACCTGATGTATTGCTTCGAGCCTGTTTACTTTGTTGCCAATGCACGCTATCAGCGGAAGGATTATTACGTGCCAAATATTGTCTTGCACTTCTTCATGGATAGTTCCTGGCCCTGGTCCGTCCTTCCCATGAAATGTCCCGGTTCTGATTGTTCTTTAATTCCATTCCTCAGGACCTGGCTGTTTCGCGTTGTTGCCTCATGTGTGCCCCTGCGGGGCTTTGGGCAGAGGGTGGTTCTTATGCTTTATGATCATTATTCTTTATTGAGAAGTTTTTGACTTTGATCTTCTTCTTCTTCTCTTCTTACTTGATTCCCCTTCCACACGTCCCTTCTCCTGAACTCTGTCGTCCCCGACAAGCTTTTTGTGGCAACGTGAGTATGTTTGTATGGCTGCTTGCTCTCTTTGATTCAGCAAATTGGCGTGATATATCATAAATTCGTTCCACTGGCTTGACTTCACTCCATCCTCTAGTGCTTGTCGGTGATCCACAAAAAAGCTGGTTTCATAAGCCACCAGACGTGCATTCAGGTTCGAAGTCATCTTGACAAAAACTTCTCAATCTATTTCGAAGAAGCCGGTGAAAAATGCTTCTTCAAAAGTTTGCATGTATGTTGATGGCAAAAACATGAGTTGTGAATAATGGACCATGAGTGTTAAGCGGCTCCGAATGGTTGAAAGATAAAAAATGAGCCCTTTGGATCCTCGTGTGATGCTGATGAAGTTCAAAAAGGTATATTTTGCATGCTGGAAGACTTAAATAATTACTGTTAATAGCATGCTGAAAATCTTATTTGTAACTTTTACTGCTAAATCAGGTACTGTAGCGTATCTTGCAATCCAAAATTCCATTGTTTTTACCATGTACTCTTCCATTGGTAGGTAGTTATGTGGTGGACTAGGTAATAACAGATAATTCAGCCATTGATTATTAATGCTTCCCTGGCGCTATCCTTCCCAAAATTGTGACCAGGATCGTCTGGGGGGTACTAGACAAAATGATGGATTTACCTGAAGTACATAGGATGATGCTTCCCATTGTACCCGTAGTGTAGGATTCTTTTCCAAAACTTTGCGCCTCCATATGGGATCGGCCTTTTCGAATTCTTCTTGAGTATATGTGAATGTATCTTGGATGAATTAGAGGTTGTTGTCCGGATCTTTATTTGTCGTTGTCTTTATATACTGCAGCGTTTGCTCTTTTAGTAGGCCGTATGGTACATTAAAAGGCTTCAGAATTTGATCCAAGTTTTTGCTCTCGATTTTAGCTTCCTTCATGACTTGGATTATTTGATCTTCAAATTCAGCAATAAGCCGCGACACCAATAGTGCCCTTTCTGGTCGGCTCAGTTCTCAATCTCCTCAGTAGCCTCTGCGGATTTTAGAACTACTGGTGTCCCCTCTATTGCCTTCTGCACTAGCTACTCTTGTAGTTGCTTAATCATCTCATTTTTTTGCTTGATTTCTTCATTGGCTTTAGCAATAGTGTCCTTGTGTTTGAGAAGCTCTTGAGCAACAATATCAAGGTGATCAGTGTCTTCTTTACATTGCATAAGATAGCGATTCTCAGCCTTTTTCCATTTAGTCCTTAGAGCTGCAGTGTCCTCCATGTACCTCTTTTCCCATTCGGCAATGGTTGCCTGCTCCTGCTTGAGCTCATTTTCATACTTAGCCATCTTTTCCTCTAGTTCCTTGATGTCTTTTTCTGGCTTTTCCTGAACATCTATGGACTGATTGCTTAGAAGAGCTATCATTAGCTCTTTATTCCTGTTCCTTAGGTTTTCTGCTTCTTCCATACATACCTTATTTGAGATTCTAAGACTTTACTTCTTGCGTTCATCTGTGTCTTCTCAGCCTCACTAGCTTCATATTTCTTCTTTAATTCCTGGAGTTGTTCTTTCAATTTTGCATTTTCCGTCTCCAAAGTTTTGTACTGATTTTTGACCTCTTGAACTTCATTTTCTTTCTGTAATATCTGCCCCTTTGCTAGCTTTAACTCAGCGGAAAGATTCTTACCGATTTCTTGAAGTTCATGCTTGTCCTACATCGCTTGATCGTAGTCTTCATCAGCCTCAAGCATTAATTGTTGTGTATCCATTGCAGTTCTAATCATGTCTTGCACTACAGGCTTGAGCTGAGCGATGTCAACATTCAACCATGTTCTTGGTATGCTTGGAGCTTCTCCAGTTTGCACATCTTTTCCTTGCTCTATATGGATTGTTTCGTTGTGGGGTTGTCTGATTTGTAGTTGTATTTTTTGGTTCTTTTCTTTCTTCATCCAAATCAATAACTTTTGTGGCACTCCATTGAAAATTGACATCCATTGGGGAGGGTTCTGCCACAACCCTTATCGGAGTGAAGGGTCCTGATTCTTTGACTGTAGCTTCTTTAGTCTCTTTCTTTGGTATCTTCATTGACACTTCACCTGAAAGTGGTCTCCTTGATTTGAATGGTGGAAGTCTCATTGATTTGGATGACATGTGTTCCTTCCTTGTTTGCTTCCTTGCCTGCGGTGTCCTGATCTGGTTGGACAATGGTGTCGTCCACCTTCATGCCTTGTTCTACTTCATTGTAGTCAACTGCATTAAGTTCCTCCCATTGTCCATCATCCTTTGATTCACTCTGAATATCGACATTCAATAATGAGGTATCGGGTTCTTCTTGTGCATCCGAAGATGAGCTTGAATTATCCAACCCTAATTCTCTGTAGCGGTGCACTTTGGTGAGCTTCTTTTTTGCTTCCATCTCTCGATGGGCCTGCTGGTAATGGTGCCCTTGCACCAGTAGGTTAATTTGACCTTCCGTATATTTGTGTGTATCTTCCAGGGCTTTAGTTAAATCTTCCTCAGTAATAGGCCTTTGCTTTGTAAATCTTTGTCTTTGGAAGTACGTGTGCCCTTTTCATGGCGGGAACTTCTTCTTCTACTTGCTTTACCTCCCTGAGTCTCTTTGTGCCTCTCATTCTAGGTTGAGAGCTGGTTTCTGCTTCTTCAGCAATCTTGACTCCTCTTTTCTTTTTTGGTACTGTCGCGACTTTGACATACTTAGCCATAGCAGTTGATGATGGCATTTCTTGCACGTGCTCTCTAATGCCTAAAGCATGATATATCAAAATGGTCAGAGCTACACTACCATTGAGGAACTTCTTGCTGTTCCATTGCTTCTTTGCCTCGAATAACCTTTCCTGTATGTATGGAGTCAGATTAATTTGATTGCCAATCTGCTTGATGGCATGTGAGAGTAGCCGAACAATGATCTTCTGTGGAGCCGTATATTGATGCATATTGGGAAAGAAGAAGTGCTGGTGGATGAGTCTGACTTCCTCTTCTATGTCCACCCTATTGATATCTGTAAAAGTTCTGGTCTTTGCCCCTCAACTCTCTTCTTTCACTATCGTGTTGCCATCTTTTTCCCATCCAAAAGCCTCCTTTATCAAGTCATATGTGAATTGAATAACTACCCATTCACCTACGCCGTCCATAACTCTAGCCTCTGGCACCAATGGGTCATGTAGTGCTGGCTGTAATGTGTTCATGACTTGTGTGCATCTTTGAAAGTCGGGCTTGTAGATCGGCAGTTCGAAGTATTTGTGTATGCCCGCTTTCTTCATGATGTCGATTGTAGATGGGAGTTCATGCACCACTCTAAAGTCTTGGGACATGATCAGAAATTGATGATCTGTATCCATGATTTTGATAGTCGCCAAGAAGATATACTCCCCAGCCGGTTGATCTTCTCTAAACCAATGTCCCTTTGCTTTTGTGATACTCTGGAGAGGGAATTCCAATACTTCCTCTTGAATTGTTGCTTCAGAATCTTCAGAAGCCATCTGCACTTGTAAGGAAAAGTGCATTAACTCCCATAGAAAACCTAGCAATTTTGCAGTGCATTGCAGTGACATGTCGTTGTTCCGTCACTCCGTTTCCCTTGATTCTAGGAGTGAGATCTCTTACCACATCTTTTTATTTCTTTTCCTCAAAGAAAACAAGTATTAGTATAGCCGAAGCGTTTATCTATTTACATAGTATGTCCATTCCTAAGGAAGTTGAAGCTATGACCTAATCCCCATTGGAGAATGTGCACCACTAACTTCATTATGTACATCAAGTGCCGAATGCTTGGCCTTGTAATGTGGCCCTATTATGCATACTTTGGGTGCATTCGATACTTCATGAGTGCAAATGGAATCTTCATTGTTCTGATGGTCCACTCCTTGCAGTTGCTTTGGTTTCCAAATCCATTTCGTGGTCGTGTTGATAGGCCGTTTCTGTATTTTGGTCCCTCGAGCTTCATGTGTTCTCTTTGTTTCTTCTAATGTCCTAGTGATAGATGTTTTGCTCTTCCTTTTTCTAAGATGAATATGTCTTGGTTGCCTTGTCCAAATGTTGGTTGTAATGCATCCTCCTGTTTGCTTCTCTCTTGCTTGGCTGCTTGTTTGACCTTCTTGGGAATCCATATCTGTTGTCGAGCTCTTTGGGTTGCAATCAAAGGCTTAGGGAGCCATCTTTGCAAGAGTCTTTTTGTTTTAGATTTCTGTGAAGTTGACTTCTTGTTCTCCTTTTTCTCCTCATGAGTTGGTGTTGACACCTCTGATTTTTGCACTTGATCCTTGCGTACCCATTTGAATTTGATCATTCTTTGATGCGAGCATCTGAGTGTTGTTTTCCACATTGGTGATCCTTCTCTCGTGTGAGAAACTCCATGAGAGTTGGTTTCCTTAGTGTATGGCCGTTCACCATTTGAATAGGATGATTTCACTTCTTCCTTGGACACATTAGGGTTTGAGCTTTCTGCTTCTTCTAGATTTTTTTCTGAGGTATTGGGGATAGAATCATGCTCTGCGTGCTCTTCGTTGAGTTCTTTCTCATTTTCAAGGGCTTTCGGTTTCGGTGAGGGCTTCTCCCCTAATAGAATAAAAATTTCCTTGTGCCCTATCTTGGCTGAAATATATCCTTGTGCTAGGTGGATGCTTACTTCATTCTCAAAGATCCAATCCTGTCCTAGGATCAAGTCTTCTATTAAGTCTCCTTGCATACTAAGACTCTTTGTTCCATGGAAGAATTTCCTAGGTGGAGGGATACATTAGTTTCTCCCATGCATTCGATGATTTGGCCTCCAATTCCTATCATATGAGCTTTTGTGAGAGTCATAATCGTTTGCAGATCTCGTATGGTCGTATTTCATATGCAACTGAGTCCTGCTCCTAAGTCTATCAAGGCATCTATCAATTTGTACTCTATCTTGCCAATCCCTAGGTTTAGTAAGGCTGTGACATGTGGGCATTCGTGTCAGACTTATGGAATTGGTAATTAGCCATAGGAATAGGCTCTTCTCCTTGGAGATACTGTTCGTCTCTTTGCCTAATCCATTCTTTTCGTTTCTTGATGCGTTCTAGGGCTTCTTGCCGTGCCTCCTCTCTAATCCGTTCTTCCCCTTTCTTCCTATTTTGTGCACCTACTAGACGTGCTAACATTTGATCCGTCAATGGCTCCATGAACCGTTTCACTCTACATCTGCTTATGTAGTTAGGAAGAATGTCTCCATCTAAAGTGGCTAGATTAACTGCTCCACTAGTTGAGATCCGATTAATGATTAGAGGTCCATATCCGCGCTTTTGTAGCTTCTTAGCATGTTGCTTCAAGGTGTAAACCAAGACTAGGTCTCCTTCTTTAAGTCCTTTATCTTTTATGTGTGCATCATAATATGCCTTTTGTCTTCTCTTTGCTGCATATATTCCTACGACAACTTGCAACCTAGTTTCATGCAACTTCTCAATTTGGTCTAGTTGTTGGGAGAATTCATGTCCGGTCCATTTATACCTATTGCGTAATTAGAAGCATCAACATGAATATGAAAAGGCTTGTTCCAATTCGGTGTTTTCAGAATTGGAGCCGTGCTAAGCCTCTTCTTTAACTCATTGAATGCCTTCTCACATTCCTTTATCCAATTGAATTGAGCTAAGAGTCCATACAAGGGTTTGGTGATTATGGCATACATGTGGATGAATCGACGCTAATATCCACAATGTCCCATAAATGCTTGCACCTCTTTCGCATTCTTAGGTCTAGGAAGCTCTAGAATGACCTTAATCTTGTCTTCATCTGTGGAAATCCCATTTCTAGAGACTATGTGTCCTAAGATCTTCCGTTGCCGTACCATGAAGACACACTTCTCTGGGTTTAAGCAGACTCTGTACTGTCTGCATTTATTAAATATTTTTCTCAACTCAAGAATGTGATCTTGTCTTTGATTGGAATATGTACATAGGTCATCTACATACACTTCCATGCTCTTTTTCAGGAATTCCTTGAAAACATGACACATCAATCGTTGGAAAGTAGCAGGTGCATTAGTGAGTCCAAAAGGCATCACTCAGAAAGCATAGAATCCCCATTCGGTCGCGAATGCGGTCTTATGTTGATCCTCAGTAGCAATAACTACTTGGTTGTATCCAGAGAATCCATCTAAGAAGCTATAGACTTCTTTTCCTGCAACTCTTTCTAATAGATGGTCCGTGATGGGTAATGGGTAGCTGTCACGTATGGTGGCTGCATTGACCTTTTTCAAGTTAATGCACACACTCAGTTTTTCGTTCTTCATAGGCACCACTACTAGTGGCAATACCCACTTGGTATGTTCTATTTCATATATGAATCCCACCGCTAGTAGCTTGTCTATTTCTTCCTTAATTTTAGCAACATAGACATCATTGTATGTATAAGGGCGTTGTTTTGATGGTTTTGCATCTGCCGTCATTGGTATTCTATGAGAACAAATCGAGGGTTCCACACCCTTGAGATCCTTATATGTCCATGCAAATACGTCTCGATATTCTTGGATCAATTGTATTAGTTCTTCTTCCTCTTTTACTGACACATCTTTGCCTATGTATGTGCATCTTTCTTCTCCATCTTCCAGTGTCACTATGGTTTTTTTTGTTTGTTCTTTGTTGTCATATGCTTCTCCATCTCGAGCCTCTCATTTAGGAATTTGAATGGCTACCTTTCTCTCTTCTACTTCATATCTTTTAAAATGCTCAGGGACTTCAAATAGGTCATGATTTGGTCCAATCTTACTCATTCTTTCTTCTTGCTCCTGTACTATGGGAGCGGCTTCTATTGCCAAAATCTCGGTTGGCTTCTGCTTCTCTTTAGTTAGAATGGTGTCTAGATAGTTCTCATCTGAATCGAATTCTGGTTCCATTTCTATACTCTCATATTCCTCTTTCCATTCTTTTTCCAAGATTTCTCCTGCTTCCACTTCTTGAAGGACAACCATGTATAAATTCACATCATAGCCTTCTTTGTCTATGCACTCGTTCATAGTTAGTAGTTCCTCATTCACACACACACATCTAAGGTGGATAAGATTTCCATCCATCCATGCGGTTCAAAGGTTTCATCGGGAAAGATTTGAGGCATGTACCGTGGGTCCTCTATAGGTCGGTAGTTAGGATGTCCTATTGGCCACAACTGTCTTTTATTATCCTCTTTCTTGGCTTCTTTACACATCCATAACTGGGTGTCCTTGTGTATCCATGATTGATCGCTTGATCAAGCACTATGAATTGATAGTTCATCGTCCTCCTTGTGTATTGAATTCCATTGTAGTGGAGGGACATCTCGATATGCAAATGTATGCAAGTTTATCTTGGTTGTATTCCCTTGATGCTGCAGGTATAATGAATCTCTTCCCCAATCTTGCACTACCTGCATTTGCCTCATGAAAGGTCGTCCTAATATCATCTCGTAGTTGTTAGCCTTTTCAAATTTACCGATGGCTAATGTGTGTTCAAACTCAACTCCACATGTGGTTAAGTTGATCCTTTCTAATATTCCTAAGGGTTTCTCTACATGACCGTCTGCTAATTGGAGCTTCATGCGTGTGGGCCGTAAGGCACGCTTTCCCCATTTCTCCCAAATCTCCTTGGTGGCAATTCCTACTCCAGCACCTGTGTCGAGTATTGCCTTGGTCATGTACCCGTTGTAAGTGACAGGTAGACACGTATTACCTTTGTCCCCTTCACTAAATTCTCCCACCTTATCAATTGGGATTTGTATTCTAGATGGACTTTCTTTTTCCTTGTTTTCCTTTTCATCGTTCTCTTGTACTAATTCCAGTTGACTCGCTAATTGTTTCCATAGTTGCGGTTTAACCTGAAGTAATTCTTCCACAATCAGTTTGCATTGTACTTTCATCTTCTTAAGTTCCGTTAGATTGTGTGAATTCTTTTCTGAGTTTTCCTTTCCTTTTCCATGTACTGTGGGTGCTCGTATTATCATAGATTCCTTTTCGTATTCTCCCATGTAATTAGGCAAGGTTGAAATGCTCTGGGTTTCTTCTCTATTTCGGTCGAGTCTTGATACTTCCTCATATACTTCTTCCAGGTTGGGATTTGGTTGATAAACTTCTACATCTATTTCCTCAAAGGGAGGCTTAGTCACTCCATTCTTCTTCCATTGTTCTTCTCGAATTCTATTCCATAATTCCTTTGGCCAATCAGCTTCTAAGTCAGGTATGGTTGACATCGATTCATCTTTGTCCTCCCTCCTTCTAAGTTCTTTATCCTTAGATTTGGTATACTCTTTGTATTGATCATCTGCTATCCTCGTCTCTGGCAGGGCTGGGATAGTCTTTTCTAGGGTTGCTTGTGCAACCTCTATAATTTTTCTGCATATAGCAAGCCTCTCCTTTTCTAATTCTCCTTGTGGGTAAAGTTTTTCATGCTGCTCCACATTCGGTCCAATTTTAATTCTAGCTTGGTAAGCTTTCAGCCACATGTTTAGGTCGTCAGGTTTTGGGTCAGCTAGAATTGATCCTGGTTTCTCTGCTTCTCGGATAAGCGGTGAAATGGGAATTTCTTCCCGAATCTCTTGTTCTTTATGCTTCTTCTTACTACTTGTTTGTTTCTTATTGTCTTGACTCTTGTTTTTCATCCATTTATCTTTGAGCTTTTCTCTTCTTTCCTTCCATTTTTGTGCTTTTGTGTTCTGGGTACTCTCACGTGGGTCCTCAGAATCTTCAACTAGTTGAATCTTGGGACTTACTGTTCTATTGCTCTCTCGTTCCTGTTCTGGTTGTTTTCCTTTTTGTTCTTTTGTTTGAGCTCTTGTAATGGCCTTTAAAGGCACCGGGTATTCCTTATCACCTCTCGGTGCTTCTATCACTTCAGTTACATTAATGGGTGTAGTCTCTTGGACCTTGGATTCTTAGGGCAATCTCTGAAAAGATGTTCCTTTCCGTAATCATTGCAATATCCTTCCCAAGTCCTAGGGAGTGGTGGATTGTAAGGTCGAGGAAATTCTCTAATGAAATGGTCTCCTTCGCATCTATAACAAGGTCCTCTAGGCACAGGTGGTCTAATGGGTGGTCTCACGGGTGGTTGTGCTTTAGGTGAAGTATACATTAAAGTTGCTACCTCCGTTCCATAAGCCTGATCATAACCTTCATATCCATAATAAGCCGAATCACATGCTGGTTCATATTCTAACATGTTGGCTTCATAGGGATAGTAATCTCCTGGGGGCAGCTCATATCTAGGGTTTGCCGATTCTATACTGGTCATCGTTGAGGCTGGCACTATGGACCTTTCCAAATTTTCTTCTGGTTGGGCATACTTTACCGGTACCACTTGTTGTGGTTGTGACAGTTGGCAGTACAAGGCAGTCCCTTGTTGGAGCTATTTGTTGTAAGGATATGTCTGATGTGCACCAGCTCCTCCTCGTACACACATGTGTGTGGGGTGATCTCCTCCACATGGACTACATCTTCGTAACATGGGCACTCTGAAGGCTGGTTGTTGGTAATTTTTCTATCCTTGGACTCCCAATTTCTTTGCTACCAGCTCCGGTAATTCCTCCACATTACTGGAGTTGGAAGTAATAGTACTCCGAGAGTCCTCTGATTCAGTGGGGCTGGGCGTGCTCTTGAGATCCTCGGCTAGATTGTCTTCTAGGTCAATGCACTCTTGAAGACACTCACTCAGGGTTTGTAATCTCTTCACGTAAACTAACGTTCTTAGGGTTCCATTCGTGAGTCCATCCAAAAATAATGAAATCATTTTTTGTTGAGTGGGCCTCTCTGCAGCTGGGCATCTATCAACATACTCATTGAATCTTTGGGTGGCTGTTTTCACTGTTTCATTAGGGTTCTATTTAAAGCTATGGATTAAAGATGCAGAATTGTGTTTAATCCCTCTCTTAGTGAATTCCCCAATGAATTCTTGGAAAAATTGCTCCAAGTTTCCAAATTGATTGGGATCTAATGGCTGGAACCACGTCAGAGCCGTTCCTGTGAGGGTGAGTCCAAAAGACTCATACTGCACAAAGAAGTCGTCTACTTGTTCTGCCCTTAGAACTTGTTTAAATTCAGCAATGTGATCGTAGGGTTCTCCTTATCCGTCATAATGACTTCTTATGCATTTGGCCACCTGAATAAGTCTCAATCTTCTCATAGGTTCTCGTGGTCTAGGCATTACAGGGAAGGCAGGAACTACTGGTCTAACCGGGGGTATTCCAGGCTATCCTCCTATTGGTGGTTGTGGTCTTACCGGTGGTCAGTATTGATTACCTACTCTTGGGTGGGTTTGATTGTGTGGTTGCACTCCTGGAGTTGCAAATTGTACATGAGTATGGTTTGGAACACTCCGTTGGCTAGTTTGTCGTGACATGGTGTGCTTTGCCTCTTGTTGGGTTCCAAAGGGATTCTGAGAGGTGGTTGCCTGTTCTCTCTGAGGAAATACAGGCAAACCCATGTAGTTCAGTTGAGCCCTGTCTATGGCATCAACCAACCAATATCTTCTTCGATTTTTATCTAAGTATGTTATTTCTAGTCTCGTCTTGTGGATCCTTTAGCTCGTAAAATATCATCGGGCTTTCTTCTCTTCCTTGGGCTGGTGAATCTATTTGAAGCAACAAGTCCATTCCATGGATCAAATATACTTCCATTAGGTAGTCGTCTTGAGGTATCAAGTCTCCTCTCAAGACTCGTGTCACTTGGGACCTACCTCTAGGGGTTGTCACTAATTCCTTAGAGTTTGGTCTCCCTGAGTTTTCTTGTCCCACTAACTCTCCCCTTTCATTGATCAAATCGGGAAATTCGGTTACTATGTAGATGTGACCTATCTTGTCCATGTATGCTCCTCCTTCATACTTAACAGCCGGTCTGGGCACAATCGTTGCATCTATTGAAGTCACCATCCTAGCCACATATCTGTTTAAGCCATCCAAGTAGATGGGGATCTCCTGGGCATTAGTAGAAACATACTGCAAGGAAGTGCGGTACTCCCCCTCCACAATGGTCATGAAGTTTCTACTAGGAGCGGGACCCTGCATGTCTTCTGAGGCCATGGGTATCTCCTCCTCTAAGTCACTAGAGGTGTCTGAATAGACTGAGCGGTGACTGACCTGAGCGGCACTTCCTACAGAAGATATGACACTTCTTCGGCTACTTAGCACTCTCCCTGACCTCAAGTTCATTCACCCTCCTGAGGCTCTCCAGGTCTCTGAAACTCTCCCCAAGTGGCTCCTCAAATGCCTCAAGTTTGCCCTTCAGAAAAGCTTCAAAAGCTCTGGATGATACTGCTTTAGACGATACTAAGATGTCCAGGATACGATACCTGAGAACTAGGCGATACGATACTGTAGCCACAAGCGATACAATACCGCTGTTGGGCGACGATACGATACTTGTTTTCTTGGCGATACGATACTATAGCCACAAGCGATACGATACTTGTTTTCCTGGCGATACGATACCTGGTACTCTTGCGACACGATACTAAAAATCCAGACGATACGATACCTCATTTTGGCCCGATATGATACCTGGTACTCTCGCGATACGATACTAAAAATCCAGATGATACGATACCTCATTTTGGCCCGATATGATACCAAAAAGGGCACGATACGATACTAGAGTTTGGCCCTATACGATACCTGAATATTTGCACGATACGATACTGCCACAAACCACGATACGATACTGACCTACTCACACGATACGATATCACAGCAGGTGAGGATACGATACCAAAATGGTATTGCCATATGATACCGAAATGAGAGATGATACGATACCTAGGGGTTGCATAATACGATACTACTGCAGGTGGCGATACGATACCACCGACCTGCGTGATACGATACCAATGCAAGCGGCAATACGATACCACCGACTTGCACGATACGATACTGGTATGGTATCGCGATACTAGACTGGACACGACACGATATGATACCAAAAGTGGACCGCGATATGATACCACTTTGGTAAAGTGAGATCGCGATACCAACCCGGTGATACAATACCACAAGTGGTATCGTGATACCAAAGCTGGTAACCGGCGATACGATACTTCGACGAGTATCGTGATACAAGGGAATTTTTGGTATCGCGATACCAAAAACTCAACCTATCGCGATACTCAAGCCAAAATATCTCAAAAATAAAAAATTTTTGTTGCCCCTTACTCCTCTCTCACCCCTCTTCACTCCTAGCCTACTGTCTCTTTCAAGAAAACTCAAAAAACACACAATCCCTTCCCGCGATACCGGTCGCGCAACTAATCACGTGTAAATGGAGATTTTCACCACTTTTTGAGATTAAAATTTGCAGGTATCTTACCCTTAGGTTGCACTAATCAAGTATTGAGGTCACAAGGTGAATGTGAGGGCTCAGGTTGCACGATACAGCTTTGACGATACTAGTCACTGCGCTCAGACGATACCAGAATGCAAAAAAAGTGTCAAATGATTTCAAACTTTTGGTTTTTATACTTTTTTGGTGATAGAAACTAAACTACACTAATTTTGGCAATTTTTTGGGATTTTTTGGTGATCTTAGCTTACTCCTACTCCACTACTCTTCTCCTAACCTAACCCTAATTCTTCCTTCTCTCCCTTCCTACTAACCTTAGACCTAAAAACTCATTACACACACCTCCGGGAAGTGAAGTAACAAGTGCTGAAGTGGTAGACTACTTGCCACTGAACGAATTCACTCCTACAAGTACGATTTCATCACACTCGAGCTATAACCATCACGAAGGCACCTTGGTTGAGTGTTCCCCAGCAACGGCACCAAAAACGTGTGTACCTAAGTCAAGAGGACTTAAGGACTTGTGCCAAAGAGACTATACCTCATTTGCCGCACAAGTGCGTATAGTGGGAAATTGACACACGCTTACTTGTCAATCCGATCAAACGACCTAACCAAGTGTATGAGGACATGTGCTCACATGATGGGAAATAAAGTGGTTCAGCTTATATGCATGAGAAAAGACTAATCCACCTCTCAAACTCACTGAAATACTGAAAGTGTCTGCCGCGATACCACTTACAATAGTTTTCAGTAAATCGATGATTTCTCCTAGCTCCGAACTCCAAATATAGTCAATAGAAGACTCATTTCGAAGCTTTCAACTAGACACATCTATTGGAGGTGGTTTCACTCGATTCTGACAATCGTGCTTCAAGTTATGACCGAAATAGTGAATGGTGGGAAACACCCACACTCACTCCATAACTTCTACAAGCTCACACACACACTACAGTAGCTCAAAAACAATGGGGAGGGGTAGACAACAGTCCTACACACACATTCCAAGCATCACACACACATAGAAGATCAAAGAGAAGATGGAAATCTGCAAGAAAGAAGCAATTTCGAAAATCAGGAGCTCTCCTTCTTCACAATGACAAAAAGTACTTACAAAGAGTCACAAAGTGACTTATATACATGTGTCCTAAATTTAGTCCTTTCACACAAGAGACCGACACTTTATTACTGAAAGGTGAATTTCCTACTAATTTACAAGGAATATTTTACAAAAAGTTGGGATTATGCAACTAGAGGACTCCTCTAGTGCATTTACATGGCTTTGAGGGAATTTCCTAAGACTTTGAAGAAGAAAAAATGTGCCCATTAATTTGAAAATTTTGGGGCTCCTCTTTTGTGCTTCTTTGCTCTGCAACACTCTCCCCCTCTTTGTCTCTGTCGTCCCTTGACAGGCTTTTGCTTCTCGTTCATGTTTTCCCCTTGGTATTCCATACATCATAAATCTGGGTTACTGCATTCAGTCGGGCTACCACGCACGCCACCAGTGACTAAGAATGTGTTGTTCTTAGTCACCCTCTTCAACTTTTCAGCCTCTGCCTCTTTGTAGCTTTTGGTCTTCTGATTTGTCTTTGTCTTCACATATCTGACCTGTTGTATTGCTCTGAGCCTGTTTACTTTGTTGCCAACACACGCTATCAGCGGAAGGATTATTACCTGCCAAATATTGTCTTGCACTTCTTCATGGATAGTTCCTGGCCTTGGTCCGTCCTTCCCATGAAATGTCCTAGCTCTGATTGTTCTTTAATTCCGTTTCTCAGGACCTGGCTGTTTCACGTTGTTGCGTGATGCGTGCCCCTGCGAGGCTTTGGGCAGAGGGTGGTTCTTCTGCTTTATGATCTTCATTCTTTATTGAGCAGTTTTTGACTTTGATCTTCTTCTTCTTCTCTTCTTACTTGATTCCCCTTCCACAGGTGGTCTCACTGTCAAGACATGGACTTGAAATGCATCCTATTGAGGCATACCTCATAGGGCTAGGAGGCATGGGAACCCCTTGCATGGGTGAGTTGGAAATTCTGATCCTCATAGAAGATGTAACCTTGATGGTGAAACTCCTAGTTTGTCATGATGATGACCTAATAGAACCTCTAATTCTAGGCCAAGATTGGATATACGATCACTCAGTGGACTTAAATCTTAGAAAATGCTCCCTCTAGTTTGGGGTGGTGCCAGTAGCGAGTGATAGAACTCAAGATCCTTGACTACCCCCACTCAGCAAAAGACAACTCCTACCCCCACATAATGAAAGAGAAGGTGAACCAAAAGATCTTCGATCAAATCCTCCCAGCAATGGCAACCCTCTCTAGATAGATGGGGACTATCCTTGGATAGAGGAGTACCCAAGAAATTTTCAATCCATGGACAGATGGGGACCATCAACCCCTCGAGCATACCCTCTGCACTTCTTGCATGCCCCGCCTAGATCTATTGTACAAAATGCCTCATTTCCTAATGGGAAGGTCATGCAAGTGTTGGACCTCCCTTTTTTTCCAAAGAAGAGCATCCTCCCAACCTGTCACAAACCACCATGGAAAAGCCAATGTAGACTACTCCATGGATGCAGTGAAAGTCTCCAAATAGGACCACCAAAAGCAAATGTGAGCACCCAAAGGATAGCTGACATTTACGACTTTCTCCACTTCATTGCACAAACCAAGGAAAACAACGAGTCAACCTCAACACTCACCATCGCCAAGACATTCTCCTCGAATGAGAATTTGACAGGTCTGGGTACCTAAGAAGTCTATGATGGCCAAGCCCAACACCACTCACATATGGGTGCCCAAGGCCTGTTTAGTTGCTCAAAAGTAAGCTATGTAACGATAATTCCTCCAAAATCACACCAATCATCTACCTCTTCATCTCCCAATCCATCATTTTTATCCAAGTCGACAAACCATTTCCCTTCATCAATCACTAGGAAATGGGTGGCTAAATAGCCCTAGAATCCTCAATCCCCTCTATTGTACAATGTGACACCTCATGAAACTAACCTTTCTCTTTGTAATAATTCACTAACACCCAAGCTAACTAATCAACCTTGTAAAACTCAACCCTTATTGACTTGCAACCATAGCTAATGACATCTCTCATGAATTGATATGTATGCATTATTAAGAGCATTTAGGAAGTCTAGCGACGTGCATTAGTCACTGAGAGATTGTTTAAAAATCACTTCATAGCACAAGGCTACATAGGAGGCACACCAATTATGGAAAGGGATTGCGGTCTCGCTTTGTTGGGATCAAGATTAATTTCCATTCTAATGCGTTATTCTTTTGTAGTAGATCTTTCACACAAACATTCAGGATCAACATGCACGTAGGAGAATCCTCAGGGGCGGGCTCCAACTTATCCATTGTGGATTTTGAAAATTTACCGATAGAAGTCCATCCTTCAATGTTTCCTTCGGATTTCCAACGTTTTATAGGCCCAATACTTATTGAAGACCCACCCATCGGAAGGATAGAATGGATTCATAACAAGTCTCATTAGTTTCAAGGTCTAACAGGACCCCTTGCCAATGCAGAACACATCTATGAAGTGAACCTATGCTTTAGTGGTAACACTTGGGGAAGATGCCAATTCTTCTCCAAAGACTTTGAAGAGCTCCAGAATACAGAGGAATTGAGGCCAATATGGGAGAAAGTAGGGTTCACCGAGTACTTTAGTGCACCCTACCCAAACCAAATTTTTATCGCTATTACCTTTTGGTCACCACCCCCTCCAAGCTTTGGCAATAAAAGAACTCACGGTTACCTTCATACTGCCCTCCTTGGTAGCAAAACCTCCCTTCAAGAAGTTTAGACTCTTGATGGATCTCATCCAGGCAACATTGAAAATTCATGGTACTCGCACTTCCACACGGAAAGAGAGACTTATCACCGAGCCCATGAAACCAAAACACTATGCATTTGCATGCAAAATTTTGCATGTTTGGCTCAGGACTGCTTTACATAACCTCACAAGAGCATTTAATTTGGATTGTACCTAGCAGACACTTGCCCTTAGACAATTGACTTGGGTAGTTGGGTCCAAGAACAATTATTTCTAGCCAATCACAGATGGGCAAGGAAGAGAGTGATTCATGGATGTTGTGCTATTACAAGAATCATATATATGTGCCTAGCGTACAATATTCCAATAGAGAGACCCTTATCAAGTGCTCAACTACAATAGCATCAAGGTGCCAGTAAGTCTAGAAAATAGCCCAAAGCATGCTTAGGAAAAAGAATGAGGGGATCCATCCCTTGCCTACAAGTAGCTACCTAACCCTCCCCTCAACCATCACCTTAGGAGTCACCTATGAAACCCCAATCAATGATTCCTCCAATTCATATTTGATTATCATGAAAAGCCACATCAAAAGGAACATTTTGTGCCAAGGCCATTTCTCAAGCACCCACAAGGGTTGTCCCAGTTACAGAGGCTCAAATAGTTTCTGAATCTATAGCTGCGATGGGGTCAGAGGCATTTGTATTTCCAATTCTAAACATGTAGGTCGAAGCTCTAAACACTACATTTGACTTTGAGATGCACGATGCATTCTCAAATGAGTTCCAATTCTTAGATGCATAGTTCTTCTCCCAAGAATACGAGCACCCAAGCTACCCTAGTTTTCCATCCGACCATGCAAGTGACCACTCCACAATTGACCAAGAAGATGATGATAGGATGGTCATAGATGATGATGAAGAGGATGAGGAAAGCCAATATGATCAAGAGGAGAATATTGTGGATCGGCAAGAATAGGAGGACACACAATGAGACACTAAAGGTGATACAAGTACAAGAGAAGACATCACAACTGGGGTAGCAGTTTACACAATTTCCATTCAACGATTATATAACACCATGCAGGATGTGTGGGTCAGGCATCAGATAACAGAGAAACAAAGCCAGGAAATCTTGCAATAGGAGCTTGCTAATAGTGGGTTTGATGCCACTTTTGTAAATGTACTTAATGAATTGATTCAAGATGTGGGCATGGAGGAAACGTTGCACTTCTTGAAACACAAGCCCCTACCAAAATTTGATCCATGACATGTGCGACTCTTATCTTGAGTGGGAGAATACATCTGAGTTCTTGTCGATACCAATACTTCCAGTAGAAATGATGTTCAAGAACACTCCGCGACAACAACACTAACTCGGAACCACACCACCTCCATAGACTTGTCAAACTTTCCAACCGCCCCTTTATCCACCCACACTCAAGACATAGCCTCTAGGATTGAAACCACCTTGCAATCACCAATATAGCTTGCATCACCTATTACTAGTCCCTCCCACAATGTTGTCCTCTTCACATCTTCACCTATTATCACCACTTCCAATTTAAATGTACATGAAATGACCAACCCCTTCTTGCCACTTTCAACACCATCCACCACACCAACCTTCTCATCAGTATTCTTAAATCCCTTCCTAACACCACCTGTCATGTCATTCCCTCCTCTCCACCCTCTGATTATAACTCATTCATCATCTGTACTCCACTCCATCACCAACATTCTTAACCAACCATCCCCCTCTTGTTTACCCTTGTGAGAACCCGCCCTTGTAACTTACTCATTAGCACCTGCATTTAATGTAGTGTCACCGACACAATCACACACAACCACACCACTCTACACAATTAGCTCACTAGAACACACATCCAATGATATGAATATTTCACCACCCATCGCACCTCCACTCACTCTCCACCTCCTTCACCATCACTCACACACCCACTGCAACACCTACACTCTTCTCCATGCACTTTTCCACAATGATGTCTGCATCCACACTTCCCTACTGCACCCATGTCCCCTCTGCATCAAGTATCAAACAACATGCATTTTTACGTTCACCTTCACTCTTTCATCATCCATTGTAGATAATGCATTTCAGCAAATGCTTTCTTGTATTAACCAATTTTGAGAAGAATTTTCATCTCTAGGACAACACTACTAGGCTCTGCAACAAACCATAATTCAATTACAAGCTAGTCTTAACTCCCTCAAATCGACAACACTTCACTAGATGCACAAAATCAATAGGTATAGGAATCATATAATACTACGATGCTCGAGTTGGCACAAAAGGCAAAAGAAGTAGTTGCAAATGCTGAGGAGCATCTTAGACAACAAGTAACGTGCAATGCATGACTTACAAGGAAGATAGGAGTCCTCCAACGTCATTCGACAACAACAAAAGAGGAGAACCAGTGACTACAAGAGAAGAACAAGGAGAACTTCGAAGCAGCTATGGACCATCCCAACGAACCACTTAGCCCAAGTCGATTCAAAGCTCTCCCCTCATAGACAATCAGGACACTCCTCGAGGACCATGCCTCCCTATTAGAATATTACAATCGATTATCCAAAGAGTGTTATGTCCTTTGAAAGAACAATGTAGCTTTGCGTTTATGAGAACCACTTGTGCCACAGGCCACTCAGGAGATGATACCACATGAAGTTATGGAACAATTAAATACGTTGTGGGCATGAGTGTATGAATTGCAAGGACACGTTCCATATCCAACATCCATTCCATGACCAAAATCCCCACCCGACCTCCCAGAAGCAGAAGAAACAATAACTATTCATGTGGAATTGACATTCGAAGAAGAATATGAGCCACAACTTGTCAATGGTGGCCGAATCACTAAAGCAAGGCAGGACACGTTTGAACTTCCTCAACCTGCATGGATGAAACCAATCAAAGAAATGGGGAAAACACATTCAATAAGGATAGAGGCACAGTTACAGTCATGGTGACTATAGAATAGACCATTTTACAGTCTCTTGCTTTGTAGAACTGGCCCCAAGAAGGTACATCTCCATCAATGAATTAGAGTACGAACCCTACTTCATGTACTTAGCAAATTATAATCTTGCAATGGAGCACATAATGGGGAAGAAACCAACTCATGCAACACAATTCCAAACTAAGGACCTTCCTCTATGCACCAACAAGGGGACAATTTTCTAGCCCAATTGGAGAAAAGAACTATTGCAAGAGTACCCCAAAATGATGTAGACTTTGTCGAAGGCACCCTTAAACATCCTCTACAACCCATTCTATGGTCTAGTTCCACGCCGATGGTCCTAGACTACCTTCGCTATTAAAGTACAAAAAAATCGACTATCCGAGGATTGGTTAAACTGCCCATACTTTGCACCCCCGCAAGGTCCTCCCACACTGACATATATCATTGCAACCATACGACATTGGCTACCATGCCTACATTGCATGATAGATTTCACTGTTCAAATGACAATCAAAACCTTTGATCTCATGTGGACATTTTTCAAAGTCTTCCAATGTGTCTGTGCATCTCATGTCTCTACCCTAGGGTTCAAGCATGGTAATAATGATCTTGTCTATGATATGAGTACAATGCCATCCCTAAAGGTATGATATGTCTGGAATTGCCGCATTAAGTATTTTATGGCATGTTACAAATTGACTTTCAAGGAAATGTTGACCACGGGCTTCTGGGAGTACCACTCTAAAGTTTTTATTAGTAAGCCCACCCATCTACTTCAGCTGTTTTCTTGTGAATAGATGGAGTACTCTACTCACTACAGGTTCCCACCATAGGATATGCCTCAGGCCATCAATTGGGAAAAACTCAAATCAGATCTAGCATGAGGCTTATGGATTGCAGAACACTCCCTAGCGCACTATCTCCTACAAAATTACATAGATCGCTCCCTACAACAAGGGTCTATCAAGCCGACAGACACAAGAGGAAGGGGGTGTTAACAATAGCCATAAGCATAGATGCCGAGGAAGCATGTAAGAGGAGAGGCATGAATGGACAATAATTTTTCAAGGTTCATTCATCAATCCATGATCAAAACACTAATAGTGCCTTTTATCACTAGCCTTTGTATATAGAAACATACAATTCTGTTATGCCATGCTCCATTTCGTGAGAGTCAAGGAGACCTCGAGCTTGATGAGCCTAATTAGATCCTATGTACCAAATTTTGTAATTTTTAACTTCATTTGAATCCTTATTTTTTTAACTAGGTCGAACACCAGGTTTGAAACTGGTCAAAATTAGTCTAAAAACTATAAAAAGATCTAAAGAGCTCATTTTTGAGGTTGGTTAGTTGAGATTAACAAGTAAGAGCAAGGTTGAAGAAAGATTGAGTAATGCGAGATAGTGTTTCTCCTTCCATTGTTGCTCCTATTGTCTTTTCCATGTGTGCGTGTGCATTAGTGTGCATCTCACCTTCATCTTCACGCACATCACTCATTCACGATCTCGCTATCATCCTACCTCTTCCACGGATTGACAATTAAGGAGTTGGATCTTCTTGACATGATACTTGCCCTTGTCTAGAACAACATGGTAGGATTGTCTAATCCAAATAGTTATATATGGATACATTTTGCAAGTTATTCAAACAAGTGTAGAGCTCAAGGTATCACATCAAAAAAAATTTAAAGCACAAATAGTTCATAGTAATTTTGAAGCAGTCAAACTATAGAGGAAGAACAAATAGATGTATCAATGACAACAGAAGAATCTCATGACACATCTACTCAAGTATCGCAAACTCTTTTCGAGAATAATCAAGATATGTGTACTCCGCTTTGTCTAGTTATGTCAAGAAAGAATGGACTAGGTGAATCCAATAGAATAGGTGGATCTAATAATGTGTCGCCTATTATTTCTTGTAATAAATCACAAAACACACAATATGCGTAGCTTTTGAGAAGCAATATTTTCTTGATATTCATCTTAAATGGACTCAAGAATTTTTAGCATGCATAATTCCTTTCAATGTTATTCATAACTTGATTTTCAAAGATGCTTTGGTGTTAACTACATGAAAGGGATTCACCATGCCAGATTAGAATAAAATGTGATTAGAATATGTAGATAAAGTGAAGAAAAGTACTAAATCTTTTCTAAAACAAATAGTGCTTGACTACATACACATGTATGGATGCACAATAGCACTAGATGAATGGACAAGTTGTCAAAATAAACAATCAATTAATGTGGTGGTGATATGTCCAAACAGAATCATGTTTTTGGAGGCAATCGATACTTCTCTAAAAAGAGAAAAGTTCATATTTCCTTGTAAAGATATATGGACATGCTATAGCTTGTGTGGGAGATCTGAAGAATGTCACTGCGATAGTGAGCGATAATGCATCTAATTTTCAAAGTGTGGGAATTGTGATACAAAAAAAGTATGAAGGTATTACTTGGGTTCCATGTCCGGCTAAGATACTAAATCTACTTTTGAAAGTTATAGGTAGATTATCTTCCATCAAACGGAGTTTATTAAATGCAAATCATGTGGTCAAATTTATCTGAGAACATTAATTTTCATATTCACTCTTTTGTTCCAAATCTCCCAGTAAAACACTTCATATCTTTTGTGCTACATGATTTGCAATAGCTTATATTATGCCCAATGGATTATTGAAAGTAAGACCATCACTTATAAAAATGATTGTGGATCAAGGATGGGTGACATGAATAGAGAAGTATCTTTCTTATCGAGTTGTAGCTTCAAAGTGTATCTCTCTAATACAGTCAAAAAAATTTTGCCATAAAAAAATTGTTGGTATCACTCACAAAGTGAAAGACTTTAATCATTTCTCATCAAGAAAAAAAACACAAATCGTATTGTTAGTAGAGAAATGATGGATGCAAATGCATATTCATTTACATGGAGCAATGTTGGCTTTGGATCCAATGTTTCAACTGAATGGTCAAGTATCAAACAAAGAATTCATGGAAAATTTCAAAACTTCATGTCAATTATTACTTCCAGGCACAAATGGTAGAGATGCATTCCATAAGAGGGTAGCTTATGTAAATTGAGAAGGAAATTTTGGAGATCTATGGCACATTGAAGCAATTCAAAAGCATCCAACTCTTGTATGGTGGAAAGAGTATGGAGGTGAAATTGTGGAGTTGCAACATATAGATATGAGAGTGCTTTCAATAAAAACTTCAAGTGATAGTTGTGAACATAAGTGGAGTGCATATGATTTTCTTCATTCAAAATGAAGAAATCTCTTCAAGTTTTTTGTAATATGCATTTGTTACACCCTCCAACCAAATTAGCACCTATAACAAGACAACAAACACTTGAACAATTTCAAACTCATAAAAGTTTAGCAAATGATTCATGGAGTGATCATGGATTAGACGTAGACCAAAATAATGGTTCAAACAAGGAAGAAATAGATGACATGGAACCTATAATAGATGATGATATACAAATTGAACAAAATGATGTATTTTAAATACTTTGATTAGATTCAATTGCAAAAAATGTTTTAATTATAAAATATTATTCTAAATATTACAAAAAGTGGCTTATCTATTCAATATTTTGTTGATGTAGTAATTCATTAGTAATGAAACAATTAAAAGATTATAATGCCTCTGATAGTCTTCCATATGTGTTTGCATATGAATCCAATGATATTTGTAAAATTTTCACTTGATTTTTTAAATAATCAATTCTCTTTTTTTTTTCATCAATTGCTCTTTGTAAACCCGGAATTGTTAATCCTTCATTGTATAACTCTCCTCGTTGTGATGATAAATAAGTTTACATTCTTCGGGTAGAATAATATATGGCCACTTTTGAGGAAGAGGGCCTTCGTGTCCTTGACTATAAAATTCTACATGATTTTGAAGAAGAGATAGATAGGTAGATAGGTAGATAGATAGATAGGTATATATATATATATATATATATATATATATATATATATATATATATATATATATATATATATATATATATATATATATATATATATATATATATATATATATATATAGATAGATAGATAGATAGATAGATAGATAGATAGATAGATAGATCGATCGATCGATAGATAGATAGATAGATCGATAGATAGATAGATAGATAGATAGATAGATAGATAGATAGATAGATAGATAGATAGATAGATAGATAGATAGATAGATAGATAGATAGATAGATAGATAGATAGATAGATAGATAGATAGATAGATAGATAGATAGATAGATAGATAGATAGATAGATAGATAGATAGATCGATAGATAGATAGGTAGATAGATGGATGGATGGATGGATGGATAGGTAGATAGATAGATAGATAGAAAGATGGATCGATGCACGGATAGGTAGATAGATAGATAGATAGATAGATATTTAGATAGATATTTAGATAGATAGATAGATAGATAGATAGATAGATAGATAGATAGATAGATAGATAGATAGATAGATAGATAGATAGATAGATAGATAGATAGATAGATAGATAGATAGATAGATAGATAGATAGATAGATAGATAGATAGATAGATAGATAGATAGATAGATAGATAGATAGATAGATAGATTGATAGATGCATAAATAAATATATATATAATGAACAAAATCCACAACATAACATTTAAATTAAAATCCATCATAATCACTCCATGTAAAAATCCATCCTAAAAACTTCATATCAAAATCCATCATAATCACTCATCTTCTTGATCTCCATAGATAGAGGGAATGTCTTGAGGAAATCGATCATGAAGATCATCTACTTCTTGAATTGGAGGGGGATCGTCTCTCCTTGGTTCATTTCTCCTCTTGTATTTCTGTAAGAACTCTTGGGAATATTGATTTATAGAGGAAGGGATTCCATCATCCATAGACTTAGGAACATAAGCTTCATGTGTCAGTAAGCTTTTTCGCTTGCTTTTGCTATATTGAGCCTCTAGTGTTGTTAAAGTCTAGGGTTTAGCTATGAGTTGCTCTAATATCTCCAATAGTCCTTCAAAGTGTAGCTTTGGTTTCATTGAGTTTGTCTGATTGGAAAGTTGGATTCTTCGAACATAGCATGAGCTAATTCTAGCATCTTTGCACAAAGCTTTGCCCTTTCAATCTCTAAGTCTTCTCTAGGATAGCATTTGTCTAATGCATCTACGTTTTGCCTTTCTTGAAGTCAAGCCTGATAGGCATTGAATATCTTGTCCAAGCTTTCTAGAGTAGAATCTGCTAAGACTTATCCTGCTTGGGGTTGAGGTGGGATTGATGGTGGGGGTATGAAGTGGTGGTGTGTCTCCAAGGGGGTTTGAGATGAGATTTCTGCTATTTTGGTTTTTGCTTTTTTAAGGCTTTCTTCTAGCTCACTCAATTTTCTAGTCCATTGTCTTTTCATCCTTTCACGGCTATCTTTCCAAGTTCTAGTTCTCTTCTTTCTAGTGCTTTTTTACTGATTAACCTTGGAATTCTTTTCCTATTCTATGTCTAGAGTCTTTTGTAGAGCTTGTGCTCTATTGAGTACTTGTACTGGGGTGACATTAGCCACACTTCCACTAGGTTCTACCACTAAGCCAATTACATTTATTGGAGTGATGTTTGGAGCATTGGCTAGATTCTTGGGGCAATATCTAAGGAGACGTTCCTTTTCACAATCAGGACAAGAACTTTGAATCACTATAGATTGAGGTTTTCTTGGTGGAGGAAGTGGACACTTGCAAATCAAGTGATCTCCTTGACATCTATAACATAGTCCTCTAGGTCCTTGAGGCCTATATTTTCCCATTTGAGGTCTAGGTCTAGGGTTCATGTACATTACCTGTGTATACTTGGACTCCCAGGTTCCATCAATGGTGCATCGTATTGATAAGCCTCATTATGCTTGGAGAATTTTGTGCAATAAGCTGGTGGGCTATCTCCATGTGTCAAATAAAAAATTTGAGCATTAGGATCAAAGGTTCATTAATTTTATCCACTCACTTTCCCAATAAATTTGTAGTACACACATGTTGCAATGTTCTTTTATGTATCAATTACTTGTTCTTTTTAGTTTATTTTCTATGTGGGTTTTGTTTTTTAATGTCACATCATCAGGAGTAACTTCAATTTATGGTTATTCTTGTTTGATCGCTTGATTATGTTTGTTTCTTTATGGTTATGACACTTAACCTTACTTATCTCTTGGAGTTGATTTAATTAGGGTTTATTAAACTTAGTCCATTCTTATTGTTGCCCTAATTAATCAACTTCACCTATGTGCACTTATCCTAAGCTAGAATTGTGTGAGGGGTTTAAGTAATTTCCCAACCTCAAGTCTTTTGCTTTGGATTTGCTCTTGTGCTCAAGACACTCACCCAAGCCTCGCTCTACAATTGCACTTTGCCTTGCCCTGGATGCACTTAGTTAGCTCTAGTGTACTTGAAAAAATCCCAAAATTAGGCTCAAAATAGGCCCAAAAATGATTTGCAAATAAAAAATACAAAGTTTCTATCTATCATGATTTTTGTCTATTGCCATAGATGGGTTTATCGTCTATCATGGATTTGGTTTGTCACAACAGACACATCTATCTTTTGTGATAGATGGGTCATTCATCTATCATAAAAGGCATCTGTCATGATAGACAAGTGTTTGTGGTGATAGATTGTATGCCTCTCATGATATACGAGTATCTATCATGATTGTCTATCGTGATAGATAGTCTTTGTCATCTGTCTGGAGTTTATCTATTATCACGATAGATGGGTGTTTATTGCAATAGATGGGCTATCTGTCATGATAGATGTTGTCGTTTCATGAGGCCAATCTGTTGCGATAGATGAATGTCTATTGCAAGAGACACTGTCTATCGAGATAAACAATGTCTATGATGATAGACAAAAAAAACGAAAATTTTTCAAATGCATCTGGTGATTTGGGATGGCGCTAAGGAGTCATGTAATTCAAAAATACCAATTTTTTGTATCTTCCATGACAGATAGAGACATCACCTCGAGTTGCATGCACAATGTCTGTCGTACTTGATGACAAATGAAGCTACTCTTGAAGCTATTTCTTGCAAAAGAAAAAACCACTCACATGCACACAAAAATAGCAAGCATGCAAACTCTTTCCCTCTCGCTCTCTCTCACAAGTGAAATGAGGGAATGAATGGGGAAGGTGGGGCTATGATCAAAATCTGAAATTTTTGGTGAAGATACAGATGGAAGGAGGAGGAGAGTGGAGATGGTGGGTGTTGGGGGATTCTTGGACAAGAAGGGATTTGAGTGTTTGTAGGAGAAAAGGAAAAGAAGAGAAGAAAGATACACACTGGAAACCTCTACCGATTGATTATAATAAGACAAATACAATGTGAAGCACAATGCAATCCAATGCTTCTGTGCAAAATCCCATAGAGTGCTCAATTACAAAATACCAAATACCCAAAAGAATTGTTGCTGCCGGCCTCCTCTGCACCAAACCTCCACTTTCTCCAAGCCTGCACTTGTGCACACCTTGCACCAAGCTTCCACTAAGGGGGAGGGATGGATACCTTCTGTCGGCATGCGCACACTTCAATGAGACCTTGGGATCCTTGGGGGACTAGCTTAGCACTCCTATGCACACTTCCTTGGTCACTCTTCATGCACACCTTGCACTTCACTTCTCTGCGTCGCACCCTGTGTGTCTCTTGCACTTCTCTCTCTTGCTTTGCTTAGACTATGCTCACTCTTGCTTACACCTAGGATAGTCCAAGAATAGTCCTTGCCTTGATTTGAGTGTGTCGATTCACGTACGCTCCTAACTGCAAGAGTATCTTGGTGTTCACTTTGATGTCCCAAGATTGTCTTCACAAGTGGCAGCCAACGACTCCTTGTTTTTTCCTGTAGTGACTTTAGACTAAAACCAAAAATTTTAATTGGGGGGCCATACTTTGACTTCTGCGTACTCTGCCACTTCACATACCTTCACATTTTCCTTTTAAGTCTTCACTTTTGCACATAAGAGAGGGTTCACCTGAACCTTCCAAAACACTTTAAAAACACTTTGAACCTTAGGGAAATTAGAGAAATACCTCTACAACCTGAAACCTGCAACCCACTTTCTCCAATTTACCCTTTGTGGACAATTAATTGTGCACTACCTGCGCACTTTGGCACCTGCACTTTAGCACTTTGACTTTGCACCTATTGACTTTGACCTTGACCTTGTTGACTTTGACTAGTTTGACTTGGAACTTTTGACTTTGACTTTTTGACTTTGACTGTTGACTTTGATCGTAGTTGACTCTGACCAATATGACTTTTATGGGCTCAATAGTTGCCCACCACCTAATGTGCTCTCTGTCCCGGAGAGCTACAGCCAAAACTTTGAGGAGAAAGGACACCATAATACTTGTGGTGCAAGATCATGAAGAAGGACACCGGAACAGCTACTAGGTCCACCAGAAACAGGAGAGAACAAGCACCAGAGAAGAACCCAAGAGTGGAAATTTTTGCATGGAAAAGCAAAGGAGGGAAATGGGAGGGTAGAAAAGAGGGTAAATGGAGGGTTGAGGGGCTGAGCTGGATAGAGCAGGGAGGGGTAAGGATGTGGCTGGGCAAATGGGTAAAGGGAGGCTAAGGTAGATAAATTATGGGGTCTATAGAGGGGAAAAATGATCAAACAATAGAGCTACAAAGGGTGCAGATGGGAAATATCAAAACATAAGGTAAAACAAAGTGAGAATAGACCATGTGGACAATGCGGTGAAAGAAAAACATTTGAAAAATGTGCTCAAAATATGTGGGTTTTCACCAAAAGTAAGAGAAAATGTGGGAATTTGGAAAAAATAAAGCAAAAAACTCAGTCGAAAGGTGCCAAAAAACATGAAAATGACTCTAGTTTTGTAAAAAACGGCCAACCGAGGCACAATCCAGAGCCAAAAGCTTTGAGCCATGAAAAATAAAAAAATAACAAAAAAGAAACTATATATATATATATATATATATATAAAGAAAAAAAAAACAACCCTTTTTTTTCCTTAAAGAGTCGAACGTGTGAGATTTGCAAAAATAAAAAGAAAAATAAAAAATAATAAATAAATTAAAAAATAAAAATAAAATGATAAAATTAAAATAAAATAATGAACATAAAATACAAATAAAAACAAAACAAAAAAATAAATTAAAAAAATAAAAGGGGGGGAGATGTGTCAGAACCGTGTTGGGGGGGGGTGCTAGGGGGGGATGGGGGGGAGGGAGAGAGAGAGAGAGAGAGAGAGAGAGAGAGAGAGAGAGAGAGAGAGAGAGAGAGAGAGAGAGAGAGAGAGAGAGAGAGGGAGAGCGAGAGGGAGAGGGAGAGGGAGAGGGAGAGGGAGAGGGAGAGGGAGAGGGAGAGGGAGAGGGAGAGGGAGAGGGAGAGGGAGAGGGAGAGGGAGAGGGAGAGGGAGAGGGAGAGGGAGAGGGAGAGGAGAGAGAGAGAGAGAGAGAGAGAGAGAGAGAGAGAGAGAGAGAGAGAGGTTTTTTTTTTTATTTTTATTTTTTACTACTAAAATCCAAAAAATCCAGGGGGCCTTTTTTTTTGGTGAAATTATCCAGAATTAGAGAAAAATGGAGAAAAATCCAAAAAAAATGCTAAAAAAAATTCCAAAAAAATTCCAAAAAAATTCTGAAAAAATTTTCATAAAATTCTCTACAGGTCTAGGGCAATTTTGTCACTCATAACCATAGAGAAATTCCTTTATTCCTCCAATTTGGCAAGAAAATGACACTTCAAACGGATGAAAAATGCTAGAAAAATTCTAAAAAATGCTTGAAAATTCCCAAAAATTTCCAAAAGTTGTACTACTGTGAAGGTTATGAAAATTTGCTAAATTTGCTAAAAACTTAACGAACAAGCATGAAATGGATAGAAAAACTACTAAAACTTAAGCAAAAATGATGGGAAAAGACTATGTACAACCTGGACAAATTTTGCAGGTTCCAAGTGATCCATAATTCTTCACTTTTGTTGATGATAGGCCTTGAGCCTTGTATTGTTGACTCAGAGAAACTCCTCCATAATCTCCAATTGTACTGCACTTCATTTGTTTTGTCTTTATTTTGGGCATGCTGACGATTTGATAGGGCCACCTTAAATCCTTCAGTAAAATATTATCTCCTCCATACTGCATCTTCTGTTTCCAAAGACTTGCAGGTACTCCTTTCACATCCTTGTACATCCCTACACTTACTATTATAAAAATTGACATAACATATGATAGCCATACTAGTATCCATAAAAAAGTGGCCATTGACTATGAATTGGAGTAGCTTCATCACTACTGCACGTAAGGGCTTTGCTTTTCTTCTCTTTGTTATGGCCTTTGTCTGAGACTTTTTTACTCGAATCAGTACCCTGAGTGATTTCCTCTTTTTCTTCATATGCTTCTTCTCTGCTTGAGTTTGGAAAAATTCCATAGCAGGAAGATGGGTCTTCTGCATGGAGCCAAGCCAACATGTTTTCATCTTCATATAAATCTGCTCCTTCAAATATATGTGCTTCTGGGTTGTCCAACAACTCTTTTTCCATACAAATACCAATTGTCTGCATCATGCTAGTATTTCTATGATTGTCTGGTCCTTCTTCTAAAATTATCTGCTGCAACTCTTTTCCCTCTTGCTTTACCCACATTGTGTCCTTGCCTCAGTCATGCAGCACATTGGCATGCCTTAACCAAGGTCTCCCAATTAACAAGGGGAAACTTCCTTCTACCTATGGCAGCCTTAAAACAACAAAGTCCAAGTTAAAGATGGTACCTTGTATCTTGACTGGGACTCCAGGGACCACTCCCATAGGCTTAACTATGCTTTGGTCTGCCATTGTTACAGTGAAGTTAGCAGGTCTTGAAGGGTATAGTCCAATCTTTTTCATGGTATATTCAGGCATCAAGTTAATGCCAGAACCACCATCCACAATAACTCCTTGAAACTCATGACCTTTAATAGAGACTGTTAGCCGAGGGCTCTTGTAATCTGTGAGGGGTGCTTCCCCTACACTTTTATCTTTATGCATAACAACAGCCTTTTCCACTAAACTTGTTGTGGACATTTCATCAATTATCTGCAAGAGTTCTGAACTGAACTTCCCATCCATCTTTATTAAATAAAAAATACTAACCTCCTTTTTCATGGACTTGAGTAGTCTGGAAGCTTCTGATTCCTTAAGAGCATGGGCTTCATTTGACTTATCAAACTCCTCATGAGCCCTGCTGAATGCGTGTCCAATGGCATCACTGGTACCTATGAAATTTTCTATTTGCTTTGTATCTGCACCTGTGGTGGCTCTATCTTCAGATGCAACTTTGTCTTTGTTCAATCCATTAATAATTGGTTCTTGATCTATGTCCACTTGAGCCTTCCCTTTGCTTCTTGTCTGCACTGTAAAAGATTCAATTTCTTCTAACTGCACCACCCTGGTAGATGGTGATGGCACATTGACTTGATCTACCCTTTCTTCTTTGCACACAAAAATCATTTGAATGTGGGGCCCATATGAAGATGCTTGGTTCTTAGGACAACAATTAGTATAGTGGTCTCTAGCCTCTGGGCAGTTCCTGCAAGGAGGGGCATTTTTTGGGAGAGTGCACCTACTTTGATAGTGTCCTTTTGGAGCTTTAATGCTTCAATCTCCCTTCTCAACTCAGTAACAACATTCTCCTCCTCTTTGTGGGGCTTATTCCTTTTTAAACCCTCCAGCTCCTTCCTTAGCTCGATTACTGGATCCTCCATTTCTGTGGAATATTGTAGTTGAGAAGAAGTTGCTCCATATTGTTGCCTTATCTGCTCCAGTCGTGTAGCTGTGTTAATGAACTCCTCTATGGAGGCTGTAGGTAACACTAATTCCTTGATTTTGCATTGGGTGGTCACTGAAAGTGGCTTAGCTAACCATTTCTTAACAAAAAAATCATGTGGTGGATCTGGTAATTTAGCCATCAGTGCCTTGGCCCTAGTCACAAACTCTGGGAACTTTTCACCTGGACCCAATCTCAAATTTTCTAGTTCTTCTATGATGATCTCTGCAGTATTGAAAAGACTTAACTACCTCTTCAACTCACTAATCCTTTGAAAATGCATGTCGCGATACCATTTATAGCAGTAAGCACAAATTCGAACTTTTCTCCTAGCTCCGAACTCTGAATATGGGCAATACTGCATTCCTTTTGAAGCTCTCAACAAGACGCATCTATTACTGGTATTTTCACTCAAATCTGACAAGCGGTCTTCAAGTTATGCACAAAATAGTGAATGGTGGAAAACACCAACACTCGCTCCACAATTTGCGATGGCTCACACACACACTACAGTAGTCCAAAAGTGATGGGAAGGGATAGGTAACAGTCCTACACACATATTCCAAGCATTACACACACACAAAAGATCATGGAGAAGGAGGAAATCAGCAAGAAAGAAGCAAATTTGAAATTCTGCTCTCCTTCTTCACAATGGCAAAAAGTCTTTACAAAGAGTCACAAAATGACTTATATACTTGTGCCCTAAAAATGGCCCTTTCACACAAGAGACCGGCACTTTATTGACTAAAAGACTATTTTTCTACTAGTTTACAAGAGTAATGATGCAGATATATGTGGATATGCATCTAAAGGACTCCTATAGTGCATTTACATCGGAAAATATATTACAAAGTGACTATGTTACAAAAATAAAGTGTCCCAATCAAAAACATTTTGGGGCCCTTCTTTTTCTACATCTCTGCTCTTCTTTGCTCTGCAACACTCTCCCCCTCTTTGTTTCTGTCGTCCCTTGACAAGCTTTGCTTTTTGTCTGCAACTTGTTTCTTCCCCACATGCATCACTTGGTCGGCCTTGCCTCCCTTTCAGGCTAGCATTACGTTTTAAAGGCCCTATTCTTGAATCTTCTTTCACATCCTCTGGTACCTGATGCATTTTTTTAAGCTTGTTCTTTTCTTTTCACTGCTCGCAACCCTTGGAGATGAACTACAATTGATTTGTAGTCTAATTTTCCAATCGCCTCTTTGAATCTGGATTGCTATGTTAAGTCGGGCTGCCACGCACGCAACCAGTGGAAGGTATGAAGGTCTGGATTTAGAGCCTTCGATCTAGACCTCCCAAAGAACCAGAGGTTGAAGCACCTTCCTGGGGCTCGGGATCTGTCGGATATCTTCTTTCACTTCTTCATGGATAATTGCTGGCCTTGATCCGTCCTTGCCTGTTGCGTACTTCCCACTGTTATGTGTCCCTGCGGGGCTCTGTGCAGAGATGGATGTTGTGTGCCCTTGCGGGGCTTCCTAGAGAGATATGTCTTCAGTCATATCTCCTTCATCTTCTTCTTGATCTTCTTCATCTTCTCTTTTTGCTTGACTCTCCCTCAACACCACCCCCTCCTAAACTCTGTCATCCCCAACATGCTTTAAAGTTCGACGGCGTGAGTATGTTTGAATCACTTTCTGCTCTCTATGATTAAGCGAATTTGCTTGACATATCATCAGTCCCTTCCATTGGTTTGACTTTACTCCATCATCCGGTGCCTGTCTATGGTCTGCAAAAAATCTTAGTTCATAGGCTACCAGTCGTGCATTTAAGTTGGAAGACATTTTGACAAATATTTTTGAATCCATTTCAAAAAACGCTGTAAAGAATGCTTCTTCGAATGTTTGCATGTATGGACTCGGCAAAAACATAAGTCTTGAGTATATTGCCATGAGGGTTAAGTGACTAGGGATAGTAGATAGATAAAAAAACTAGGGCATCTGCACCTTGGTGAAGTTCAAAAAGGTATATTGTGCGTGTTGAAACACCTTTAATACTGTAAGTAGCATACTCAAAATTTTGTTATCATTTTAATGGCTAAATCGAGTACCGTGGCATATCTGGAGATCCAAAACTCGATGGTCTTCACCATGTATTCTTCTGTCGGTAAGTAGTTTCATGGTGGACTAGGTAATAACAGATAGTTTAACCATGTATTATTTAAGCTACCTTGGTGCTGTGATTCCCAAAATTGCATCCAAGAGCGTCTTCTAGGTACTGGGCAAAAAGATGGATTGATTTGAAGCACGTACGGTGCCGATTCCCAGTGTACTCGTAACGTAGGATTCTTTTCCAAAAACATGCATCTCCAGATAGGATCTTTCTTCTTGTGTATATGTGAATGTCTGCATGTTGAATTGCAGATCGCTATCTGGTTCTTTATTGGTGGTCATCTTTATATACTGGTGTGTCTCTTGTTTTAGTAATCCATAAGGGATATTGAACGGTTTCAAAATCTGTTCTAGGCTCTTGCTCTCAATCTTTGCCTCTTTCATTACCTTGACCACCTGTTCTTCAAATTGTTCCGTAAGCTGGGACACCAATAGTGCCCGCTCATTTTGGCCTAGTTCTGCAAGAGCCCGATTATGTCTTTCAGTGTTGGGCTTTGCTTCCTCCTGTATCGGTGAATGATGCATGAGGGGAGATAGAGGACGTACCTTAGTTTCCTCAGTAGCCGCTATGGAGCTTGGAACTACTGGTATCCCCACTGTTACCTGTTGTTCTATTTGAGCTTTTAATTTTGCAATGAGTTCGTCCTTTGCTTTGATTTCTTTGGTGGTTCATGTGATTGTTTCTGTGTTCTTCAAGAGTTCTTCTCCTATGGAAGCCAGTTGATTAGCATCTTCATTGCATTGTTCAAGGAATTTATTCTTTGCCATCTTCCATTTTTTCCTAATACTAATGCTCCAACCACCTTCCAGAGATTATTGTGTCATGTCTTTAAGGAATTCCTTAGGAAGATTATGGAAGTATACGTGGATGATTTATGCACCTATTCTTTCCAAAGAATGGATCACATCCCTGAGCTGAGGAACATTTTTTAGTAGTGCAGACAATATAGAGTTTGCCTGAATCCAAAAAATGTGTCTTCATGGTAGGACAAGGAAAGACTTTGGGACATACATTATCTAAAAATGCAATATCCACAGATGAAGACAAAATTAAGGTAATTCTAGAACTGCTTAAACCAAAAAATGCAAAAGTAGTGCAAGCATTTATGGGTCATTGTGGATATTATCGTAGATTTATCCACATTTATGCCATAATTGCAAGACCTCTTTATGGATTACTAACTCAGTTCCATTGGACAGAAGATTGCGAGAAAGCCTTTAACGAATTGAAAAGTAGATAGAGTTCAACTCCGTTCTAAAAGTTCCAAATTGGAACAAGCCATTCCATATTCATGTGGATGATTCCAAATTTTCCACTGGATGCATCTTAGCACAACCTCGGATGAAGGAAAGTTAGATCATCCTATGGCCTATGCGAGTAGGCAACTTAATCAAGCCAAACACAATTATACCACCACTGAATGAGAAGGATTAGGCATGGTCTATGTCATAAAGAAATTTAGACACTACTCACTGGCAAACAAATTCAAATTCTTTATTGATCACCAAGCTCTTCTATACTTGGTCAATAAACCCTATAACATCGGAAGGCTTGTAAGATGGTTTCTACTCTTAATGCCACTATGACCTATGATTAGTGATAGAGCTTTCACTAAGTGTGGTATAGATTTTGTCCAACCAATTATCCCACCAGTGAAGTGTTGGTGAAAGTCAACCACCAATTGATGTTTTGGATAAAGAATTGAAGTCAAAGGATGAAGAAAATATCAACAATTGAAGATTGGAGATTGAAGATAGAGTATGTTTAGGAAATGAAGACTTGTATACATATGTACATTAATTTGTAGTTAACTCACTTATACCTTTTGTATGGTCATGAGCTTGTACATATATGCCTATATATACAAGTAGAAAGTCGGGGCAAGTATGAGAGAGTATGAGATGAGAAAAATTAGAAGTTGTAATAGTCATTAGACACTTTAGAAGTGAGGAAGAAATCTCTCATCATTCAGATGTAAAATTTTTCAAAGAAGAAGAAAACTTGTGCCTAATCTTTTGCTGAGTACTCCTTTTGTGTTTAATCTTTTGTGAAATGCTTTTTTATAAGTCTAAGTCTATAGTTGATTGACCTCTGTACAAGTTTTCAGATCCTAATTGTGATCAGGCTGAGAGAATTGAGAGTAGGAACATTTACATGTGTAAATGTGAAGAAGTGAAGTTGTAATAGGCGCAAAATTTGATGCTAATGTTTTGGTCAATTCCCCTTCCACAATGTAAGGTTTTGAGAAAGTAAGCACTCATTCTTTAAGTTGGAAGGTAAGCTACGTATGGAGAAAATCATTTGATTAAATAGGTTTTACTTTGAGAGAACCATACTTTAGAAGTTGTAGGTGTCATGGTCGACTATACTAGAGAATAGTTTCAGACATAGGTGAACTGTTTGAATCATTTCTCAAGATCTATTGAGTCTTCTGAGATGATTTAACTTGGAGAATGTGCGAAATCTTTAGGCAACACCTTTTGCAAAGTTTTATCAAAAAATTTGCACATTTGATTAGTCAATGATTGAGTTATGTGCAGCAGACTTTCTGAGTAGTGACTCTCTTCACAGTTAGTTCAAAATTTTGATAATTTGGTATTGATTCTCCAAATTGGTAAATGTTTTGAGATATTCTTGATATAGAAGTGTTTTAACATCAAGGATAGCTTGTTCTTTTGGAGATTAATACTCTCCATCAGTGGTATCAGAGAAAGAATCATTATAATAGAAGAAAGGAGGACCCGGACTGCTGTAGTCATACATAAATCAACACCTAAAGGTTCAAAAGGTGAAATTTTTAAGGGAAAGCTTGAGAAGGAGGTATAAAGCTATCAAGAAGATCAAAAGGAACTTCATTCGAAGTAAAGGTACACTTATTCCTCATAAAGTTTGAAGAATTTAATACACAGGTGAAGAAAAGATGGGAGATTCTCTTCAGATAGAGAAATTGGATAGAGAAAACTATCCAACTTGGTCAATGAGGATGGAAGCTCATCTCATGAGAAAAGACCTGATAGGTTATATCACAGGTGAAGAAGAAAAACCACAATTCAGAGATCCTTGTGTTCCAACTAGGGATGAACTCTCAGATTTGAAGACTTGGATGAAGAGAGATGCTCAAGCAAGGAGCATTATCTACATGGGAGTCAATGACTATTTGCTACCTCATATTAGAGGACTTGAAAGTGCAAGTGACATATGGAATGCTTTGGAGGAGCATTTCCAAAACACTACAAAGTCAAGGAAGGCATCTTTGTGGGCAGAGTTTACCACATTCAAGAAGAAGGCTTCTCAATCCATTTCTGATTATGTAACAAGGATGAAGGACATTGCAGATGCATTAGGAGCAGTTGATGAAGATATTGAGGAGGATAAATTGGTAAGGCAAATCCTCACAGGTTTGAGAGGAGATGAGAAATGGAAGCCATTCATTTTGTCTACTGAATTGTCACTAGATCATTTTACTCCTGTTTTAAATCAGTTGCTAGGACACATGCTAACTTTTGACCAGGATGTCAAAGGTCATGGTGATAAGAGTGCAGGTCAAGCAATGTATTCAAAGGATAAGAAGAAGAATAGCAAAGGCAAGCAACAAGTAAATGAAGAAGAAGGTACAACTAGCCAAGCCAACTTCCTAAGAGGAAGAGGAGGTGGCAAAGGAAGAGGAAGAGGCAGAAGCAATAAAGATGGAGCCAAAGCTTACTTGATTTGTGGTAAGACAAATCATTTAGCTTATGATTGTTGGCATAATAATCAGAATAATGGAGGATATAGTCTGAACTTTAATTAAAGAGGAAGAGGAGGTAGAAATCAAAGAGGTAATTTCAGAGGTAGAGGTAGTAGAGGTTACTTTGGAAGAAATGCAGGTAGAGGATTCCAAAGTCAATCCTACAATAATACCTACTACAATTATGCTTCAGATCAGAAGGAGGATTCAACCTTGATTATGAATGCAACTTGTGAAAGGCAAAGTGAAGACCAAAGAGTCTTCTACATTGACTCAGGATGTAGCAATCACATGAGTGGTAATATAGCTTTGATGATTGATTTGGAGAATAAGGTAACTAATCATGTAGTTCAAACAGGAGATAATACAAAGCACAATGTGAAGTCAATTGGATCAGTGAAGGCCAAGGATGGAAGTACTCTTCTGAGTAAAGTCTTGTATGTTCCTACATTTCCAAAGAATCTGATAAGTGTAGAGCAAATTGTTGAAAAAGGTTATGAAGTAAGGTTCACTTATGATGGAGTTTTTGTGGAAGACCCCAGCAATGGGTATAAACAAATTGTTTTAGGGAAGAAAGAAGGAAGGCTCTTCACATTGAAGATTCAAGGTAATGTTGGTCATGCCTTGTTTACTTATGGAGGACATAAGATCCCTGAGTTAGATCTTTGGCATAAAAGACTTGGACATTTCAATGAAAGAGGTATTAAGGATATGGTTAAGAATGGTCCAGTGCTTGGATTTCCTATTGTTGCAAGTCAACATATGACATATAGATGTGACGCATGTCGATTAGGTAAGGCTCATAAGCAATCATATTCTAAGCATGGTTTCATGTATTCAGAGAAGCTTGAATTGGTACATATAGATGTGTGGGGACCATCAAAGGATTTCAGTATAAATGGTTCAAGATATTATGTGATTTATGTTGATGATGCTACTAGGTGGATCACTATATATGTGATCAAAGATAAATCAGAGGTATTCAATACATTTAAACATTATCATGTGTATGCAGAAAGAATCACAGGTCAAAAGTTGAAGACTAAGGTCAGATGGAGGGGGAGAGTATTTCTCTAATGAGTTCAATGATTAATTATGGAATGCAGGTATATAAAGGGAAATTACTTGCAAGTACTCTCCTCAACAAAATGGTGTAGCCAAAAGGAGACATAGAGCTCTTGTTCAGTTTGCAAGATCAATGATAAAGGAGAAAAATTGTCCAAACTATTTGTGGGCTGAGGCTATAAATACAACTACATATTTGGTTAATAGGTTACCATGTAAATATTTGCAAGGTATGACACCATATGAAGCTTGGTGGGGTAAGAGACCTACCTTAGATCATTGCAAAGTGTTTGGATGTTTGGCTTATGCATATGTGCCATCTCAGTTGAGGCATAAATTGGAACCTAAAGCTGAAAACTATGTGTTCATTGGATATGATGATAAGCAGATGGGATATTGGTTGTGGAGTCCATCCACAAAGCAATTCCTTGTATCAAAGGATGTTATAATTGATGAGCAAGGTACTTGGTATGCAGGTACAATCAATAATCATGTAGGTGATGAAGAAATTTTGAATCAGAAGAAAGGTAAATCAAAGGTTCAGATATTTGATGAAGAAGAGAGCAATGAAGTACAAGTTGAAGTTGAAGAAGTGCCAAAGTTTGATCCAGAATGTGATGAACCAGAAACTTCAAGAAGTGGAGAACTCAGAAGGTCATCAAGACACAAATGGCAACCTACAAGGTATAGCTATGACACTTCTTTTTTGACTACTAAATACTATGCTTACATGGTGAAAACAGATGAAGACCCTCCTACATATGAAGAGGCAAAAGGTAAAAAAAATTGGGAGAAAGCTATGCAGGAAGAGTATGATGCATTGATGGAGAATGAGACATGGGATTTGGTTCCTAAACCAAATAGTCAGAAGATCATTGGATGCAAATGGGTCTACAAGACAAAGAGGTATGTAGATGGAAGTGTGTCTAGGTATAAAGCTAGACTTCTTGTGAAAGGGTATGCTTAGACATATGGTATAGATTATGATGAGACCTATAGTCATGTGGCAAAGATGACAACCATCAGGACACTCATAGCCATTGCTGCATGTAAAGGTTGGAGATTATGTTAATTAGATGTGAAGAATGCTTTTCTTAATGGTTATATTTCAGATGATGTTTTTATGGAGCAACCACAAGGGTTCAGAGATAAAAGATATTCAGAATATGTATGTAAGCTCAAGAGAGCTTTGTATGGTTTGAAGCAGGCCCCAAGGGCATGGAATTATAGACTTGTGAAGTTCTTGAAGGAACTTGGTTTTCAAGTATCTAAAGCTGATAGTAGATTGCTTGTAAGAGCAAGTGATGATGGGTTCATTTATATGTGCATATATGTTGATGACATAATTCTTACAGGTACAGATGAGAAGGGAATTCAAAGCCTCAAGAAGCAAATGGAGAAAGAGTTCAAGATTAGTGACTTGGGAGACTTGTCATATTTCTTGGGCATGTAGATCTCATATACTGAACATGGAGTGTATGCGACTCAATAAGGTATTTGAAGAACTTGTTGATCAAGTTTAAAATGGAAGATTGCAAGGTAGCACCTACTCCAATGGAGGTGAATCACAAATCGATCAGATATGGAGGAGAAGAATTCAAGGATATGAAGTTATATCAAAGTCTGCTTGGTAGTCTAATCTATACTACATTAACTAGGCCTAATTTGTCATATGCAATTGGAGTGTTGTCTCAATTCATGCATTGTCTTAGAGAAGAACATTGGGTTGTAGGACAAAGAGTGTTAAGATACATTAAGGGTACACTCAAGGAAGGTTTGTATTATGGTTTTACTTCAGATACAAACATCAAGATATATAGTGATACAGATTGGGTAGGTAATCCTAATGATAGGAGATCAACTTATGGATACTTGTGTTATGTGGGAGATAAGTTAATCTCTTGGTGTTCTAAGAAGCAACATATAGTTGTTTTATCATCTACAGAAGCAGAGTATAAAGGTATGGTTGAAGCTACAAAGAAAGTCATATGGTTGAAGATTCTCATGAAGAGTTTTGACATCATTCAAAGTACACCTACTATTCATGGAGATAATATGAGTTCATTGCATCTAGCTGCTAACCCTATTTTTCATGCCTGGACTAAACACATTGAGATTGAGTATCACTTCTTAAGAGAGAAGGTGATTGATAAGGAGATTGAAGTCATACATACTTCAACAAAAGATCAGATTGCAGATATGCTAACCAAAAGCTTGGATGGACCAAAGCTAAAAAGATTCAAAGACATGGCAGGTATAAAGAAGATCGAGAAAACCTTAATTGATGATTGAGGGGGAGCTGTTGGTGCAAACCAACCACCAATTGATGTTTTGGATAAATACTTGAAGTCAAAGGATGAAGAAAAGATCAATAATTGAAGATTGAGGATAGAGTATGTCAGGAAATGAAGACTTGTATACATATGTACATTAATTTGTAGTTAGCTCACTTATAACTTTTGTATGGTCATGAGCTTGTACATATATGCCTATATATACAAGTAGAAAGTTGGAGCAAGTATGAGAGAGTATGAGATGAGAAAAATTAGAATTTCTAATAGTCATTTGACACTTTAGAAGTAAGGAAGAACTCTCTCATCATTCAGATGTAAAATTTTTTAGAGAAGAGGAAAAATTGCACCCGATCTCTTGCTGAGTACTCCTTCTCTGTTTAATCTTTTGTGAAATGCTTTTGTACAAGTTTAAGTCTATAGTTGATTGACCTCTATACAAGTTTTCAGATCCTAATTGTGATCAGGCTGAGATAATTGAGAGTAGGAACATTTACATGTGTAAATGTGAAGAAGTGAAGTTGCAACAAGTGCAAAATTTGATGCTAATGTTTTGGTCAATTCTCCTTCCATAGTCTAAAGTTTTGAACAAGAAAGCACTCATTCTTTAAGTTGGAAGGCAAGCTACCTATGGATAAAATCATTTGATTAAATGGGTTGTACTTTGAGAGAACCATACTTTAGAAGTTGCAGGTTGTCAAAGTCAACTATACTATAGTACAATTTCAGACATAGGTGAATTGTTTGAATCATTTCTCAAGATCTACTGAGTCTTTTGAGACGATTTAACTTGCAGAAGGTGCGTGATCTTTAGACAACCCTCTGTGCAAAGTTTTATAAAAAACTTTACACATTTGATTAGTCAATGAATGAGTTATGTGCAACAGACTTTCTGAGTAGTGACTCTCTTCACAATTAGTTCAAAATTTTGATAATTTGGTATTGATCCTCCAAATTGGTAAAGGTTATGAATTATTCTTGATATAGAAGTGTGCTAACATCAAGGATAGCTTGTTCTTTCGGAGATTAATACTCTCCATCACAAAAGGCTCTCATGTTGAATACATAATAGTGGCTATTGACTATTTGACCAAATGTGCAGAAACAAAGGCCACAAAGAAAAACAATGCAAGAACCACTGTCAAGTTTCTATTTGAAAACATATTTACAAGATTTGGATTACCAATTGAAATTGTGAGTGATCAAGGTACAAACTTTATTAATGAAGTGATAGAAACATTCATGAATGAGTTCTTAATAATTCATAAGAAGTCGGCCCCATATCACCCACAAGCCAATGAACATGCAGAGAGTTCCAATAAGGTGTTATGTACAATTTTGATGAAAATTGTAAATAATGGATGATCAGATTGCGACAAACAATTACACCATGCTTTATGGGCTTTAAGAGTTGCTTACAAGACTACTATTGGTACTACACCATTCAATCTAGTATATAGCCAAAATGCAATTTTTCCAATTGATTTCTTGATTCCTACTCTTCTAGTAGCTGAGAAGTATGAGTGAATTGTCCCAACAATTGGATCAAATTGAAAAATTGCATGAGACTAGATTGCAAGCAGTTGTAGGCATCTGTGCAGCCAAAAGGAGACAAAAAGCATATTATGATGCCCATATCAAAGACAAGGGACTCAAGGAGGGTGATTTAGTCATGGTGTATACCTTAAAACATTATGCAAAAAAGTTGCAAAAGAGAGAAGATGGACTGCTAATGATCAATCACATTTCAACTAGTGGACTGGTTAACCTAGCCACCCTAGATGGAGAGATTTTGCCCAATTACATAAGTGGATGTCGTGTGAAAAAATACTCAGAACCCTTGACCAAAGAGATGTTGGCTAGAATTCTAGCATCAAAGAATCGAAAGGAAGAGGACGAGAGAATATGAGAAGAAGCAAGACTTGAAGCGCTAGAACAAATAGACAAGCAAAAAGAATGGATGTGTGAAAGAGATGAGATTGACAAGGAGAAGAACCAATCCCCATGGCCAACTATCGAGCATCAGAGAAGAAAATCCTAGGATACCAAATCAAGCAACCTACTTAAACCTAGGGGTGGGAATCAAGGAATATCACCTAGTGGATGCATTGATTGATACAAGAGCAGCATTAAGTTGCATACGCTCTTCATTAGCACAACAATTAAAAGCACAACTTAGACCAACTAATGCATATATGATGGGGATAGGAGGGAACACCATTGAATGTTTAGGTGAAGTTAACCTATCTTTACATTTAGGTAACAATTCGATGCAACAAAAGGTTCTAGACCAACTAATGCATATATGATGGGGATAGGAGGGAACACCATTGAATGTTTATGTGAAGTTACCCTATCTTTACATTTAGGTAACGATGATGACCTGATAGAAAAATTAGTGCTAGGTAAAGATTGGATATATGAATTCAAGGTGACAATCCAATTAGCTTTTAAAGGCTATATATCAGCCAAGATTGTGCATAGAGAAGTCTTTAGCCTATTAGATGAGAAACCTATAAAGATTGTGAGCCAAGGATTTAATGATTGTGAATGTATGCATGCTTGTGAACCTATACCGATGTCTAGACCTATCGAGCTCACTTCTGTTTTTTATCTAAGCACTGAAACCCACAATCATCCCATGCATGATATTCAACTAAGCCCTTCTTTTGCATCTAGCCAACTTGAGATACAAAGTGAGGTTTCCCTTCCAAGTGAGGAACAAAGAGGCACACAACCCAAAACAGAATTTCCATATAGTTCTCTACCAATAAGAAAGGGAATGAAGCAAATATGGATTCACAAGAATCAGCTAGACAACTACAAGCATCTGATTATAACGAATCTGAAGGAGGTTAATAGAAGGCAACATAGATAAAAACAACAAATCAAAGATCTCACTAAACAAATAGTATAGGTGTGGATACCAAAGAACTTGATGGAAGCTCAACCCTCAAGAAATCAAATATGGATACCCAAGATAGCATTCAAGGTCACTAAGGAGTAGCCACAGATACTACACGAAGGTAAAAATCGATCCAGGAAACCCTTCAAGAGCCAAAGCAACCACAAGAAGAGAAGACCACCTTGCAACCAAACAATAGCTCCACCAACAATACGATACATATGGAGAGTGAAAGAGAAGAGAAACCGAGCAACTCAGGGAAGCACAATTAACTTCAAGAATGACACTCAAAGCACCAAGACCAGGAAGATGTGGATCCCAAAGTCAGAACTGAAGATGCCATTGATGCAGGTGAAGAATTCCTCTTGCACTAATGTTGAGTCGAATGCACCTCAAGTATGCATGATAGGGCCACATTACAAGGCCATGCATTTGGCACACAAGTTTCACTGTATCAATAGTGGTGCACATTTCCCTTCACGGGAATAGGAAATCATGTGTACTATAAAATAATAATAATGAATAGAAATAAGCATTGTTTCGGCTATGATATTGACTTTTCTGTTTTCCTTTCACCAAAAAAGAAAAAAAATCATATAAAAAGACTAGGTACTATGTTCCTTCTACACTCTGTGAGTGGGGACATGATGCATGAAGTGGAAGACTTCACTACAATAATAAATGAAATTGATCACAATTTTGACACTAATCGAATCGATCACTCAAGTGCAGATGGCTTGCTCATTTTGAATCTACTCAAGAAGCATAAGTACTTTGTGTACCTAAGTCATGAAGACTTAGGGACTTGTGTCGATGAGACTAGACCTCAATCACCCCACAAGTGCATATAGTGGTGGATCAATACACGTTTTATTATCAATCCAAGGAACCATATGAAACAAGTGTATAGCTAACCTTTCCACCATGTCATATTGTTATACATGTAAAGGCGGTATGCATTCAGGATATGTCTTTTTGGCTGTGCTGAATTGAAGATGTGTGCACACATGACGGAAAGTGAAGTGCCTAACCTACAATGCATGTGAAAAGACTTAACTACCTCTATAACTCACTAATCCTTTGAAAATTTATGTCGCGATACCATTTATAGTAGTAAGCACAAATTTGAGCTTTTCTCCTAGCTCTAAACTCTGAATATGGCCAATAGTGGGTTTATTTTGATGCTCTCAATGAGACACATCCATTGGTCATATTTTCACTCAAATCTGACAGACATACTTCAAGTTATGAGCAAAATAGTGAATGGCAGAAAGCACCAACATTGACTTCACAATTCATAATGGCTCACACACACTACAACAGTCCAAAAGCAATGGGAAGGGATAGATAACAGTCCTACACACACATTCCAAGCATTACACACACACAAAAGATCATGGAGAAGGAGGAAAATAGCAGGAAAGAAGCAAATTCGAAATTCTTCTTCAATTCTTCAGAATGGCAAAATGTTGTTTACAAGAGTCACAAATTGACTTATATACATGTGCCCTAAAAATGGTCCTTTCACACAAGGGATCGACACTTTATTGACTAACTCTAATTTCTTACTATTTTAGAAGAGTTATGTTAGAAGGATTTGGGGCTTATGCATCTAGAGGACTCCTCTAGTGCATTTACATAGCTTCAAGGGAGTTTTATAGGATTTTGAAGAAGAAAATTTATGCTCATTAATTTGAAAATTTTGGGGCTCCTTTTCTGTGCCTCTTTTTCTCTGCAACACTCTCCCCCTCTTTGTCTATGTTGTCCCTTGACAAGCTTTGCTTTTTGTCTGCATCTTATCTATAGCTCCTTAGTACATGCACCCAGTGGTCGAAGAATCGATAAGGATTGTCAGACAGTTTGTTACTTTATCCGAACTAAGTCCTTTGCTTCTGTAATCCCCTTGGTATTCCTTACATTCATAAATCTGGGTTTTTGTGTTAAGTCAGGCTGCAATGCATGCCACTAGTGGCTAAGAATGTGCTATTCTTAGTCACCCGCTTCAACTTCTCAGCCTCTCCTCTTTCTAACTTTTGGTCCTCGGATATGTCTTTGTCTTCACACATCTGACCCTGTTGTATTGCCTGGATCCTGTTTACTTCTTTCAGTTGCATGCACCTGGTGGATGAGGAAGCTGTGTGCAACCTCCCTTGAAAGGTCTTGGATGTTATATTTCTTTGTTTCCACTCTTTGGGACCTGTTCCTTTGGCATTGTAGCGTGATGCATGCCCCTGTGGGGCTTTGGGCAGAGGGTAGTTCTTTCTTATTGAGTTGTTTTGTTCTTTGATCTTCTTCTTCTTCTTCTCTTTTTGCTTGACTCTCCCTCCACATGTCCCTCCTCCTGAACTCTGTCGTCCCCAACAGGCTTTTTGTGGCGACGTGAATAAGTTTGTATAACTTTTTGCTCTCTATGATTAAGTGAATTTGCTTGACATATCATTAGCTCTTTCCATTGAATTGACTTCTGGTGTCTGTCTATGATCTGCAAAAAAGCATTACTTCGATGTCATTGATTTGTGTTGTGTTATGAGTCTTACTAGGACTCTTTGGACAATCTCTAAATAGATGTTCCTTTCCACATTCATTGCAGTACCCTTCCCAAGTCCTAGGAGGTGCTAGGTTGTATGGCAGAGTGCATTCTCTTATGAAGTGGTCTCCTCCGCATCTATAGCAGGGTCCTTTTAGCACAAGTGGTCTAATGGGTGGTCTCATAGGTGTTGGTGCTTTAGGTGCAATGTACATTAGGTTTGCATACTCTGGCCCATAAGTGTTGTCATATCTTTCATAGCCATAGTATTGTTGGTCATAAGTTTGGTCATAATCCATCAGACTGGTGTCATAGGGGTAGTATTCTCCTTGGGTTTGTTGATATCCCTGATTTGTTGTTTCTATACTAGCTAAGGGTGTGGCTGGTACTATGGCTCTTTCCATGTTTTCCTCTGGTTGAGTATATTTAACTGGCACTATGTTCTATGGAAGGGGTGGTTGTTGTCTTAATACAGGCTACGATTGTCCATATCCTCCTTTTTCATATGGTCTAGGTGCTCCTTGTGGGCCTGGATAGGTTTTGTATCTTGGGATCTCTCTTCCTTGTTCTCTAGGAGGGTATCCATAAGGCATATACTGAGGTTGATTCATGGCCTTGACTGCCTCTTGAATGGGCAATTTTCAGTAGTATGGTTAGTGTATTTTTGCTCAATATGGCAATACAGGTTGGGTCCTTGGAGTGGCTGCCTACTGTATGGGTAAGCTTAAGGCATGCCTATTCCTCCTCTTGCATACATGTGAGATGGGTGATCTCCACCACATAAGCTGCATCTCTGAAGTATTAGCATTCTCATAGGTGGGTTTTGGTAAGTTCTCTATCCATGGACTCCTAACTTCTTGGCTACCAGATCTCCTAGCTCTTCCACATTACTAGAATTAGATGTCAATGTACTTCTAGTGTCTTCTAATTTAGTAGGGCTTGGTGTACTTTTGAGGTCATCAGCTAGGTTGTCTTATAGGTCAATGCGTTCTTGAAGACACTCGCTGATATCATTTTTTGTTGGGATGGTCTTTCTATTGGTGGGCACCTATCCACATATTGGTTAAATCTTTGGGCAGTTGTCTTTATGATTTCAATTGGGTTTTGTTTGAAGCTATGGATTAAGGATGAAGAGTTGTGTTTAATCCCTCTCTTGGTGAATTCTCCAATGAACTCTTAGAAGAATTGCTCAATATTTCCAAATTGATTTGGGTCCAATGGTTGGAACCAAGTCAAAGCCATCCCTGTGAGGGTAAGTCCAAAGGATTCATACTGCACAAAGAAGTCATCCACTTGTTTGGCTCGTAATACTTGTTTAAACTCCACGATGTGGTCATATGGTTCTCCTGTTCCATCATAGTGATTTCTCATGCATTTAGCAACTTGAATTGGTCTCAGCCTTCTTATAGGTTCTGGTGGTTTGCATCACAGGAATTGTTGGTCTAATCGGAGGCATTCCTGATTGCACACCTAGTGTGGTCTTGGTCTAATGGGTGGACGGTTCATGTTGCCTATTCTTGGGTGGGTTTGGTTATGTGACTGCACTCCTGGCATTGTGAATTGCACGAGTTCGATTGGGAACACTTTGTTGGCTCGTTTGTCCTGACATTGTATTCTCCGTTCCAGGATGAGTCCCAAAAGGATTGTGTGAGGTAGTTGCCTGCTCTTGAGGAGGGAATACATGCAATCCCATATATTTCAATTGAGACCTATCAACTACATCTACAGGCCAGTACCTTCTTTGGTTTTGATCTAAATATGTGACTCTAGACTCATCTTCGGGATCTTTCTACTCATAGAAAGTCATTAGGGTTACTTCCTGTCCTCGAGTGGATTAGTTGGTTTGTAATAGTAAGTCTGACCTATGGATCAGGTATACACCCAATAGGTAGTCATCTTGAGGTATCAAATCTCCTCTCAAGACTCGAGTCACCACTGACTTGCCCCTTGGGGTAGTCACTAACTCTTCAGGGTCAGGTCTCCCTGAGTTTCCTTGTCCCTCTAATTCTCCTTTCTCGTTGATCTGATCTGGGTTTTCTATCACTACGTAGATGTGACCTAATTTATCCATGTACACTCCTCCCTCATACTTGACTGCAGGCTTGGGCACTATTATTCATTCGATAGAATTTACCATTCTTGCCATGGACCAATTTAAACCATCAAGGTAAATAGGGATTCTTTGAGGATTGATGGACACATATTGCAGAGAGGTGTGGTATTCACACTCCATGGTTGACATAAAGTTCTCCCTAGGGACAGAACCATGCATGTCCTCTAAGGCCATGGGTAGCTCCTCCTTTGAATCACTAGAGGTGTCCATGTAGATCGAGTGATGACTAGCTTGAGTTGCGCTCCCTATCGATGAGATGACACTCTTCCAACTACTTAGCACCCATCTTGATCTTAAGTTCATTCACCCCTCTTGGCTTATGTTTACTTCCTAATTCCCCTCAATTAGCTCCTCAATCACTTCAAATTTTTCCCTTAAATAGCTTAAGTGGTTCTGGATGATACCACTCTTGGCGATACCACACAGATGATACGATACCAGTTTTCGTGTGATACGATACGAGAAACCTTTGACAATACGATACCAAAGAGTGGCATGATACAATACTGGAGGTGTAGACGATACGATACCTCAGAAACCCCACAATACGATACCTGATCAGCTAACAATACGATACTGCTCAATGCATGATACAATACCAAAGATTTACACGATACGATCTGGAAAAACTCGCTATACGATACCGAAAATCTCATGATACGATACTGATTCTATGGACGATACGATACCAAAATGTCAGACGATACGATACCACGTTTTGCACCATATGAAACTAGTGCATGTGACGATACGATACCAAAATCCTTGGCGATATGATACCACCGTTACACATGATACGATACTGCTCAGTCGACGATACGATGCCATGATTGACACAATACGATACTAGATGATACCGTGATATGATACCACCATGGCGACCGTGATCACGATACCAGCACTTGACGATACAATACCAGAATGGTATCACAATACCTCAAGTGGATATGCAACGATACGATACCCGGCGAGTATCGTGATACTAGGGAATTTTGGTATCATGATACCAAAACTCAACCGATCACGATACTTCAGCCAATTTTCATCTAAACTTAAAGTTTTTTGGTGCAAAGTGTTTCTTTCCCTCACCTCTTCACTCTCAACCCCTGTATCACCTAATGGACATCAAAAAACTCTCTGTTGTAACCCACGATACTGAAAAAGCTTTTAATCATGCACGCATGTGTTCTTAAGGTGTTTTTGATACCAAAAATTTGTATAGCTTACGTTCAAGGATTCCTCAACCAAACTTTGTGCTCTCAATGTCACTCTTTAGCTTGCTAGGCATGAGACCACACAGGTGATACCATTCATTGATCTGCTCACGATACCTGCTCTCACAATGACCAACTGAACTGATTTTTTTGGATTTTTATACTCCTGGATTACCTACTACCTCTACTGAACTAATTTAGATAAATTTTGGGATTTTTCTTGATGTTTTCTAGTTCTTCCTACTCAATTCCTCTCTCTTGACTAACCCTAACTCTTCCTTTACTTCCTCACTCGAGTGTGAAGTAACAAGTGATGAAGTTCTTGACTACTTGACACTGAACGAATTCACCTCTACAAGTATGATTCCTTCACTCCATAGCTATAACCATCACGAAGGCACCTTGGTTAGGTTTGTTCCCTGGAAACAGTGCCAAAAATGTGTGTACCTAAGTCGTGAAGCCTTAGGGACTTGTGTCGATGAGACTAGACCTCAATCGCCCCACAAGTGAATATAGTGGTGGATTGATACACGTTTAATTATCAATCGGAGGAACCATATGAACCAAGTGTATGAAGACATGTGCACACATGATGGAAAGTGAAGTGGCTAACCTATAATGCATGATGGGTTGTTGTGTTAAGTCGGGCTGCCACACATGCCACTAGTGGCTAAGAATGTGCTATTCTTAGTCACCCGCTTCAACTTCTCAGCCTCTCCTCTTTCTAACTTTTGGTCCTCAGATATGTCTTTGCCTTCATACATCTAAACTTGTTGTATTGATTGGAGCCTGTTTACTTCTTTCCACATCACGCACCTGGTGGATGAGGAAGTTGTGTGCAACCTCCCTTGAAAGGTATTGGATGTTATATTTCTTTGTTTCCACTCTTTGGGACCTGGTCCTTTGGTGTTGTAGCTTGATGTGTGCCCCTATGGGGCTTTGGGTAGAGGGTAGTTCTTTCTTATTGAGTTGTTTTGTTCTTTGATCTTCTTCTTCTTCTTCTCTTTTTGCTTGACTCTCCCTCCACATACTTGAGTTTCCCCTGGAATCTGTAACTTGGGCACGCGAACATTGGTTCTGTGATGATCAACTAGCAAATGAACATTTGTTCCTCATTACTATCAAAATCATGGATAGAGATCATCAATTTCCAGTGATGACTCGAGACTTTAGAGTACTCCAACATGAAATGCCAAGGACATTAGAAGTATGGACACACACTAGAATAGAAGCATACTTAATTGCATGCAAATGAGTGCAATCTATCACATACATCACCCACACAAGTGGAAATGGTGTCATGATACTTGAAACAACAACAAGCACAAAAACAAACGTTTCTCTCAGCTATGAAATTGGAATATGTTCAATACGAGGTTGGTTTCGAAGCTCTCAACGAGACACATCCAATAACGGTACTCCTGTTGGATTGTGACAAACCTGCTTCAAGTTATGGGCAAAAAAATAGAGTTGTGAACTTAGCTAATCATGTCACACAGCTTTTGAAGCTTCACACACACATTACACTCTTCAGAAAAGAAATGAAATGGATAGATAACACTTACTCAATTCAAGCTACAAACACACATGCAAGCTCACAAGCAAGGAGATAAAGGAGGAAGAAGAGGCAAACTCGAAATTCTTGTGCTCTCCATTCTCACAATGGACAAAGCCTTTCCAAAAGAGATACCAAGTGACTTATAAACATGTGCCCTAAAAATGGTCCTTTCACACAAGAGAATGGAACTTTATTGGAAATAGTCTAAATTCCTATTATTTTACAAGGGTAATGTTACAAATTCTATGGATATGCATCTAGAGGTCTCCTCTAGTCCTTTTACATTAGTGGAATATATTACAAGATGGATATTTTAGAAAAGCATATGCCCAATTTTGGAAAAATTTTGGGGGCCTTCTTTCTCTTCTCTTTTCTTTCCTTCTTTGCTCATGGCTCTTTACAACACTCTTGCTCTATGAAAAAAAGGTTTTTCACTTGGAGTTACCTCTTGGTGGATTGCACTTATGGCTTCAACCACCAATGCTTTAGTCCCATACCTTCCTATGCTATTTGGCTCCATTCTTTTTCTATGCATGTATCATATTTATTCGTGATATTTAATGGATTTGCTTAATGAATTCTTCATTTCATTACAAGATAAGGGTGGCTCCTTCAAAATAGATAGGACTCTTATTTATAATTATGGTTGCTCTAACCATCCTATCATTCAAATTCTTTCCTCATTCTCAAAACACTCATAGGATTTAGATGATAGTTAGATAAAGATGCTTAAATTTGAATTTTTTTTTTGCTTTAAATGAAACCCTATGACTTTGACTTATAGCCTTCATTTACCTAGATGAACATATAATTCCATTTTTTTTATCTTTAATGATCAATTATACGGAAGATGCATTGACAATGAGATAGGCTTCTTTAATTTGAAAGAATATAGGTCTAGTGCATGCTAGCAAGAGTCAAGATTTGTTTTTCTATACTTTGGGAGAAGGTTGCAATGGATTTATACTTATCTCTTGTTGGTACATATAACTTACCGTAATCTTATATAAAAAATATATTGTGAAATGTTGGAACATATATGAACATTAATACAAAATAATGATGTTACTTAGTATTTAACAAATGATATAAGTACACAAAAATACATGAGAGAAAGGAAAAAAAGTTAGGTCTATTATGGAACTCATAATAATAAAGAAAATGGATTTTTCTTAAAATTGATATAAATATATCAAGATGTTTAAGACATCCAATGGGTCTAATATGTGTCCATTTTATGTTTGATGACATAAAAATATGATAACTTACCTTACTTTTTAAGAAAGCTTTTTTTATGGACTCTATTCCTCTAATAGATTACCAATGGGTACAAAAGAAAAAAAAAACAAGAAGAAATGGCATCCAAATCAACCTTATACTTCCATATTTTGTGGGAAAATTTCTATGCATGTAACTCCTAGAATATAAGGATAAAAAGAATTTTTGAATCATGAATAATTTAAGGTGTGTAGCTCAAGCGTAAGCACCACCTCCTTTACTTGTCAATCCGCGGAGACGTGAGGACCAGTATGAAGACCACGAGCAAGTGAAGGCACTAGTGCGTGAGTGAAAGCACACAAACATGCACACACATACACACACACACGCGCGCAAGGTAAGATCAAAGAGAGGAACAATAGAAGGGCTTTGATTACAAAAGAAATCTATTACAAAACTGAAATCTACAAGAAGCTAACCCCAAAAATGAGCTCTCTAGCTCTTTTTATAGGTTTTTGACTAGTTTTGGCCCTGTCCAGACCTAGTGTCCGGCCTAGTTAAAAATTAGGTTCCAGGGCTTATTTGAGGGCTCAAACGAAGTCTAAAAATTATGAAAATTGGTACGATGGTACTTCTAATGCTCCTCAAGCTCGAGGACTCCTTGGCTTGCACAAAATGGAGCTACAAAAAGGTGAAATGATATTTACAATGGTTTTTAGTGATGAAACTCACTATTTTATAGGGATACCTTCTGATAATTTGACATGTACTTCTTGGAGCTCCCTACTTGCTCCTTCTTCTTGTGTGTGTCCACCTTTCTGATGTGCTTCCATGCTTGTGCTTGACCTTGAGTTCCAACACTCCCCCCCTCTCAAGTCTGTCGTCCCTGACCGACCCTTGTTGTAATGGTTGTTCTAGGTAGTGCTTTGGGAGGTGGTGTCCATTCTATATTCCAATTGTGGCAAGGTTGGTTATCCTGTTCTTCATTTGTCACTACAAGCCTTTGTAAGTTGTCGTCCCTTGGTCTGTACATCTTCGTTGGGTTCCAGCATGACTGTGTCATTGTGCATCTCCATTGATGTCCTCTCGATTTTCCAAAGACGATGTTCATAGTAGTCATGCCAAGTACTCGTAGCCCATGATGGGTAATGGGTAAGTGTGTTCGTGCATGGGTTGAGAAAAATATGTGCCTTGTGCACGGCCTTGTAATGTAGCCCTATGCATGCTTACTTGGAAAATGCATCGGAAGAAGTATGGTACAAAAATTGGGGGTCTTGATCGAAGTGCTGAAGGGTATGCCAACAAAGAGGTTTCCTAAGCTATCATGGTTATGATGTTTCCAAAGTAAAGATACGTACCATGAAGAAGGTCGATCGATGTTCATCTCTTTGTGTTGTACACTCGGCCTTTGGGATGGAACATTGTTGATGAATGTCCGTGTTGATGGTCCACTGATGAGATCCTTTGAGTGGCTAATCCTATCATAAGAAGGAGTCTTCTCATCCAGTATGCATACAAAGATTTGCAGGGTACCATAACTACTCCTTGCAGATATCTCCCTGGATGCTCTGGTACATGCAGTAGTTAAGCATCACTCAAGTTGTGGAACTTCAAGCTCTTCCCTCCTAGCATGGTAAGGGGAAACAATAGTTGTGGATGTCATGTTCATGCAAAGTTCTTGACATCTACCAGAAAAGGCAGCAATTATATCATCTGCTAGCTGAGGCACACTTCTATCCAAACTGATAAATGCCCAGGAATCAACAGCTCCACCTTCAAGTAAGCATGACTCATTCATGTTTCATGAGCCAAACCTAGGAACCAGTTCTCTCTCTCTCTCTCTCTCTCTCTCTCTCTCTCTCTCTCTCTCTCTCTCTCTCTCTCTCTCCTTTTTTTTGTTTTTTTTTTTTAAGGAACAATGTCACCAAACAAGAAGACAGATGTTAGTATTAGAAAAAAATGATTGACATATGTCAATGTGCTCTTGTGCATGGGACTTTCAAATGTGTCTATGCACGGCCGTGTAATGTGGCCCTATATTAATGCATACTTTGGAAATGCATGACTTGAATGGTGCAAAAGATAGGGTTGTGCAAGGAGCACATGGTTATCGCTTGTCGAGGCTTGATGTCACTTGTTGATGCCATCTTTGTTGGAGGTATCCATTGTATCTCGAGATGAAAACTGATCATTCCTCTTTATAGGGATCCATTTGAGAACGGTATGCGATTGGGTGGGGATCACCTTTAGCCGCTTCATGTTTGAATGATTTCTTGAGTGTTTGATCCATCGTGGTTGGCTCTTTGCAGTAGAGGTTCTTTGATCTTTTTTGGAGCTCTGAGCTTGATTCAGTCCCTTACCTCGCCCTAGTGTCTTTGTTGTGCAGGTTGTTGCCTTGAAGTCCCCCCTTGGATTCTTTCTGAGTTTAGGCTTGATTGCTTTGGGTCCTTTGATTAGAAGTGGTCTTTTTTGATGATAAGTCATGGTAGGCCTAGACCATAGATTTTGAAGTCTAGTGTGAGGGGGCTGATTTTGTACAAGGGCTTTCTTTGGTACCCATATCATAGTGCGATTCGGTTGGGCTCTAAGTAATTTCTTGGCCACCCAAATTTGCTTGACATTACCAAGAAAATGTGATTTCTGTTTCTTGATGTAAGGGTGTTTGGGTCCTTCTATGTGAGTTTTTTGAGAAAACTCATCTTTACATGGGGAATGCAAAAAAGGCTGGTCTTCTATACATTCATCAGGCTTAAGCAAGGGATCAATGGGTTGTGGAGTTTGAGATTGATCTAGAGATTCATCGAGACATTTATCCTTATCACACATGGAATCCCTAGGTGTACAAATGGGTGATGGATTGTCATGATTCACCCTAGAGTCGACATCATTTTCCACATCAGTGATACAAAGTATTTGTTGGTCCTCTCCTTCTTGATGATATGAGTGTAGATCATCCCTGCTTATGGTTTCAGGAGTGGAATCCAAATTTATAGGAACAGAGGGTCCTTCCACATCCCCCAAACACTTGGAGTCCTCCATTTCTCCATTCTCCAAGGTTTCCTGTGGTTTACTCAAAAAAGGATTAGATTCAAAAACATGAGTAGAAAGAAAATTTTGTGTATGAAAAGCACAATCTTTGAAAAGATGATCTTGTCCCCAATTCTCACAAGGTGGATAGTCATTAGGATTTTCAATAGACATATATGTAGAAGCGGGCAAAACAGTTGGACACGACACCTCAAATTCTCAATGATTTGGTGTAATGAATCTTTGGGTGCCAATGATCAAGTCTTCATCTATAGCGTCCATGACAAAGAATGTTTCCAAAAATTGCATATCACCCACCATAACAGGCAACACAACTTGAGCCATGCAATCATAATGTTCACCATCCATGAGGATAGAAGAATGAGTTCTTCGTTGAATGTTCTCAGAAATAATGACCACTAGGTCAATATGAATTAAATTCCACTCACAATTAGGGTTGATATAAACACTCATCCTCCTATGGTCATATCCTATTTTGATATCCACAAAAGCATTATCATATTCTCTTGTTGCAAGTAAGGATCCTACCCCCTTAGACATTTCCCCCCCTTATGTGAGATGATTTCATGCATTTCATGTTTATCTCCCTTCTCTTTTTCCATATTAGCCCCCTTTCTTCTCTCTTTTGTTTTTTTCTTTCCCATGGAACAATTTTTCTCCCCCTTGGTATTGCTCAAAAATCCTTTGAGCCCCCTTGGTTTCCTAGTCCCACTTGAAGCCCAACTTCAAATTATCCTATCTAAAAATCAACGCGTTATTCTTATAAAAAACATTTGAGATCATGTAGGATTCAAAATGAGTTTTCCAACGAGCTATAGAGCTCAAAAAATGGACTTTGGATGAAAAAGTTATGTCAAATCAGGCTCCTGGGGGTCAAAACAGGCAAACTGGACCTTTTGGAAAAAATCACGATTTTGTGAAATCAAGAGAATTGCGATTTTGTGAACTTCAAGAGAATCGCAATTTTGTGAACATCAAGAGAATCGCGATGCTTTGGACTTCAAGAGAATCGCGATGCTGTGAAATCAGAGAATCGCGATGCTATGAAATCAGAGAATCGCGATGCTGTGAAATCAGAGAATAGCGATGCTATGAAATCAGAGAATCGCGATCCTGAGAAACCAAGAGAATCGTGATCCTATGAAACCAAGAGAATCACGATTGTGTGAAATCAAAGAATCGCGATTGTGTGAAATCAGAGAATCGTGATTTTGTACCTTGAGAATCGTGTTTTCACAAAATCGTGTTTTTGGCTGAAAATCGTGATTTGTGAGAATCGCGATTTTGAGCAAAGAATCGTGTTTTTGAGAATCGCGATTTTGAGCAGAAGATCGTGTTTTTGAAAATCACGATTGCCAACAGAGAATCGTGTTTTCACAGAATCGTCTTTTCACATAATCGTGTTTTTGACATGAAAATCGTGATTGCCAACAGAGAATCGTGCTTCAGAGAATCGTGTTTTAGAGAATCGTGTTCTAGAGAATCGTGATTTTGTCTCAGAGAATCGTGGTTTCCAAAAGTTTAGAGAATCGCGATTTTGAGCACAACCACAGAATCGCGATTCTGAGAATGACCTCAGAATCGTGTTTCCTTCAGAGGGTTTTTAGGCGGGAAATAGAAAATCGTGATTTTTCAAAAAAATTTGAATTTTTCACAGAATCGTGTTTTTTGGCGGGAAACTCAAATTTCTGAGCGCCGAGCAATGGCGAGCTCCGTAGGTGCAGAAAGTCATGAAAAAAACACAGCGCTTGCTCTCCCTTGCACCTCCTAACTCCTTCTCACACAATAATGCATGAAAAATGGTATGAAAATGGTGAAAATGCACTAAAAAAACAAGAAATTTCTATGAAGAAGAAGATGGAGATGATGATGATGATGAAGATGAAGAAGAAAAATCAGAAAATGAACAAAAATGACAGTTTTTTTACCTTCCAACATCGCAAATCTACGATCTTACCATCAAAACACTCGTCCTCGAAGCTCTCTCCCCGGCAACGGCGCCAAAATTTGGTGTAGCTCAAGCATAAGCACCACCTCCTTTACTTGTCAATCCGCGGAGACGTGAGGACCGATATGAAGACCACGAGCAAGTGAAGGCACTAGTGCATGAGTGAAAGCACACAAACATGCACACACATACACACACACACGTGCAAGGTAAGCACTACAAGAAAAAGGGGGGTGTAGTGACGCCCCCGAATCGGAAAAAAAAACGGGATTCGTTGCTTATGCGACGCGCTCGTCGCATAAGCGACGGTACGAATTTCGATTTTTCTTTTTTGCCCGACCCCCGTCGCCTAAGCGACGCTAGAGTCGCTTATGCAACGCTATTTAAGAAGCGTCGCTAGAACCGTCGCTGCCTAGCGACGAACTCAACGACATTGGCAAACTGTAGAGCGTCGCATGTGCGACACTCTGGAATGTAAAAAAAAAATTTTTGATTTCTCCCGGCACATTTGTGCCGGGACTTGGACGCGAGCAAGAAGAGAGAGACCGAGAGAGAGAGAGAGAGAGAGAGAGAGCGCGCGCGCGAGAGGGAGGGAGAGAGAGAACGAGACCATTGGCAGGTATGTGCACACACACACACTTACACACACATACATATGTACACACACATATACACACATAGACACACACACATACACATAGACACACACACACATACACACAAATACACACACATATACACACATACACAATGCATAATGCATACACATACACACATGCACACATAATGCATACACATGCACACACATATACATACATAATTCACATGCATACATAGACATACATAATGCATATGCATACATAATGCACATGCATACATACACATACATAATGCATACACACACATATGCATACATCATGCATACACACACATACACACAAATGCATACATACACACATAGACACATACACACATAGACACATAAACACACATAGACACATACACACACATAAACACATACACACTCATAGACACACACACATACACATAGACGCGCACACACATATACACACACATACACACATAGACACATACACACATAATGATGCATTCACACACATACACATGCATACACACATAGACACACATATACACACACACATCCAAACATACACACTCATAGACACACATAATGATGCAGTCACAGACATACACATGCATACACACATAGACACACATATACACTTACACATCCAAACATACACACTCGTAGACACACATTCATACACACACACATCCAAACATACACACTCATAGACACACACACATACACATAGACGCCCACACACATACACACACATAGACGCGCACACACATACACACACATAGACACACACATATACACACACAGACACATACACACATAATGATGCATTCACACACATACACATGCATACACACATAGACACACATATACACACACATACACACATACACACACATATATGCATACACACACACATAGAGAGACATACACACACATACACATACATGCATACATATGCATACATATGCATACATAATGCATATGCATACATACACATACATAATGCATACACACACATATGCATACATAATGCATACACACACATACACAAACCTATGCATACATACATGCATACACACAAATAGACACATACACACATAGACACATACACACACATAGACACATACACACACATAAACACATACACACTCATAGACGTAGCGCGACACATACACATAGACACACACACATACACACACATACACACACATATACACAAACACATACACACATACACACATACACACATACACACATAATGATGCATATACACACATACACATGCATACACATACATATGCATACATACATGCATACACATACACACACATAGATACATACATACACATAAACACATACACACTCATAGACACACACACATACACATAGACGCCCACACACATACACACACATAGACGCGCACACACATACACACACATAGACACACACATATACACACACATATACACACACAGACACATACACACATAATGATGCATTCACACACATACACATGCATACACACATAGACACACATATACACACACATACACACATACACACACATATATGCATACACACACACATAGAGAGACATACACACACATACACATACATGCATACATATGCATACATAATGCATATGCATACATACACATACATAATGCATACACACACATATGCATACATAATGCATACACACACATACACAAACCTATGCATACATACATGCATACACACACATAGACACATACACACATAGACACATACACACACATAGACACATACACACACATAAACACATACACACTCATAGACGTAGCGCGACACATACACATAGACACACACACATACACACACATACACACACATATACACAAACACATACACACATAGACACATACACACATAATGATGCATATACACACATACACATGCATACACATACATATGCATACATACATGCATACACATACACACACATAGATACATACATACACATAAACACATACACACTCATAGACACACACACATACACATAGACACACACACATACACACACACATACACATATAGACACAAACACGTAATGATGCATACACACATACACATGCATACACACATAGACACACATATACACTTACACATCCAAACATACACACTCATAGACACACATTCATACACACACACATCCAAACATACACACTCATAGACACACACACATACACATAGACGTGCACACACATACACACACATAGACGTGCACACACATACACACACATATACACACACAGACACATACACACATAATGATGCATTCACACACATACACATGCATACACACATAGACACACATACACACATACACACACATATATGCATACACACACACATAGAGAGACATACACACACATACACATACATGCATACATATGCATACATAATGCATATGCATACATACACATACATAATGCATACACACACATATGCATACATAATGCATACACAAACCTATGCATACATACATGCATACACACACATAGACACATACACACATAGACACATACACACACATAGACACATACACACATAGACACATACACACACATAGACACATACACACACATAAACACATACACACTCATAGACGCGTAGCGACACATACACATAGACACACACACATATACACAAACACATACACACATAGACACGTACACACATAGACACATACACACATAATGATGCATACACACACATACACATGCATACACACTCGTAAACACACACACATACACATAGACACACACATATACACACACACAGACACACGTAGACACTTACACACATAATGATGCATACACACACATACACATGCATACACACATACAAACACATATACACACAGACATACACACATAGACACATACACACGTAATGATGCATACACACATACACATGCATACATAGACACACATAATGATGCATACACACACATACATATGCATACACACACATATGCATACATACATGCATACACATACACACATAGACACATACACACACATAGATACATACATATACATAAACACATACACACTCATATACACACACACATACACATAGACAACACACACATATACATACACACATACACACATAATGATGCATACACACACATACACATGCATACACACACATATGCATACATACATGCATACACATACACACATAGACACATACACACACATAGATACATACATACACATAAACACATACACACTCATAGACACACACACATACACATAGACACACACACACACACATATACACACACACAAACACACATAGACACTTACACACATAATGATGCATACACACACATACACATGCATACACACATACAAACACATATACACACACATACACACATAGAGACATACACACGTAATGATGCATACACACATACACATGCATACATAGACACACATAATGATATACACACACATACATATGCATACATACATGCATACACATACACACATAGACACATACACACATAGATACATACATATACATAAACACATACACACTCATAGACACACACATACACATAGACAACACGCACACATATACATACACACATACACACATACACACATACACACATACACACATACACACATAATGATGCATATACACACATACACATGCATACACACATATATGCATACATACATGCATACACATACACACATAGACACATACACACACATAGATACATACATACACATAAACACATACACACTCATAGACACAAACACATACACATAGACACACACACACATATACACACACACAAACACACATAGACACTTAGACACATAATGATGCATACACACACATACACATGCATACACACATACAAACACATATACACACACACATACACACATAGACACATACACATGTAATGATGCATACACACATACACATGCATACATAGACACACATAATGATGCATACACACACATATATATGCATACACACACATGCATACATACATGCATACACATATACACATAGACACATACACACACATAGATACATACATATACATAAACACATACACACTCATAGACACACACACATACACATAGACAACAGACACATATACACACATACACATGCATACACACATATATGCATACATACATGCATACACATACACACATAGACACATACACACACATAGACACATATACACACATACACATGCATACACACATATATGCATACATACATGCATACACATACACACATAGACACATACACACACATAGATACATACATACACATAAACACATACACACTCATAGACACACACACATACACATAGACACACACACACACACATATACACACGCACAAACACACATAGACACTTACACACATAATGATGCATACACACACATACACATGCATACACACATACAAACACATATACACACACACATACACACATAGACACATACACACGTAATGATGCATACACACATACACACGTAATGATGCATACACACATACACATGCATACATAGACACACATAATGATGCATACACACACATACATATGCATACACACACATATGCATACATACATGCATACACATAGACACATACATACACATAGATACATACATATACATAAACACATACACACTCATAGACAGACACACATACACATAGACAACACACACATATACATACACACATAAACACATAGACACATACACACATAATGATGCATATACACACATACACATGCATACACACATATATGCATACATACATGCATACACATACACACATATATGCATACATACATGCATACACATACACACATACACACACATAGATACATACATACACATAAATACATACACACTCATAGACACACACACATACACAGACACACACACATATACACACACACAAACACACATAGACACTTACACACATAATGATGCATACACACACATACACATGCATACACACATACAAACACATACACACACACACACACACATACACACATAGAAACATACACACGTAATGATGCATACACACATACACATGCATACATAGACACACATAATGATGCATACACACACATACATATGCATACACACACATATGCATACATACATGCATACACATACACACATAGACACATACACACACATAGATACATACATATACATAAACACATACACACTCATACTCACACATATACACACACATACATACACACACATGCATACATACACATACTTAATGCATACACATTTACATATGTACACGTATATATATTGATTTCTAACCATTTTGTTTTATATGTTAGGTATTATGGATCCTAGTAGAGAGAGAAAGGTGAAACTCACTCTCATAAAAAATCTTATGAGAGGAAGAGTTTCGTCTGATTCTCTAGGGGGCCATAATGCGGGAGTACGCAGAGATGCCTGATGAGGAGCTGGATTATACGATCCAGATGCTTACGCGATCAGACGAGGGCTCTTCTGCGGCTCCACACACAGGAAGAGAGCTATCTGCTCATAGGTATGTTTTTTTCATAAACTTTTTTAATGATATTATAACACATATTTTTATTTATTTCTATCTATCTATTTTTAGGATACCTATACCACCTCCAGCATGTGATAGCAGAGCACAGACATTGCCTATGAGGACATGCATAGGCACGTTAGGACTAGAGTGCGACATAGAGCCAGAGGGGAACATTGTATACATAGGAAATGGATTGAAGTTCAAAAGGAGAATGCACGCACTATGCGACTCTTACCTGCGCTTTATCCACTTACCGTGGAAGTAAGTAAAAGTTTTACATATAAATTGAAATATATATCTTATGTTTTATTTACATTATGTTTTTTATTTTTGTAGTGAGCATGATGACAGGGATAAAAAGTACGTGCTCAGTTCACTTGAGACGGAGTTTGGGACAGGGTGGTCGCTTAAGTGGTGTTTAAAAGAGATACGGACACTTATGGCTCATCGTCGCGACAATGCAGGGTATGTATGTATATGAGAGAGAGAGAGAACACTAATCTCGATATTAGGGTTTTGAAATCCCTAATTTAAAAACTCTAATTCAACCTTTTAGCCGTATGTTTGAAGTATATGTACACCTCCAACGTCCTACTTGTTAAAAAATCAAGCTTCAAAGTACAAATTCGTGGGCAAACTAATTTTTACAAGTGGACCAATGTATGAAGGCCTCAAGTCACGAGATTTCCCCAAAAGGAATCACTCAACAACTCCCCAAATCATTGCAATCAATTCCTCTAACTTAGAGAGGAGCAATTTTAGGAAAAGAGGTTCCTAGATTGTAGGAGTCTACTTGCTCTATTTAAAACAGGCTTGGATCACGACTTTTTGAGTGATCCCGTGTGTTTCTTTGGTGTATTAGATTGTTCTTAGAGGGCTGGAGCTCCAGCAAGCAACCCCCTAGCTTAAGCAAGCCCCCTTCTTGCTTCCATCCCAAGTTTGGGTTAGGATATCTCACTGTCTATGCTAGCAGTGACTAGTCTTTATTTCTCTGAGTTGTATCCATTCGTTCTCCTATTGTAGAAATCCATTTGCTATGATTTTACTCTTGTTGGAGAGCTAATATAGTCCTCTAATTTTGGTTCAAATCTCAGGATCTGTCTCTACATATTCTCTGAGTTATTGTATCTAGAGTGAAGGTGTGTCTCTGGCACAGGTCTGTGAGAGTGTTGGCAAAGTAGCCTGACTTGCAGACATTGCCATTTCATGTGTGAGCATCCATTTTAGTTGAAATTTGTCTTGTTAGAAATCTCTTTAAGTCTACTGTGAGTGGTTAAAATATCTTGGGAAATCTCTGTACCAGCTCTGAGAAATAACCAGAACACCAGAACAGTGTCCAGTTGAGTGTATCTTGGGAGGTCACATTTCGCTTCTAGTTGCATAGGGAGTTGTCAAATCTCCCAATAGTGGTATCAGAGAATTTGGAAAACAGTGGTATCAGAGAATTTGGAAGTTCTTGGAGGGCATCCATTACAAAGCAAAAGAGCTATTTGAGCTAGAGTTTAAAAGGTTTCTTCATCAAAGGAAACTGGACAAAGATTTTCATCAAGGGGGAGCACTTGATCCTCGTCAAGTGAAGCATACTTGGAGTTTATCAAAGGAGATCTAATCTTGGAGGTAACATCAATTTACTTTTGCATCACTAGCACTTCAAGGAGGTATTGGAAGAGTTCCAAACCTTAGGGAAAGCAAGATATGGCTGAGTTCAACACTCAAATAGAGAAACTTGACAAAGGCAACTATCAGCCTTGGAAGTTTAGGATGTCAAACTATCTCATGGGCAAGGGTCTTTGGGGTTTGATCAGTGGGACTGATCCAAGACCTAGGTTGGGGGATAATCCAACCAATGACCAGCTGAGAGCATTTAGGCAATGGAATGAGCGTGACAAAAGAGTTATTTTCATTCTTTCACAACACATTAGCAACAGTATGATAGGGCACATTCAAGACCTAGACTCAAGCATGAGAGTTTGGGAAACTTTGGAGAGGCTCTACTCCACTAGTACTAAAGTAAGGAAGATTCAACTTAAAAATGAGTTAAACAATCTAAAGAAGACCTCAGGGAGTAGCATCAACGACTTCATTCTCAAAGTCAAGGAACTTTCAGATGCATTGGGATCTATTGGCAACCACATAGATGATGATGATCTAGTGGCGTATACCCTCAATGGTTTGAGGGATGATGAAAAGTAGAAACCATTCACCACTTCAGTTTATGTAAGGGACACACTTCCAGATTTTGAGCAACTAGTTTCTCTTATGGTAACCGAAGAAATGAATATAAATGGAGGTTCATCAAAGGGCAAGGATGCCCAAGTGTTTTATGCAGGAAACTCAAGGGGCAAAGCACAAAGAGGCAACCAAAGTAGGGGAAGAGGAAGATTTGGAGGAAGACAAAGCAATCAAGGACATGACCAAGAAGGCTCTTCATATAAAGGAAGAGGAAGGACAAGAGGAAGAGGAGGAAGACATCAACAATCAAGAAGCCAAGATGGTCAAGGATGCTACATATGTGGACGACATGGACATTATGCAAGGGATTGCTATCAAGGGAGCAACCAAAGGAGTTACAACAAAGCCTCAACTTACAAAGGGCAAGGTAATTGTGCATCCACTAGCTCTGAGAATGAAAATCTCCTTATGATGCATATGTATGGAAGCTCAAACAATGTAGATACTACATGGTATATCGATAGCGGTTGCAACAACCATATGAGTTGCGACCAAACTTTGTTCACTAATCTACATGCTCCAAGTGGTAAAGGGCATGTAGAAACAGGGGATGATACAGCCCATGAGATCACACACATAGGTGATGTGGTTTTGGATGACACATGTTTGCAGGTTGAAAAAGGCTCTTTATGGCCTAAAACAAGCACCAAGGGCCTGGAATCATAGATTGGTGGAATATCTTATCAAGTGTGGATACAAACAAAGTGATGCAGATCACTCTCTCTTCATGAAGCAAAGAGGTGAACTAGCTGCCTACATTTGTGTTCATGTCGATGATCTTATTATCACAGGTAATGACATAAAGGGAATTGAAGACATAAAATCCAAGCTAGGTAAAGAATTTAAGATCTCAGATCGTGGGGAATTGAGGCACTTTCTTGGCATTGAAGTTGTTTACAAACAAGATGAAATCATGTTGATGCAAAGGAAGTACATTGTAGATGTACTTGAAAAGTTTGGAATGATAAATTGCAAGCCAATCTCCAATCCAATGGAGGTTAATTTGAAGTTGAGCTCTAGTGATGCTAATCCTCTTGAAGATGACACTTTGTATAGGTCTATTGTTGGATCGCTTAATTATGCAACCATCACAAGACCCGATATAGCTTACGGAGTAGGCGTCTTGTCACAATTTATGCATAGTCCAAGGACTACTCACTTGTTTGCAGCAAGAAGAATGCTTAGGTACTTAAAGGGTACTATAAATGAAGGAATATGCTATGCATATGATGATGATTTGTAGGTCAAGGCATACTCTGATGCAGATTGGGCCGGATCCAAAGAAGATAGAAGAAGCACTAGTGGTTATCTAGTGATGCTTGGAAGCAAAGTTATATCTTGGATGTCAAAGAAGCAACCGACAGTTGCTTTATCATCTACAGAGGTTGAGTATAGAGCACTTGCACAAGTCACATGTGAACTTATGTGGCTTAAGAAGTTGTTTATGGACTTGAATTTGCAGGTTGATACATATCCTATCTATTGTGATAACTTGAGTAGCATACACCTCGCTTCAAACCCTGTTTTCCATGCAAGAACCAAGCACATTGAAGTGCATTACCACTTCATAAGGGAAAAGGTATTGACAAAGGAGATTTCAGTGATTCATATAGGTACAAAAGACCAAGTTGCTGATATGTCTACAAAGGCATTGGATGGCACAAAGCTCATGAAGTTCAAGCAAGGCATTAGCATGAAGGACCTTGGATGAAGATGAAGACTGAAGCTTGAGGGGGAGTGTTAAAAAATCAAGCTTCAAAGTACAAATTCGTGGGCAAACTAATTTGTACAAGTGGACCAATGTATGAAGGCCTCAAGTCATGAGATTTCCCCAAAAGGAATCACTCAACAACTCCCCAAATCATTGCAATCAATTCCTCTAACTTAGAGAGGAGCAATTTTAGGAAAAGAGGTTCCTAGATTGTAGGAGTCTACTTGCTCTATTTAAAATAGGCTTGTATCACGACTTTTTGAGTGATCCCGTGTGTTTCTTTGGTGTATTAGATTGTTCTTAGAGTGCTGGAACTCAAACAAGCAACCCCCTAGCTTAAGCAAGCCCCCTTCTTGCTTCCATCCCAAGTTTGGGTTAGGATATCTCACTGTCTATGCTAGCAGTGACTAGTCTCTATTTCTCTGAGTTGTATCCATTGTTTCTCCTATTGTAGAAATCCATTTGCTATGATTTTACTCTTGTTGGATAGCTAATATAGTCCTCTAATTCTGGTTCAAATCTCAGGATCTGTCTCTACATATTCTCTGAGTTATTGTATCTGGAGTGAAGGTGTGTCTCTGCACAGGTCTGTGAGAGTGTTGGCAAAGTAGCCTGACTTGCAGACATTTCCATTTCATGTGTGAGCATCCATTTTAGTTGAAATTTGTCTTGTTAGAAAGCTCTTTAAGTCTACTATGAGTGGTTAAAATATCTTGGGAAATCTCTGTACCAGCTCTGAGAAATAACCAGAACACCAGAACAGTGTCCAGTTGAGTGTATCTTGGGAGGTCACATTTCGCTTCTAGTTGCATAGGGAGTCGTCAAATCTCCCAATACTACTAGAGAGATGTCTCTCCTCCCAACCTTATGCCTCTATATATAGCTACTCGAATCAACGAGGATCATAATATATGTAAAGATATATACACATCATGTAGATAGGATACATAAATATAAAATGGAGTAGATATATTATGCATCACACATACATGCCTAAATGCACACATAAATATATATATACATACTAACATATTTACATGTACATATTTACACATACATGTACATGCCTACATGCACACATAAACATATATATACATGCATACATATTTACATGTACATATTTACACATAGACACATATACATATATACATGTACACAATTATAAACACTTGCATATATTACGTACATGAATACATGAATATTTTACATAAATGCATATGCATATATACACATATGCATATTTAACACATGTATACATATATCATACACATGCAAACACATACATATACATGAAATACATATATATGCATACTAACATATGTATACATATAATACACATGAATACACACACATATGCATACATACATGATAAAAATTTACTCCTCGAAGATAAAGCTATATATAAAATAATTAGGCATGCACCCGAGCTTCATGTTCTAACTTAGAAGAACATGATTTCATCTCTCTAGTAGGATTCATCGTTATTCAAGTTAATAAAAAAAACCTAGTATCTGATATCCATTCAGAAGCTTCAAGTTATTGATCGATAACTAGAGTAGAATTTACTATCTAATCTGCTCATATGTTTTCATTATTTCCATCATTTTGGTAAGACATCAATATAGTCTCATCTTCATTATCCTTATTGATTTCATTTATTTCTTCTATTGTTAAATCTATGTTCTCATGAATCACATCATCTATTGGTGGATTAATATCTATTTCTGGTAATTCCTCTTCCTCATCAGTAGAATCAACATGTAGAGAATTATCCTCTTCATCAAAAAGATTAGTATCATTATCACGTATAATGAGTCTAATTTCTATTCCAGATGTTGATGTATCAGTATCTGATGTTGAATCATCAAGAGGACTTTCTTCAATCTCTCTAACAATAAACTATTCAAACAATGACCTACCTCTAGGTTGCACATGAATGACTTGCCACCAAGGATGAGCATCTGGGTTTTTATAAAAAAAAGCTTTTTCAATATGCCTAGGAAGAATATATGGTTCTTTAGTAGATCGCATTACCTTAGAAGAATCAATTGCCCAAAACCCAGATAATTCCTTTCTTATTGTAGAATTACTACCTTTATACTCCGCTCGATACCAGTCAACCTTCAAAATGACCTATCAAAATATATAACAACAAAAACGTCCCATTATTAGGTGCTTAAAAAAATAACTAACTCTAAAAAATATATATAAACTTTTTTCTACCTGTTTGAATGTACAAAATGAAATTTCGTAGATACCAACAATAGTTCCTACGTAACCAAGTTCGCTATCTATAAGGTTCGTGTCTTTTGAGCTAGCACGTGATAGTTGTTTGAAACAAGCAACAATACTAGAATCCTCTGTTTTACGTAAAGAATCAATGGCTTTGATTCTAATATGTTGTCCAAAAGCCCACATATTAGTGAACATTCGAGCCTGCAAAATAAATTCAATTAGTAAATAGAAACTAACATACATATATGAAAAAAATAAAATATATTTTTTAATAAAATTACCTTTCGTTCACAACCTATCATTAACTCTCTTTGCTCATCTGAGATTTCTTCATTATTTGCGTTGGCGCATTGCAAACGACTATATAGCCAATCCGTGAAAGAAGGTATATCTGTAATCTCATTATTATTGAGATTACATCTAGATCTTTTGTTTTTTTGCCTTTTACTTTGGAGACTTTGAAGTTCCTCGTACTCGCTAAGGAATGCTTGCATGCATTCGCTATTATATGCTACAAAAGTAGAAACATCATTTTTTTCTTGAAATGTAAATAAGAATGGAACCCCCTTACCTAATAATACCTCATCTGTTATTTTTGAAGAAGACTCGTTGGTCGATGCACGTGGAGCTTCTTCATGAACTCTTTCAAGGTACTCACTAACGTAATACATGCACTCTTCAAGCATCCAACCCTTTGCCATGGATCCTTCTGGTTTTGCTCTTTGTCGCACGTAACCTTTTAGTATTCCCATAAATCGCTCGACCCAAAACATCCATCGAGTGTTGACAACACCAACAATCTCTATCTCATCTACAAGATGGACTAATAAATGAACCTGAATATCAATAAATGAAGTAGGAAGTTCTTTTTCCATCAAACATAGTAGCTCTTTGCATTCATGTTTTTTTTGTGGGATCGAATTTTTATCGATCTCTTTGGATGTAATCCACCTATACAAATCATAAAAACAATTATAAAGAAGTTAATTAAAAAATAAAAGATATCCAATATTCATACATATTAAATATAAAAGTATCATAATTACCTTATAAGTGATCCAAGACGATAGATCACATCTCGTACTCTTTTCGTTGTACATCCATCGATAACCAAAGGTAAAATATGTTTCAAAAAGTTATGCCAGTCATGGCTCTTTAACCCAGATAAGCTCTTATCATCCATAGTAAACATGTTTTGAAACGATGCTCCATATCCTGTAGGAGTATTGATCAATTGAATTCTATTGTTGATAGTCTGTATCTCTTTTGTTGTAAGTACCCAAGGAGCAGATGCATAAGTCATTTCTTGTCGATGTCTATCAAAAACTGGCCATAACTTTGGTTTGGATTTTTGATCTTTCAAATCATTCCTTGATGCTGTGGTATCTTTTAGTCCAAGAAGATGCTACCATAGTGAATAACCAATATTTTTGAATATATGCATAGGATCAAGAAGATGACATACTTTTAACTCTTTCCAATACCCCAAAGAATACCATATTGATATGTTCTCTGCGAGTGCCAATTTTCCTTTACCTCTATTCACATACTCATTATCTGAATAATCACTGAAGATTTCGACTTCTGGATCTATCAGAGGTCCATCTGTCCATTTTTTATACCAATCCATAGGCATCATAGGTTTTGGATACTGGCCTGTTTCAAGCTTTCCATTAAAATGTATCGCTTCTCTTTTAGATCTTAATGGATGATCATCAGGCAAGAATCGTCGATGTCGAAGATAAATATTTTTGTTGAGATTCTTACTATAGATTGACCTCAACCAATCACCACAATATGGACAAGCTTTATAACCCTTAGTAGATATTCTTGCATCATGGAAAATGATAAAAATATAATTAGATTAAATCATATTTATTTACATGCATATTGAATAGAAAAATTACATCAATACCTGAACAAACGCCATATCCAGGAAAATCGTGAATAGTCCAAGCCACAATACCACGAATCGTAATATGTCTTTCATTGATGCTTTTCGATACATCAATGACATTAATACCTTTCCATAACTCTTGAAGATCGTCAATGAGAGGAGCAAGATATACATTCATATCTTTAACTTGTCTTTTGCCTGGGATTAAAAGTGAAAGCATTAAATGTTCCTTTTTAATGCTAAGATATGGCGGAAGATTGTAGTTTATGACTACCACTGGCCATGTTGACCATTTACTGGATTTCATGGAGAATGGATTAACCCCATCTAATGCAACTCCTAACTTTAGATTCTGTGGATTTTGTGCAAATTCTGTTGGGAGAGGATGGTTGGATGCACTCAGAGATTGAGTAGGTGCTGCTAAACCTGCTTCACACCAGCCCTCTTTGACTCCAGGAATGCTTAGTACACTTGATTAGCTTCCAAATGATACCAAGAAAGCATATATGTACTTTGCAAATGATATGTGTAATGATCAAATCAAAACAGACTACTTGAGACTTCAAAAATCCAAGAAAACTTGCTATTTTGGTATTGATACCTGCTCAGTCTTTCATTCAGTATGACCAGCACACTTACAATTGATCAAATTCCTTCTGGACATATTAAATTAGCTTTACAAGCTACCAATTGCAAGTGGAATCATTCAAATTGATAAACAGAGACTGCTTCGAAGACGATTTCTTGAAAATGGCTGAACCAAACTTCTTCAAACTTTGTAGTCTTGTAGAATGCTTTGAGCTGGTTCCAACAGGCCTTGAATCACTTGATTTGGTTGAGTAGACACTGAGATATGCCTCTTGGAAGTTAACAGACTTGGAGTAGTATACTCAGAGAATCACAGAGTAGATGAATGTAAGTATTTGTATTAGATCATATGAATGTACCTTCCCATTGGCATGATAAACATAGCTCAATGGTACTCAGAGGTGTAGGCTATGGAGTAGACCTCACACACTCACTAATTGATACAGAAATGCCTCGGGATGAGTGAAGAACACCCGCGACTTTTTCCTTGTAGTTTTTATAGGAATTGAGTGATGATTTGAATTTGATTCCAAATCAATCTCCTAGAATCTTTCACCTAAAAAGTTGATTGAGATATTCTCTCAATCAATCAACAACCTTTTCCACGACTTTCAATCAATTAGGTGTGATTACATAATATGCCAAATCACTAAGACTTTTACAAGAGATAAAATGGTAAGAAATCATAGGCATAAGTTCCTATGGTCTTTGCTTCATGTAGAGTCTTCAAAGTAGATGTCAAAGCCAAATGTGAAGGCTTGACTTGCACCAACAGCTCCCCCTCAAGCCAAACATTTTGGCTCAAGTCTTCATCTTCATTCTTCAATTACATCTTGTAATCCAATCATGGATTTGAATATGCATAACTTGTTTCCATCCAAAGCTTTAGTGAGTAAATCTGCACATTGCATATTAGTAGACACATAGGTCAACTGAATGTCTTTGCTAAGCAACTTCTCTCTCACATAGTGGTAATGAACCTCTATGTGTTTTGTCCTAGCATGATATATTGGATTGGTTGCAAGGTGAAGAGAACTTGTGTTGTCACCAAAGATGATTGGTGGCCTTGTGTATAGGCCTAACTTTGTATACAAAAGCTTTAACTAGATAGCTTCCTGAGTGGCATTTGCTAGCCCTCTATACTCTGCTTCAGTGGATGACAAGGCTACTGTAGGTTGTTTCTTGGCTGACCAAGAAATAGGTTTATCACCTGCAAAACATATGTATCCTGATGTGCTCCTCCTATCATCCTTGCATCCTGCCCAATCTGCATCTGAATATACTTTAATGTCAATATCTGATGTATAAGGAAAGTACAAACCATGGTTCTGAGTTCCTTTGAGATACTTCAAGATCTTCTTTGCAGCCTCTAGGTGAGGTACCCTTGGTTTGTGCATGAATTGGCTTAGCACACTAACTCCATATGCTATGTCAATTCTGGTTAAGGTAGCATAATTCAGACTACCTACCATACTTTGGTATCCTGTAATGTCTTGGACTTCATCACCTTCATGAGCACTAAGCTTTAGGTTGACCTCCATTGGAGTGCTTGAGACTTTAGCTTCCTGCAAATTAAACTTCTTGACCATATCCTGTACATACTTCTTTTGAGTAATATATATACCTGAATTAGTATACACTAATTCAAGACCTAAGAAGTACTTCAATAATCCAAGATCATTGATCTTGAATTCCTTCATCATCTGTCCTTTGATGTGTCTAATCCCATTGACATCATTGCCTGTAATGATGATGTCATCAACATAAACACACAAGTAGATTACCTCTGTACTACTCCTCTTTATGAATAGAGAAGTGTCTGCTTTACTCATCACAAATCCTTAGTCTTGGAGGTAGGTTGTCAACCTGTAATTCCATGCTCTAGGTGCCTGCTTCAAACCATATAGAGCCTTCTTCAATTTACAAACATAATTTACCTTCTTGGGATCTTCATAGCCAGGTGGTTGTGACATGTAGACTTCTTCAGATATCCATCCATTCAAGAAAGCATTCTTGACATCTAATTGGTACATGTTCCAATTCTTGGATGCAGCTACACTCACTAGTATTCTGATTGTTGGCATCTTAGCCACAGGAGAAAATGTCTCCTCATAATCAATGCCTTGGGTTTGTGCAAAACCCTTGGCTACCAACCTAGCTTTGTATCTGTTGATTGTACCAACTGAGTTCCTCTTTAATTTGTAGATCCATCTGGATCCTATCACCTTCATAGAGTCCTTCTTGGGTACCAAGTCCCATGTGTCACTCTCCTTGAGAGCCTCTATTTCTTCATCCATAGCTTCTTTCCATTCTGTTTTTGTGATTGCCTCCTCATATGAACCTGGTTCTTCATTCAATAGATCCTTTGCAAGATATACAGAATGCTTAGTTACAAGAGAAGTGTCATACCCATATCTGATAGGCTTCTTACTTTCTCTCTGAGATCTCCTCATTGCTTGAGTTGAGGATTCTGGTGTATCTTCTAGCTTCTTCATCTTCATCTTTCCTTTGGACTTCCATGCCTTGAATTCCTCAAGATTAATTGTGTCATCATCATCTGAGCTTGAGTCTTCTTTCTGGATTGGTTCCTCCTTGGTAAGCTTTGGGAAGTCTTCTTCCATGTCATAAGCTAGACTAACCTTCCTGCATTCATTCTCATACCATGAGTCATTCTCATACCATGAGTCATTCTCATCAAAGATGAAATCTCTGCTTACCTTGAAACCTTTGTTTGAGGGGTTGTAGAATCTGTACCCTTTCTGGTTCAAGTCATAACCAATGAAGATACATTTTTCAGCTTTAGGGTCTAGCTTTCCCCTTACCTGTGAGGGAATATGCACATATGCAACACAACCAAAGATTTTGCAATGATCCAATGATGGTCTCTTACCATGCCAAGCTTCATAAGGTGTCATTCCATCAAGTGACTTTGATGGCAACCTGTTAATGAGATAAGTGGCAGCAGATACACTCTCTGCCCAAAGATAATTTGGTAATTTCTTTTCATTAAGCATAGACCTAGCTGTTTCAACAATGAGCCTATTCCTTCTTTCAGCTACCCCATTTTGTTCAGGTGAGTACCTTGTAGTTATCTCCCTCTTGATGCCTCTTTCCTGCAAGAAGTCTTCAAACTCATTTGAGAAGTATTCACCTCCTCCATCTGACCTTAGCCTTTTCAAGTTTCTGCCTGTTTGATTTTCAACTAGTGCAAGATATCTTTTGAAACAATTAAACACTTCATCTTTATGCTTCATAAAGTATAAGACAGTCCATCTGCTATAATCATCAATGAAGGACACATAGTACCTTGATCCTGAAATGGAGGGTTCCTTGCTAGGTCCCCAAACATCTGTATGCACCAATTCCAGATAGTCTTCATGCATAAATCCTTTCCTTGAATAGGGCAATCTGTGTGATTTACCAAACTGACAAGCTCCACACTTGTATATCATGTGTTGCTTGGATACATTAGGTATCCCAAGCACACATTGATCCTTGCACATTTGCTTTAAGGTCCTTTCACCTATGTGACCTAACCTCTTGTGCCAAATTTCCAATTCTGAAAGTGTTTGATCCTTGTAATTGTATAAAGCAATATTTTTGGTGTCTTCTAGCTCAAAAGTAAACAATCTACCTGATTTTTCTCCCTTGGCTATCCTTCTGAATCCATGTCTTGGGTCCTCCACATATGCTCCATGTTGATTGAACCTGACCTGTAAACCTTTTTCCACAATCTGACCTACACTCATTAAGTTCTTGGTGATAGTTGGGACATAAAGTACTCTGCTCAATAAGTTCTGATTACCATCACTAGTCTTTACATTACCAATCTTTGCAACAGAATGTTTAGTATCATCACCTGTCTGTACCTGATGTTTGCCCTTGGGTTCTTCCAAATCAGAGAGTAGTGCCACATTACCAGCTACATGGTTAGAACACCCTGAATCAATATAAAATAAATGATCATCATTTGTACCTGCCTTGGAGGTCATATTCATGATCAATAGGGAGTCATCTTGCTCCTCTGTGTAGTTGTTGTAGTCCTTTCTATTTTTGAATCCACCTTGGTAGTTACCATTGTGGTTGTGGTTGTAATTGTTGTTGTACTGATTGTTGTATCCATTGTAGCCTTGGTGTTGGTTGAATCTACCTCTACCTTGAGAGTATCCACCTCTTTGATAGCCTCTTCCTCTCTGATTCTTATAATTTCTATAGCACTCATCTGTGGTATGGTTAGACAATCCACAAATGTTGCATGGTGATGAGTTGTAGAGTCTCCCCCTACCTTGCTTACCTCCTCTACCCCTGCCTCTTGAAGATCTACCTCTCCCTGCATAGTTAGCTTGGGAGGTAGAGCCTTCTTCTTCTTGCTTCTTCCCTTTACCTTTATCCTTAACCTTCTTATCAGTATATAGAGCAGAGGGGTTGTTACCTTTTGATTGCTCTCCATTCCTTGTAAGCTTTGCTTCATGTGTGAAGAGTTGACCAATCAGAGTTGTTAGATCAGGAGCATGTATGTCCATGTATAGGTCCATTGCTGTGGTAAAGCTCTCCCATTTGTCATCAGCTTTTAGTCCATTAATTACCTGCCTTACTATTTGTTCCTCTTCAATCTCTTCTCCAATACTTGCAAGCTGGTCTGTAATGTCTTTGACCCTAGTGATAAAGTCTGAAACTGATTGCTTTGATTGCTTCCTAAGAGTAGTGAATTCAATCCATAGTTGATTCTTCCTGGCCCTTGTGTTGGAAGAGAAGTATGATGACAAGGTTTCCCAAGTCTCTTGGGAGGTCTTACAGTTCCTAATATGAGGTAAAAGGAAATCAGATATAGAGTTAAGAAGATAAGACCTTGCCAATGCATCTTTTGCACACCATGTGTTGAGCCTCTCTTGTTCATCCTTGGTGGGTAGTCCTCTTGCTTTGAATGAGGGCAATTCCTCATCTCCTGAGATGTAAATAAGCTTCTTCCTTGTAGATAGGTCTTCATCCTTAGAGACCAAGCTTGGTAATTGTTCCTGTACAATTTGTCAATGAATGAAGGAAAACCATCTCCCATGTTACCTTATTTGCTCTGATACCACTGTTGGGAGAGGATGGTTGGATGCACTCAGAGATTGAGTAGGTGCTGCTAAACCTGCTTCACACCAGCCCTCTTTGACTCCAGGAATGCTTAGTACACTTGATTAGCTTCCAAATGATACCAAGAAAGCATATATGTACTTTGCAAATGATATGTGTAATGATCAAATCAAAACAGACTACTTGAGACTTCAAAAATCCAAGAAAACTTGCTATTTTGGTATTAATACCTGCTCAGTCTTTCATTCAGTATGACCAGCACACTTACAATTGATCAAATTCCTTCTGGACATATTAAATTAGCTTTACAAGCTACCAATTGCAAGTGGAATCATTCAAATTGATAAACAGAGACTGCTTCGAAGACGATTTCTTGAAAATGGCTGAACCAAACTTCTTCAAACTTTGTAGTCTTGTAGAATGCTTTGAGCTGGTTCCAACAAGCCTTGAATCACTTGATTTGGTTGAGTAGACACTGAGATATGCCTCTTGGAAGTTAACAGACTTGGAGTAGTATACTCAGAGAATCACAGAGTAGATGAATGTAAGTATTTGTATTAGATCATATGAATGTACATTCCCATTGGCATGATAAACATAGCTCAATGGTACTCAGAGGTGTAGGCTATGGAGTAGACCTCACACACTCACTAATTGATATAGAAATGCCTCGGGATGAGTGAAGAACACCCGCGACTTTTTCCTTGTAGTTTTTATAGGAATTGAGTGATGATTTGAATTTGATTCCAAATCAATCTCCTAGAATCTTTCACCTAAAAAGTTGATTGAGATATTCTCTCAATCAATCAACAACCTTTTCCACGACTTTCAATCAATTAGGTGTGATTACATAATATGCCAAATCACTAAGACTTTTACAAGAGATAAAATGGTAAGAAATCATAGGCATAAGTTCCTATGGTCTTTGCTTCATGTAGAGTCTTCAAAGTAGATGTTCAAGCCAAATGTGAAGGCTTGACTTGCACCAACAAATTCAAGCCATGTAGAATCAATATGCTGAAAAGCAACACTATCATGAGGAATTCTGATTATTCCATCAGTACTTTTGTGATCATGTCCCCAAGTCAAAATCTTTGATAATTCGGGGCTTTGAAACATATGTCTAATCCGTGGAGCCAATGGAAAATGTCTCAATACCTTTTTCGGGATTTTACCTTCTTCACCCTTATATCGAGGAGATTGACATTTGGGACATGTCAAAGAGTCTGCATATTCACCTCTATATAAAATACAATCGTTAGGACATGCATGTATACATTGATAATCTATACCAAGATTCTTGATTATCTTCTTCATTTCATCATGTGAGGTAGGAAGAATATTCTGACTTGGTAAAAACTTTTAGATAATAACCTGTAAGTTTATCAAAAAAAGATATATTAAAAAAAGTAAATAAATATATATACATATATACATGCAGGTTTTTATTCTTACTTTAGATAAGGTAAGAACAAGAACTTGAATTGAATATATACTTTTTGTCCGCGCATCTTTTAAAACTATTAATGCATCTTTCAAAATATTTATGCAAAATTTGGATGGTAGGATACGATTGTTTGTTTTGGATGATATGAAGTATGTACCTTCATTGAATGATTTGTCGATTCACACTTTCAAACTGAACATATGTGTGAATCGACAAATCATTCATATCCTCCAAAACAAACAATCGTATCCCGCCATCCAAACAATCGTATCCTGCCATCCAAACAATTGTATCCTGTCAATTCACACATATGTTCATATAATGGTGACCTGGATGAATCGCATGCACAGAGGTTACTCAAGATAGAGCAGGATTTCTCGGGTATGTAGTAAACCTCTTGCATGTCAATGATGAGCATCTGAACTTTAGGATACAAAGTGGACTACTCCATTATAATCAGATTGCTGTCTCTTGAGTAACCTCTGTGCATGCGATTCATCCAGGTCACCATTGCGAATATTTGGAAAGATGCATTAATAGTTTTAAAAGATGCGCGGACAAAAAGTTTCCATTCAATTCAAGTTCTTGTTCTTACCTTATCTAAAGTAAGAATAAAAACCTGCATGTATATATATATATATATATATATATATATATATATATATATATATATATATATATATATATATATATATATATATATGCATATATATATATATATATATAGATAGAAAATTGAAATTTATACCTTAATAGTGTCGAAACAGATACATTACTCCATCCAAAACGGTTTTGAAGGTTGAGAATAAGTAAGCTCGCACTTAGTCGTGTCAAACGACTTCCTTCATATACATGCTTTAGACATTCCTCTCGAAGATATTTCTCATTTTTAGAAATATCCATGCTCTCACTGTCATTTTGATACCAATCCTCAATAAAATCTGCCATGCCATCATCTTCATCATTGTCACACAAATCTTGTACTTTATCGTCTTTTGAATATAGATCTTTCAACTTTGCATATTGCACAGGATTAGTTTTGCGTAGCCTCCTCATGGAAGCTTCTGATAAATGAGGTCTTACTGGTAATTGTGAATGCTATGGACGAATATCATCAACATCATACGTTGGAATCTACACATATAAATAAAACTCATTAGTATTCCATAAATGAATAAAAATTAAACTTCAAATATAAAATTAAGTATATAACTTATTAAATATGGATAGAAAATTTTTATTCTCTCTAGCTAAAAGGTGCTCTTGGAGATCTACGCCATCCATAATTCACTAATAGTTCATCACCAGCATGTAATGTAGTAATAGCATTGACAACTATGTATCTTGATATATCTCTACTCATGTATGGTGATTCATGACTATTTTCACGTTCCTCAAATGTGCAATTAGTCCTTGAACTATTATGTAACCCTCGACTACTATTTATTAAACCTGCTATATTTCCATGTGTGTAAGGTCTTCCATCAATATATAATCTTTCATTTTCTGCATGTAAAATCCTTCTACTAGTAAGGGATGCTGCGTTCAAGCATATTCCATAAGTACTCATGCTTTGAACATAACGTGAAAGTCGATGCCAATCTCCCCATCCATATATAGGACCACAAAATGACATAAGAGTGACTTCAGAGTTCGGAGGCACATACAAATCCTCTACAATAAAGAGACCACGACCAGCATTAGTAATAGTGGATGGAGCAATCATATAGCGATTACCCCAAAAGTTGAAAACCTCTCCATCTAAAGGAAGTGGTCCTCTATTCCATCCTCCATATCTTCTTCTATCATATGTTTGTACTAAAGAACGATCACGAGCTGGCAATGGATAATCTCCAGCCGTTTCATTCTCTAAACCAGGAGGTAGAGGATTTCTAGAAACCTCTGCTTGTAATTGATGAACAGCAAGTCCATGACATGTACGAGGTATATTAACATTATGAGAAAAATCATCATCATCATCATCATCGAGCAAGTATTCACGCTCAAAAGTACCATACTCTGCCTCATGTTCAATACATTCCAATCGTGGTCTTCGATACGTGCCATAACAAGAGTTACACCAACATATAATATGCTCTTCATAGTAAAATTCATCATAATTCCTATCGGAGGACACATGTGAAGTCGTTGCATGGGTAGGAGGTGGTGGAGTACCCTCTGATTGATCAGAATCTGCACATCATAAGAAACATAAAAAAAATATATAAGTTATGTATCCATCAAATATAGTTAAAATTAAATATTTCATATACTTACAGTATAAAGTCGTTGCACGATGAGGAGACGGTGGTGGAGTTCCATCTGATTGATCAGAATCTACAAATAATGGTATTTGATATTAATAATTTGATTATCTACATAAATAAAAAATTCACATATACATATTTACACATACACACATATTCACATATACACATTTACACATACACACATATTCACATATACACAACTACATATTATTGTGGGATAAATGCATGTATTTTGTATGAATGAGTGTATATGCATGCATGTGTGTGTACGTATATATGTGGATATGTATATGTGTGTTTATGTTATATGTATGTATATGTGTATATGTATACATATATGCATGCATATCTGTTTGCATGTATATGTGTATGTGGGTATGTGTATGTGTATGTGTGTGTATATATGTGTATGTATTTTGACTTTTTTTTTTGTTTGAGATTAAATTAACAGGAGATATTGTATGGTCGAAAAAAATAAGAGGCGAGCTAACATACCACCTGAGTCGTGGCAGTTTTTTTGTAGACAACTACGTCTCCAGGAGTCATTTCCTCAGCAGAAGGTACACAAATTAATAGTTTATATTTATAATTTTTATATATTTTAGTAATTTTTTACATTTAATTTATGTATTTTTTTTCTTAGGCTGTCGCAAAGAAGAGAGTGGAGTCGGGCCACACATCGCACTTAGGCCAAATGAGCCATAATGGTTTTGTAGCTACGTTTGTAAGTATATGTGTTATTGTGAGTATATTTTTTATTTTTGTTAAAATGCAAGCAACTAATGTTTTTTATTTGTTTCATTGCAGCGAAAGGATTATGGCCGATATCCTATGAAACACGAGATCGAGTATGCTACACATTTTGGATATCGGCATTTGGGCGAGTATATACAAGATCATCCTGATGCCTTTGTGAGTATTTTTAAATTTTGTATAATTATTTTGCTGTTATGAATGTTTTAATTATTTTATTGATTTATGTTTGTTATATGTAATATAGGAGTATTATGGGGAGACAAATATGGATGAGGTGGAGAGACAAACACAGGAGGGACAATATCGATCGTCACAGGGTGATCATGCCGATGAGGATGAGGAAGATCACGATGATCATGATATTGCTAATGATGATGATGATCATGATGATGATGATCATGATGATGATGATTAGGATTTTAGTTGATTATGACATTGGATTATATGTATTTACATTGATATATATATATATATATTTTATCTATATATTTTTCATTTCAGTTATGTTTTGAATTGTGTGTATGGTATTAAGTAATGAAGAGTTTTGTTCTATTGATTGTTATTATTGTTTATATTAAGCATGTGTTTTAATACTTTAATTATATAATTCATTCATATGTGTGTACCTAAGTGTATATGTATGTGTGTGTATATGTATGTATGTGCATGTGTATGTGTGTGTATATGTTTGTATGTGCATGTGCATGTATAAGTGTATATGTGTGTATGAGTATGTGCATGTGCATGTGTATGTGTGTGTATATGTATATGCATGTATATGTATAACTCTATGTGTATGTGTGTGTATGTGCATGTATATGTGTATATGTAGGTATGTGCATGTGTGTGTGCATGTGTATATGTGTTTTAATACTTTAATTATATAATTCATTCATATGTGTGTACCTAAGTGTATATGTATGTGTGTGTATATGTATGTATGTGCATGTGTATGTGTGTGTATATGTATGTATGTGCATGTGCATGTATAAGTGTATATGTATGTATCAATATGTGCATGTTCTTGTGTATGTGTGTGTATATGTATATGCATGTATATGTATAACTCTATGTGTATGTGTGTGTATGTGCATGTATATGTGTATATGTAGGTATATGCATGTGTGTGTGCATGTGTATATGTGTTTTAATACTTTCATTATATAATTCATTCATATGTGTGTACCTAAGAGTATATGTATGTGTGTGTATATGTATGTATGTGCATGTGTATGTGTGTGTATATGTATGTATGTGCATGTGCATGTATAAGTGTATATGTGTGTATGAGTATGTGCATGTTCTTGTGTATGTGTGTGTATATGTATATGCATGTATATGTATATGTGTGTATATGTATATGCATGCATATGTATATGTGTGTATATGTATATGTATATGTATATGTATATGTATATGTATATGTATATGTATATGTATATGTATATGTATATGTATATGTATATGTATATGTATATGTATATGTATATGTATATGTAAATGCATGTGTATATGTATGAAACATGCATGTGTATGTATGTGCATATACATGTATTTGCATATATGTTATTGTGTGTATGTGTGTGTGTATATATATATATATATATATATATATATATATATATATATATATATATATATATATATATATATATATATATATATATATATATATATATATATATATATATATATATATATATATATATATATATATATATATATAATAATGCATGCATGGACGTCTTTTTATGTGGTTGTAGGAATGTTTGTGCATATGCATGTGTATATGTGTGTATGTCTAAGTGTATGTGCACATGTATCTATGTGTATATATGTGTGTGTATGTGCATGTGTATATATGTATATGTGTGAAAGTGCATCTTCATCATGTATAAGTGTATGAGTGCATATCAATAAGTGTGAGTATGGTATGTAATGAAAATAACAAAATTCAAATGATCTACAAATAATAGAAATTGTACTTACAAATGTTAGCCATAGTTTTTGCTTGGTTAGCTTCTTGAATAACCTGCAATAAAGAGAGAAAGAAAAGAGAGAGAGAGAGAGAGAGAGAGAGATCTAGAGAGAGAGATCTAGAGAGAGAGAGAGATCTAGAGAGTGAGAGAGATCTAGAGAGAGAGAGATCTAGAGAGAGAGAGAGAGAGAATTCAAAGAGAGAAAGATGTAGAAAGAGAGAAACAAAGACAGAGGGAGACAATAACAGAGAGCTTAGGCAAAACAACAATTCTACATATACTTGCTTCAGCTCGTAAGCGCAGTGCAATTGCGAACGTTGGAGAGCTCTTCGATCGGATGCGTGAAAATGCCGATCGCAGAGCCTCAAACGTTTAAATTTTTGTCCGTCAACAGATCGTCGTGTAAGCGATGCTATTCATCGTCGTATAAGAGACATTTTTAACGTCGCTTATGCGACGGCTTCTAACGTCGTGTATGCGACACACAAAAGCGTCGCTTAAGCGACGTTTGTAAATAGCGACGTTGTCCGGGAGCGTCACAATTCAAGTCGCAAATACCGTCATTTTTTGCGTCGTATAATTGACGATCGGTGCCCGACGCTAATTACGACGCAAGTTGCAATTTTATAGCAACAAAATTCTGTCGCCTTAACCGTCGCTATACGCCCGTATTCCTTGTAGTGAAGATCAAAGAGAGGAACAATGGAAGGGCTTTGATTACAAAAGAAATCTATTACAAAACTGAAATCTACAAGAAGCTAACCCCAAAAATGAGCTCTCTAGCTCTTTTTATAGGTTTTTTACTAGTTTTGGCCTTGTCCAGACCTAGTGTCCGGCCTAGTTAAAAATTAGGTTCCAGGGCTTATTTGAGGGCTCAAACGAAGTCTAAAAATTATGAAAATTAGTACGATGGTACTTCTAATGCTCCTCAAGCTCAAGGACTCCTCGGCTTGCACAAAATGGAGCTACAAAAAGGTGAAATGATATTTACAATGGTTTTTAGTGATGAAACTCACTATTTTATAGGGATACCTTCTGATAATTTGACATGTACTTCTTGGAGCTCCCTACTTGCTCCTTCTTCTTGTGTGTCCACCTTTCTGATGTGCTTCCATGCTTGTGCTTGACCATGAGTTCCAACAAGGTGTTTTGATGGTAGCTCTATGAAACAATCTAATAAATGATTACACCTCAATAAGCTACATAGGTTTTCCTTGATAAATATGAAAAACCCTTTGGATTCATACTACGTTAATTATATGCGAAGAAAAATTAATTAGTACAAAAAACTTAATTCACTCATTCATGGTAATATTCCTTTAGACGAATCGATTAACTCATCCCAAAATTCTTTATTCTTTTGCGGTTTGAGTAGTAAACTTTCATGGTAGCATTGCTTGAGAGAAATTAATTAATTCATCTTAAATTCATTTTTTTATGGTTTGAGTAGTAAGCTTTCATATAGGTGCCATGAGTAGTTTAGAAGCTTCCAAATTATATGATTAAAACAAAAATATGCTCCATCCATCTAGGATGCGAGCTCTAGTGATTCAAGCAAAATATGTGACACATGGTTTATTACCCCTAAAACTATTAATCCAATAGATTTGTATATACTTATCATAATAATACTCTTTTTATGTATGACTTCATTATGCATTGCTTTGAATTGTCCTTTTCTATTTAATATATATAAAGATGAAGTTTGGCCTAGGCCTAGTCTCCCTTGCCTCAAATAATTAAACAAACAATTGTACATTGAAGGGGCATAGTGCCCTAGGGATCCCCTCTATCCCACAAAGCAGGGCTAGGATGGCTCGAAGGTGCAACAATAGTGATGCCTATGAATCAACATGAAACCTATGTTTTAGAGGGAGTTACAAAGAAGGCTAATGATCTTTTCATCGCCTTTATGGGAAATCCACTTACTTTTAATATTTTTATTATCCAAAACAAAAATCTTATGGTGTCTAAATGGAGGGGACTTCTTACAACTACATATTCTTTGACCTTACTCGCCAACGGATTTATCAATCGACCATTCTTTTGGATGGTCATCGAAGTTGGCTGCACATCTTTCTTTCCATATCTTCCGAACCCCTTCCCCCTTGATGGCATTCCACAAGGGAGAAGACAATACGATTGCTTCTCCAAGAAATGCCTACTACCACTTGATTTGATTATGTAACCTCAAAATCCTTGCAAGCGCAAGCTAGACCAAGTGACTATTAGGGCACAAAAAGAAGAGGTTACCTATGTCTTGTCTACCACAAAGGCAATGCTTACACCATTGAGGGGCCCGATAGATTTTATTAGCTTTGACATTGGCCCCGATTCCCCTATAGAAAATGAGATACATACATATGTACATGCTCACATACATGTGTATGTGTATGCACACACACACACAAATATATATATATATATATATATACATATATATATATATATATATATATATATATATATATATATATATATATATATATATATATATATATATATATATATATATATATATATATATATATATATATATGTGTGTGTGTGTGTGTGTGTGTGTGTATGTATGTATGTATGTATGTCTATATATATATATATATATATATATATATATATATATATATATATATATATATATATATATATATATATATATATATATATATATATATATATATATATATATATATATATATATATGTGTGTGTGTGTGTGTGTGTGTGTGTGTATATATATATATATATATACAGAGAGAGAGAGACACACACACAATATCTTGGAATCTTAAATTCATGAAATTAAAAGTGAAATAATTAAGAATACATTTTATGCAATGGATTCATAGTGGCTTATTTGGAAGTTCACCTCATAGCAAGAACATGTCTAATCCATTATCTATCACATTGTTAAACCATATTACGATGGCTGATATAACTAGTGTGCATATTCTTTGGTTTTATCCATGTTGTTCCATAGTCTTTGCTTATACGTGTATTTTATGGATCCCAATCGTAAGTCCCCTTTTATACTCATGCTTTGAGCACACCTGAGTCATTTTCTTGAGCACCTTCGCATAACCTATCTCTTCTCATAGGTTTTGGAATCAAAGTAGATTGTACAAGTCTTTGCACTTGCCCTTCTACCACTTTCTTGGAATGTATGGATAAGTATATGCATACATACATACCTACATACAAGGATACATATGTACATAGATGCGCCACATATATGATAAAGCTTACATATTATGTTTTGCTAATTGAAAAACACATAATTTGGAAAAGTTGATCTTAGAAGTATGTACATAGTGGTAAAAATAAACTCGTGTTATATAACTTATGCAATTTACCTTGGGGATAAGCTTTGGTATTGTAACCTTCAAGTCATGGAATGTTATGAATCAAACACACTTAAACACCTTGGGTGGTGCTCATAGCAAAGATAATGCGCTTTTGCATTTCCCAATGAGTATCTAGTACAAATCTTTTCAAGATCTAGATTCAACTTCGATAGCTAGATAATTACCTTTGAAAAACTCACCATAACTAAAAAAATTGAAATAGATTTCATTGATCTACATGAAAATGAAATCTAATAACAACATTTTTTATTTTATCATAGAATTTTTATAGATAAAATCGTCTGACGTGTCTTCTCTTATGACATTGGATGTGCAAAACAACTATTAAAGAGCATTAAATTCATGAGGAAGATGAGCATCCTTCTAGGGCACAAGAGAAACAAGAAGGAAAGGAGCAACCCTTACAATCAAGAGGACTCAATCAAAGAAGAGGTGTCTTGTACATAGTTTGAAAATTACAATTTTTTTTGCAAAATTTTTTCAAATAGGCATTTTATAGGCTTCTAATTTAGAATGATCAAAACCATAATGTAAAAAAGGAGCACAAAAATTCATATGTAATTTATCTTAGACACCTTTTTTGGGGAATTTTCAATCATTTGTAATGTGGATACCTCAAAGTCTAAAGAAAGAACCTTTTTCTACAAATTTCGTAGCTTATTATTTCCATGCATTTTTCTCTTTCTTATTGCTTTCAAATCATGGTTTCTAAGTTGATATAGTTCTCAAATTTCTATGGAAGTGATTGAGATTCATCATTCATAATTGCTAAAGCAGTAGTGTGGAAGTAATTTGTCTAGAAGGATAAATTTTTCAAAAGTCATGAATCATTTATCATTATGATACTAGATATTCGTGAATTTTGAATTTAGAGGCAAATGCAAAATTTCATCTTTTGAATTACTGAAAATTGTTCTATATTGAGATCTATATGATCATTTCTTTCAAAGTCTAAATTTCCTTTCCATTTTTGAATATTTATTTTCTTGTAATGGTTTTTCATTTTGGATTCATGCACTTATATCCTTCCTCGAATCTTGATAATATTGATTACATTGATCTCCAAACACCAATTGGTTTTACTCTTTCAATAGACAATTAAGATGGTTTAGCAAGAGGATTTTGACAATATATGAAAGAAAAACATATCTAGCACCAAGAAGTTGGAATTTATTGATGAAAATGAAGTTTTTCATAAATAGATGTTTTGTTTGAAATAGAGTTTGTATCAAGTTTTTCCAATTTGCAAGTCTAATACCTTGCTTGGTGGATTATACTCAAAAAGATGTTCCATGATCTTTCACACTCTTCTATTGAGATTTTGGGAAAGACTCAATTAGAGAGCTATTAATAAATACATATATAATCCATTTACCAAATCCTTTCTTGGTTTTGATGTTCATTTTATAAATTTAGGACAATAATTATAGCAAGATAAATTGTCAAGGTGTTTACCATTTTTTCATATTTGGTGAGCCTAAGAAATGTGGAAGTAATAGAAAAGAATATAAAAAAGACTATTAATAGGACCATTGTAATAATTTAATAAGTCTCGAAAGATTAGTGCATTGATCTAATAATTTTTGGAATTAAAAATAATGTTCAGAATATAGGTAATTTTTTTAACTATTCAATAGGTGACTTCTTAGTGCTAATGATGATCTTGAGATTATTTTGGAGAGAACTCTTGTGATGAAGAAGATTTTAAAATGAAACATCAAGAACGATAAGATAAGAAATTATTAATACGGAAAGTTCATCAATTAAAAGAATGTTAAGGTAAGAAATTTTTTTCCTTGATAGAAGTGATTTAGCCATATTGGAAGAAAACATACAATACCATTAATGAGAGGTAATCACAATTTTCTCAACACAAATATTTCAAACCTCTTACAAGTTGAAATTCCCAAAATTTAACTTTTCTTTTTAACAAAATCTTTGTTTTGTTTTTCCATGTTCAAATCTCATTGAGATTGAAAAATGAATTAAATATACATAAGTTCTTGTGCTCTTGAGTTGAATAATGATGGATAAATCAAATAATCAATTAGTTAAGAAGGTATATATATTCTTTCATGGATACATGGACAAAGAAGATACTAAGCCATAGATATGAGAATGAATTTTTCGTTCAATTTTATTAATATACCATTTTTTTCTCTTTTTTTTCAAGACCTTGATTTTGTTATTGCATTCCTGCATTCCATACCTTTGAAAATTTGAAATTATATAAATATAAATAAGTAATCTTTCTTGTATTTTTGAGTTAAATAATGAAATTTAGTTAACAAGTAGAATAGTTTGGCAATACACAAATCGAAATATGTAGTATAACCTAGATAAAGAGAAAGATAGATATAGAAAGAAAGATTGATAAATAGTTATTGATAAAGAAAGATGGATAGGTGGATACATACATACTAGGCAGGAAAGCATGTGGATGAATAAATAAATAGCTAGAGGTAGCAAGGAAAAGAAAATATTTATCGCTTTTGTTGATTCATGCAAGATCATTACACTTTTCACATATGTTTGTGCGATGGATAAGGGTACTTACACTAGTTTGCAAATAGTCTGGGTAAAAAGATAGAAGATAGACATGTGTAAGGATCTCTTATTTTTATTTCGATTATTCAAAGCTCTACAATTTTAATTATTTAAATCTTTTATCTAAGTCTATGATTATTCAAATCTCTATGATTTAAATTATTTAAATCTTTCATGTAAGTCTACAATATAAATCTCTACAATAAGCATTATGTGGGATTTCTTTAGGTGTATGTGGGTTTTTGGGTTTTTTCCCTATTCTTTTAATATCTTCATTTTCCATCGCATTCTTGCATTCTATAATGATTGAGAAATTAAAATTATTTAAATATAAAGAAATGAACTTTCTTGTTGTTTTAGATAATGTGAGATAGTTAACATGTAGATTCTTTTTGTAGATAGATAAATAGAAATAAGTAGCATACCATGGATAGAGAGAAAGATAGATAGAAATAAGGATTGATAGATAGTTATTAGACACATCAATAGATAGATAGATGAATGGGTGGGTAAATAGGTAAGTACTAGGTAGGGGAGGACGTGGATGAATAAGTAATTAGCTAGAGAGTTGGAAAGCTAGATGAAAATATTTATCTCTTTCCTTGATTAATGCTAGATAGAGAGATAGATGTAGACACACATTTCATATATTTTTTGTACCATGGATATGTAAGGGTACTTACCCTTAGTTTGCATAGACTTCATGCAAAAATATAAAAGATAAAATTCAATACGTGAAAAAATAATTAATTTTTATTTTGGTTTATTCAAATCTCTACATTTTAAATTACTCAAATATTTGATATAAGCCCATGATATAAATATGTACTTCATGCTATGGTGGGCATTATATGGGTTGTGTTTTTTTGCATGTAGGTTTCTTGGAGGCTTGGGGGAGGGATGATGGCTCAAGAGAGGGGGGAAGGGGGGGGAGGGGAAGGGAGTGAGTCATCCTAAACCACATCAAGCATCCAAGGCTTAAAAATTGGGTCCAAGGCCTCCACAAGAGAACACATGATACAAAAGTAGACCATTTGCCAAAAAAAAAACGTTTTTAGATTACATTCAAGAAAACGTACAACTGATGATGCAGAGGGCTTGGGAAAGGGCTAGAGGCCCATACTACTACCCCATATAGTTGCACAAGGTAAACCCAATTAGACCTTGAAAAGGACTAGATAGAGATATGAGAGCTATGACATTCTCCCCTAGCTTGAAGAGCTTGTTGCCTTCAACAAGCAGGTTCCGAATTACAAAATTTTGGGTAGATACAAGGTACAACTTGGTGCGATACAAAATGTTGGTAACATTACATTTTGGCTAAGGGTCCTTAGTAGGCCCAAGGTGTGTCATAAAAGTTTCTGACAAGGGGATGATTGGGTGAGAAAGTGTTTGTCGCACTCCAATCCACATCTACAAGGGAGCATCCATGCCACTTAATAAGGAACTCAAGGCAAATGCTCTTGAGATGCTCTCACGGAATGGCCTCGAGTTTGAATTAGTTCTTGTCGTCTTGAAGTACTAAAACTTCATGTCCATACTTGGTGTCTGGCTTGAACCGTTTGAGTAGACTAACATGAAACACATGATGAAAGTGCACAATGTCAAGATGCTTCAGTTAGTACAAGGCTTCATTGAGGCGCTTTACTACTTTGTATGGTCTGTAGTATCCATGTTCAAACTTTTGCATGGAGTCATTGGGATTGAATTTACGATTTTCATAATTGGTCATTTGTTGCTTCCTTCTTTCCAAATTGGACTTGGCTTGTTCCAACTTGGTCTCCCAAGGGTCTAAGAAGGCCCCACAATGTGAGTCATTGGTTGAAAGTATTGAGTCTCTTGTAAGGTCAAGCAAAGTGATGATCTCTTTTCTAGTAGTTAAGTCGAACGACATCATCTTCTTACTTCAATGGCTTAAGCAATTGTAGTGGAACTCCAAAATATCTAAGTGTTGAGCCCAATACTTTTGGTCCATTTGTATGTAGTTCCAAATGTATTCCATGATTGTTTGATTGAGCCATTTGATTTGGTCACGTGTTTGCATAGTGCCCAAAAATGGTTCAGCAGTTTCTAAGGAACAAATTGGTGTAGAAACATCGTTTTTGGGCTGAACTTTTCTAGTTGGTACTTCTCTGTGCTTATCTAAGGATGTACATATCTTGTGAGTGCCACATTTTCCACAAAACACATGCATATCTATTTAGCTAAGCCTAATCACAAAACTATCGTCCATGATCTACAGAAGCTGCTATCTGTAGAAAACCAACTTTGCATGCAACTCCTGAGTTGGATCTATCCATGTCCTCTTGGTGTTCAGCTTAACCAGTTCTTGTCGTGTGAGCTTTTTTTTTTTTTTGTGAGAATGAGAGAGGATAAATCCAAAGAATATTGAGAGGGAGCCTATCCATATTGAAAACATGAAACCATGAAGTCATTTGTTCATATCCACAGGATGTCTTCCTGTAGGTTAAATTGTCAAGGAGTCCAAAACAAGCCAAGCATATCTATCTCTAGGAAGGTCCCATAGGCTTTTCTAGAAAGAAGACTGATCTAGTAAGAGCTTCAGCCCCAAAAGGGGTGCGGCCATCTCTACTTATTTATCCCATGAAAGCCTTTGGCTTGGATCAGCCAAGAAATCATAGAAGCCTAGATGCATTTCCGACCCTTTCCATCCACAGTGTTATCCCTTTTGTTGTGACAATCCATAGGGAGTCCCTAGGTCCATACTCTTCAAACCACCTATGGCTGCATATGCTCTTCATTGGTTAGGTCTCTTTTGCTATCCGTATCAAGAAAAGTGACCCATTGAATTCTACCTTGATATATCTTCAAGAATGGATGCATGCAATTGAGCTGAAAAGTGTGATTGATTGTAATGGTATGTTAATACCTTGGCTCCATAGTATAATAAGTACATCGTTGCTAAGAGTTCTCCAACCATGTCACTATATGGTAATACCTTGTCAAAGAGAAGTGTCTCTCCAATGAAAGTGTAAAAAACATAACAGCCCCAAACTTCGAAAGAAGCTATCACTAAAGTTAGAAAGATCCACCATGCTTCTATCCAGTCCTAACTCAAGAACAACCAATATAGGTCCCATTCCACGTGAGCAAGAAGGGAAGATATATTCCATTGAGTCAAGTTCCTTTAAGGAAGTACACTACTATGTATGAGTGACGATTCCTAAAGAGATGTTCCTTCAACCAAGTTCTCATTTCTTTGCTCTCTTCATCATACCAACTAATATGTGGCATATTCCCATACCATTGTCATGACTATAGTTCAGTGTTTGGATATGCCTTTTTGGTTGTATTTTTTAGAATCTTAATCAAGATGCAAGTGAGCTTCTTAAGTGCTCACCCTTTCTCCTTTGTACAAAGCCATGAGTAAATCTCGTCCACATACACACACACACACACACACACACACACACACACACACACATATATATATATATATATATATATATATATATATATATATATATATATATATATATATATATATATATATATATATATATATATATATATATATATATATATATATATATATATATATATATTGTTTCCCATTTCCTCTCTAATAAAGTCCATAATAATCATGTCCCATGACCTATGTGGAATAGCTAATAATTGGAGTCAGTTCATGGGCTTGATCCAATCTTGGCGAACAAGCTAGCAAGTGGGGCAAGTTTCCACATATTCTGTTACTTAGGCCTTCATCCTAGGCCAATAGAAATGCTATGCATCTTTCTCTTGAGTTCCTTTGGATCTGTCTCATTGATCTTTCTTGGAGCCCACAATGGAGGTAGTTGGTCAAGTAGTGTGTCAATCTGATGTCGCACATTGCGTAGGAATAGGATCCCAAGAGGGAGTGTCTGCATATTCCTCGAGAAGGACGTGAACTCGGATGGCCAATCTTGGACTTATCGATCTAAGCATGTTCCTCCTCTCTCTCCGTTCTCTTTGTCTCTCTCTCTCTCTCTCTCTCTCTCTCTCTCTCTCTCTCTCTCTCTCTCTCTCTCTCTCTCTCTCTCTCTCTCTCTCTCTTAGAGGCACGTTTCATGTGGATACGCCTCCAGCTATCAGAGAAGAGAGCAGTGTACTTTGTCATATGCTATATTGCACCCATTGGTTCGCGCTTCACACATTCCCCCGAGCAGCTATCAGGGGGGGAGGGACCAGACACCACATCGCCATATGACTGCCTCAGTGACACGATTATGGAGTATACCGGGATGGGTGAAGTCTTCCTTGTAGGAGACTTCAATGCCCGCACTCAGAGCCACCAGTGTGATATCTACGACTTTGACGACCCTTAGATGCTTCATACCATAGAGGACATGCCTACACTCAGAGCCTCAGCCGACACTACCACACCCACCTCATACGGCCGACACCTACTCCAAATGGGAGCAGCACACCGTCTCGTTATATATAATGGGATGGGGACCTGGCCCACCTCGAGCGGTCTCACCTGCATTCCACCCACGACACCACACGGAGGCAATGTGGTAGACTATGTTATCAGACCCCCGGAGGGGACAAATCTCATCACCTCATTCACTATCCCACCCTTACCGATTGGGGCTGATCACGCATATCTTGCCCTATCCATTCGCGGCTCACCATGCATATCCCACCCCGTCACCATACAGCCACGAACCCATACCACCATTCACTTTAGACATGAGCTAGCACATATCTATAGCTCCCATGCTCGAGAGCGCATCTACTCCCTTGATCCCTCTGCCTCCTTGGACATCCTCACCACCCACTTCTCCTCGATCCTCCATACATCTTCTACTCTCAGCTTCCCATACACCACCTACAGCACTCCACATTCGACACATCTGGGGCATACACCCCAGAATAGATAGTACGATGAGGAGTGTAGGCGACTATACCGACATCTCAGAGCACAGAGTATCTTGGGATCCATCACAGAGAGGGAGGCACGAGGACAGATGCGAGCCCTCACACGCCGGAAGCGGCGAGCTTTCGAGGAGCGACAAGAGGCAGAGTTGATCGACCTTCTCATGAGTAGGGATTATGCCACCGTGGAGGGCCCTACGTGAGCCACGCCCACCTACACCCATAGCAGATCCTCCGACTTGGCACACCTACGCCCAGAGGTTATATGACGTCCCAGGACAGCCACCATTGCTGATTCCTTCCACACTGCGTCCTATGATATCCACCCTCTTCATGGCAGGCATGGTACGACACGCCATCCATAGGCTACAGCATGGCCGCTCAGCAGACCACACGGGGCTACAGGGAGAGCACTTTATATATGCAGCAGATGTTGTTTCCCACTTGATTGCCCATCTCTTCAACCGTGCTTTGGTTGAGGGGTTACCCGACTCATGGACTATGCATACCATTACGCCTATCCATAAGTCCGGCGGTATGATGGAACCAGGGAACTACAGGACTATTATGATAGGCCATATCCTGGCAAAGATCTATGGGGAAGTACTAGAGGCAGAGCTCAGTACACACGCTGAGGCACCTGGGATCACAGCACCCGGCCATGCAGGCTTCCGTCGCACTTTCTCCACCATCGACCACATCTTCGTGCTTCGTTCCTTGATTGAGAACGTGAAGGCGAGGAAGTAGAGACTAGACTGTTGCTTTGTGGATTTCTGCAAAGCCTTCGACATGGTCCCTCGAGAGAGACTACTACGGAGGCTCCAAGAGTTACAGCTACCATCAGACATGCTATGGGCCATCCACGCTTTGTATGCACGAGTCACAGGCAGGGTACGCTACCCCGGCGGTCTATCAGACAACCTTGTTAGCACCATTGGTGTGAAACAAGGTTGCCCTCTCTCACCCACTCTCTTTGGTCTCTACATCGACGAGATCACGGAGTATATACAGCAAGCAGGAGGGCAAGGAGGAGACCTTGGAGGTACACCAGTACACATCCTATTATATGCTGATGACATTGTCCTGCTTTCAGGGTCACAGGAGGGGTTGCAGTCACATTTACAGGTGCTCGATACCTTTTGCATGGAGAGAGGACTCACAATGAACCTGATATATATATATATATATATATATATATATATATATATATATATATATATATATATAATACATACATACATACATACATACATACATACATACATACATACATACATACATACATACATACATACATACATACATACATACATACATACATACATACATACATACATACATACATACATGCATGCATGCATGCATGCATGCATGCATGCATGCATGCATGCATGCATGCATGCATGCATACATACATACATACATACATACATACATACATACATACATACATACATACATACATACATACATACATACATACATACATACATACATACATACATACATACATACATACATACATACATACATACATACACACACACACACACACACACATATATATATATATATATATATATATATATATATATATATATACATATATATATATCCAAGGTCATGATCTTCCATACCTCCAGGAAAGTACGCCATCGTGCCTCTTTCACGGCAGTCGGAGGACAGATAGAGGTAGTGGACTCCTACGTCTACCTAGGTGTCACCTTCTCGAGCAGCACAGGGGTATTCTCCATGGCACAGGCCGCGAGAGATAGATTGACGCTAGGCTATGCGGCACTTGCAGGATTGGAGAGATGCTGCTTTCAGACACATTTTCAGGAGCCCCAAACTAAGGGGTGGCTCTTTGACACTCTAGTGACACCCGCATTGATGTACGCAGCGGCAGTATGGGCACCAGGGATCATAGAGGCGATGTGGGCACAGATTGAGAGGCCCTAGGTCACCATGATCTCACGCTTGCGGCGTAGCAAGCCCTCGGTTCCACATGACATTATACGAGCTGAGCTTGGCATACCACCGATGCTAGTGGAGGCCCTCTTCCAGTTGGTGACCTTTATTCTGAGAGTCAGAGAGCTCCCCACTAGCAGACTCACCAGGCTTGCATTTGAGAGCTCTAGACATTTGGCAAAGACAGGGCATGAGAGAGTATGGTATGCACAGACTTACCGATGGTTAGCAGGACATGGCATGAGCATTACGGATCTCCCCCCTTTTCAGTATGACCTCTCTTCCTCCCACATTACCCTCTCTCGTTCGGAGAGGAATAGGATCATCCATCAGGACCTACTACAGATACACGTCAAGGAGACATGGATAGCACCACGGGAGCCTCTTCCCACAAAGAGGCAACACTACAGAGAGCACTTCCTGACTGTGACAGTGGATGGTTTCATTCAGAGACCTCGATACATGGATACATATATGGCACGAGCTGAGAGAGTGGCCATTGGGCAGCTCAAAGTATCATCACACTAGCTCGAGATTGAGGTTGGGCGAGCCACACATACCCCGAGGGATGAGAGATTATGCAGGATATATAGAGAGGAGGTGGAGGACGAGGAGCACTACACATGTAGATGCCAGGCATATCACGACATCAGAGACCGCTACCCACAGCTCTTTAGGGGGCCCTAGAGAGATCAGGGCTTTATTGGGGACAGAGGACCAGTGCCCTCTAGGTCTTTTCCTAGTAGAGCTCCAGCACCGTCATGCATCACTCCTCCACCAGCAGATGGAGATACACTTGCCCCCCCCCCCCAGACTTATATTACAGATTTTTTAAGACCCACTCGAGGACCCAGCTCGATGCGGGGATTACACAGAGCAGAGGAGCTTAGACGACATCGTCGACGACCGAGACCCCCAGTCCGGAGAGCCCGTCCACATCAGAGAGAGATTCAGGCGATTCACGCACGCCATGACATGGATATACGAAGACGTGTCCACAATGGTCTACACACATCCGGAGAGTCCCATCCTTCTTCTTTACAAATAAGATAGGAGCTCTTGCTGGAGACTTTGAGTGTTTGATTAACCCTTTTGCTAGATTCTCATCAATGTTCTTGCGTAGTTCTGTAAGTTCCTATGGGGATAGTTTGTAGATTGGTCCAAAGGGCGGTTGTGCTCCCTCTTGAAGTTCCATGGCATAATCATAAGTTCTATGCTCTGGGAGGATATTTGCATTCTTCTTTTCAAAAATATCTTCAAAGCCTTTTTGCTAATTGGGTAGCCGCATTGCATCATCTTTCTTAGATTCTTGAGCTGGCATGACTTAGATCATATATGTCGATTCCTTCCTTACTGCATGTATGAAGGCTTTGGCTCCAATATATATCGGGTTCTTCTGGATATCTTGACGGGTGACTTTATTCTTTTCCCAATTAATGCTTGGATTATGTTTCTTTAACCATGGCATTCTGATGATAACTAGGTGTACTGGGCTCGATATTACATTGAAACTTATATGGGATTCATGATCACCAAGGTGTACTCTTAATGGTGTGGTTCCCATGGTTGTATTCCCAGATGCTAGAGATCGTCCATCTACTACTTCAGCTACTACTAGTTTGTTCTTCCAAAGTACAGCGATTCTATGTTTCTTAACCAATCCTTCATCGATGAAACATGAGGAGGCTCATGAATCTACTAGGGCTGTAAGGGAAAGGGTCTTCTCCGAGATGATTAACCTGACACGTGGAAGACATGTTTCTATGGGTGTAGTTGGAATTATGAGACCCTTTCTTATATCATGGTCTAGCTGTACGGTCTCTTTTACAACTAGAATTTCTCGTTTCCTACTCTACAAGAGTGGTTTCAACTCTGGAGTTTGTTCTCTTGTTGGGACAATTAATTACAATATGTCCAGGGTTTCCACAATAGAGGCATAACTTATTATCTCTCCTTCTCTGTTTCTCTTGTGGTGTTAGAGGATGGAACCTAGTTACATCTATTTGCATAGGTTCAAGCATAGACTCATCTTTAGGAGTAGACTGGAAGGGTTTCCATTGGTAAGGTCTTCCTTCTACTTGTTTTTCTTGTTTCCTTTTAAAATGTCGGTTATCGCATTGAATAGCTTGCGTAATGTATTCATTCAATGTCTTATCCTCTGGCATCCTGAGCAAAAGGTCCTTCACATCACCTCTTAAATCCCATCTAAATCGGCTTATGAAATAATCTTCGTGCCAAGTGAGATCACACATGAACTGCCTAAATTCAGATGCATAGGTAAAGGCAGGGCGGTTACCTTGACATAACTTTCGAAGTTTAATTTTTGCCACTCGACTGTGTCTGCATCTCTAAATGTGGTGGTGATTTCTCGAAGAAACCCCTCATAGTCCTGAAGTATTGCCATGTTCTTCTCCAAGATTGGGACAAACCATGATATGACCACACAGCAAGGTTCCAATAAACCCGACCTTGGATGCCTCATCAAGGTATCTATTAGATTGCATACGGATGTACAATTTGACTTCCTGGATCCCCATCGAACTTTTCTCGCATGCAAATCTTGGGTTTCTTCATGGAGAATCTACTAGGCCATTGATTCACTTGAATACTCCCTTGATTTGCTTGAAGACTCCCAATTTTTTCTTGTAATCCTTGGAGGAGTCCACCTAGGTGCATCGGATGTCCCATCTCGACTTGTGTCTGTCGATGAGGTTAGGTCCTCGACTTGTTGTTGCACATTCTGAACTAATGCTACAATCTGTTCATAAGCGTTCTCCATGATGCCTAGTCTTGGATAGAAGCTAGTCTTGCCAAAATATCAAGGGAGCACTAGATTGTGCTCTCTGATTACAGTAGACGAGATTTCATAAATACACTCCTGATTACAAGAACACCCACATAGAGAAAATGATACAAGAATATGTGATTGATACAAGACGTCCCACAATCGCCCACTGATAGGTATGAATAACTGGACTAGAAATGATGATACACGAGATCCCACAACCTCGAATCGTAAGTATGAAACAAAATATCTGGATTACAAGAATTCCTTTCAAGGAGATGAATGAGATACCAAAAATAACTCGACAATATCTCATACTAAGAGATTACAAGAGGACAAGACAAGATCTCCAAGAATTAGACTAGACAAGACTGGAACAAGGAACAAGATAAGAACAGGATCTGGAACTTGGAGAGTACTTACTTGGCGGTCATGACTCCTTGAGCTTCCAAGACTGATATTGGCAGCCAACCCCTCTTTATATGGGTTTTCCAAGGGCCGTGCAAGAGCAGTTACAAATTGATGATATCATCAATTTGAAACATGATCTCTAGATGATAGAATCAAGCAAGAAGACAGTCGACCTTAGGGTTTTGGCAAAGCATTTGTTTCCCCAAATTCTGAACCAATCATGAGATACAGAAGTCACATGGAATATGAGATTCAGCAGATCTCCTTTGTCTATGACAAGAAGGCCCCATTGTGAGGGAGAAAATAGTCGATGAGGACACGCTTGGACTGATCCTGATTGATCTAGACTTGCTTCTTTTGTTCCATCATGTATCATGCCGATGCTTCATGTTGAAGGAATTGGCTAGCAATATGCACCCACTTGTCGTGGCCAACACAAATTTCTAGAGGTAGTTCTCATTATGATTGATCCATCTATTGATGGCTACGGAGTTGTGACCACCCCGATACTTGTTGGGTAGGTTCGGTTTAAAGAAGCCAAAAGAGTATGGATCATCCACATTGTCAGGTTGGAGTTACCTAAAGGGAGAAGAATTGATGGGAGTTGGATCCAGTTGAGGGTTTGATCGAGGGTTTGGTTGGGAGGCTAGTTAAGGGTTTGGTTAACTTGTTGTACCAAGTCTGCGAGGCAAGGAAGGGAGTCTTCCAAGCGATCCACTCGGTTGGAAACATCCTACTTGGGATTCGGTTGGATTGCTTAGGGATCCAATTGGAAATTCGTTTCCTCTTCTTAAAGGCATTCGTGGCACAGTGGAGACTCCTCCATTCAGTTATGTTCGGGTTAGGCTCCACCTTTGAGTGAATACCCATAGGATAATCTTGGAATTCAAACCATCATGACCAAGAACCCAATCGTAACAATGAGGGTGGGGTGGTAGTGGCAAAGCACGCCGACAGCGAGGGAGCATGACAAAAAGAGGGCATGATGGAAGGAGGGTGCGGTAGTGATAGAAGGATGTGATGATGACAAGGGTGCACGGCAATCATGGGAGAGCACGATGGAAGCAACCTCACATAGCAATGGCGAGAGGGCACGGTCATGACAAGAGCATGATGGTCGCAAACGGGCACACAGATGGCCAGAGGAAGCAATGGAAGCAAATGGGCATGCCGACGATGGCATGCGGACACAGAAGTTGAGGGCTTGCGAAGATAGCAAATGTGCACACCGATGATAGCAAATGAGCATACTGACGATGGTGGTCAATAGGAACACTGTCAATGCGGGATAGCAATGGCGACAAGCAGATGCATCGATGACGAGAGATAGCAATGGTGGCAAGTTGGCACACTGACCATGAGGGGGAGGGAAGAGGAGGGGGGAGGGGGGGATCTGCCTACTACAGGAGATAGTGATGGAAGCAAGTAGGAAGACAAATAATAAGGGGAAGGGAAGAAAGGCATGGAGGTGGGGGGGGGGGGGGGGGGGGGGGGGGAGAAGAGGGGGGAAGGGATTATGGCACTAGTGGAGAGGATGGGATTAGGGAGGAGGGAGGGAAAGCGGGGGTGGGGGGGGAGAGGGAGGAACAGACGAGGGCGGGGAGAGCACATATGCCTGGTGACAAGAAGGCTAACCCAAGATGGACCGAAAACAGTGATGACACTGTGAGCACTAATATGATGGTCCACTCATCCAAAGGCTTCCCATAGGCTCATGCTTAGATACTACTTGAGATGTCTTGAATCTCGTCAAACACCTAAGGCCCGCAAATGGGGTCCCAAGGCATGCATAAGAGAACACATGACATAAAATCATGCCTTTTGCCAAGAAAAAAAAAAAGCATTTTAGATTGCTTCCAACAAAACATACAACCACGACAAAGAGGGATTTGGGGAGGCACTAAAAGGCCTTGTTGGAGCAGCTAACCCTTATAATTGCACACAATTTGGCATTGCAAGGCAAACCTTCTTGACCCTAAGAATGCCTGCATAGAAATACAAGGGCTTTGACAAGGAGAGAGGGAGGGAGGGAGGGAGGGAGGGAGGGGAGAGAGAGAGAGAGAGAGAGAGAGAGAGAGAGAGAGAGGAGAGAGAGAAAGAGGGGGGGTCTAGGAGGAGGGAGAGCACAGAGGGAGGGAGGGAGAGAGGGGGTGGGGGAGAGGAGGGGGGAGAGAGAAAGAGAAAGAGAAAGAGAGAGAGAGAGAGAGAGAGAGAGAGCATAGATGCATGTGCATGCATACCAACACATGCGTGAATAGACAACTTCTCAATTTCATGTTATGAAGAGTATATGATATTTGTAGTTTTTCTTTTCGAGTCGGTGAGTTGTGATCGTCTCCCACCAATCGGAGCAACTCTGGTGGGTTGGAGCAGGGCCTCTATGTGGTTCTATATCTTGCCTAAGAATCACCCCAACTGATGCTGATCTCTAGAGGCCGTGATCTCACGAAGCGTAGGCTTTCTTGTGAATAGAGCCTCGTTTCTGCTCCTAATATCATCATATGCCTTGCATCGACATACAAAGTGTTCCTCATCCTCTATCTCTACTCCACATATACAACAAATCCTCTCCTCTTTGGGGGTGTCTGCTTCTCTGTCAGCCTCAATCTCTAGTCGGTGTGATGAAACCCTCTACTAGCCAATCGCTACCTATGAGCCATGTATAAGTCCACGTAGCGTGGTCTCTCGATGAGCCCGTCTACTAGAAAGTCTAGAAATTGATCTCAATAGTGTGATAGTTTGGATCCAAGACTAGAAGTGAACCACGTCTCACTAGTGTATAGCTGCATGAGATCCTGCCTAAGCACATTGTTCCTCTCGTAACATGAGAGGCCAATGTGGGGAGAGTCTAGATCATATTGGAAGGGTGGCAGTCTGTCCATATCCAATCCATGTCCATCAAACCATGCCCTAACCTAATAGTACCAAGCTCTCTCATACCCTGACTCAGAGGCCTCTATTGCCACCTAAAATGCTCTATGTGTGAGTCTAGCTGCTAAAAGCTCCCTCATACTCTGAATGAAACATATAGTCTAGAATAGTGCCTCTACCACCATGGGAGGTGTGGTCATCTCTATCGTGATGATGTCATGTGATAGTGATTGTTTCCCATGAAATAGCCGTGAGATCATGCGCACTTGCAGCCTCAATCGCACTTCACTGGCAGTTGTGAGTCTTGGACCCCACATTTTTGTTGCATACATCATAGCTCGCATGACTAGTGTGTCAAATAGCCATCCCTTCATATAGTGCTCTTGGAAGTGTACTTGATCACACCTCCTCTTTAACATGACCAAAGCTTATTAGTGGCTGCTTGTCTCATACTGAAGGGACTAGGTAGACTCGTGAAAGTCACCCCCAGGTAGACATATGAAGTGACCACCTCTATCTGTCCACCAACTGTGAATCGTGCTTCATTCTACACCATAGGAGAGGTGTGGAAGATCATGATCTTAGTCTTGCCAAGGTTTACAGTCAACCCCTTCTCTTTACAAAACTCATCCAAGGCACCCAAGTGCTGCTCTAAACCCTCGATGGATTCTCAAATCAATACAATATCATCAGTGTATAATAGAATGTGTACATGTGTACTTGCTAGGTCTCCACCCTCACGGCCAGTTTGTATGTAGTCCTCAATCTTGTCGATGTAGAGCCCAAATAGAGTGGGAGATAGTGGGGAACCTTGCTTAGTACCAATTGTGCTAGCAAAGGCTTCTGATAATCCCCTCGGGCATCGAACTCTCCTAGTCACTCGCTTATAGAGTGTGTAGATTGCTCAAATCATCTCCGATGGTATCCAAAAGCTCTAGAGACACCCGAAAAGCCCCTCTCATTGCATAGTATCGAAGGCTTTGCAGAAATCCACAATGTAGCATTATAATCTATTCTTCTGCACCTTTGCCACATCAATGAGGCAACGCAAAATGAAGATGTAATCAATAGTGGAGAAAGCCTACCCAAAACCTACCTAACCACGTGCTCGTAGCCCCTCCATCTGTGCATATGAACTGAGCTCTGCCTCGAGAACCATTCCATAAAGCTTGGCCATGGCGTGACCAATCATAATAGTCCTATAATTCTGTGGATCCAAGGTGTCACTGGATTTATGAGTACAATGGTGTTCCTCATCCACTCCTCTAAAGCCCTCCCCTGTAGCCCGATTGAAGACATGTACAATCAATGGAACTATAGCAGAGGCAATATATATTAGGTGCTCACTCTGTAGTCATGTGTGGTCAATGGAACGTCCATGTTATAGCCGTTCAATGGCCTTACAGATCATCTTTGCTGTGAAGAAAGAAGAATGAGTAGGATGAGGTCCAAGCTATCCGGGTATCTCATATAGACTATCATCATAGGCATGCCAAATCTGCGGATCTCCAATAGGTGTGATTGGTCGTTCTCGTAATGTGCACCATGCACCAATGCAATCCCTACTCATAAGTAGGCAGTCTTATGCCTCCTCAAAGACGCATCTCTTTCGACGTGTGAGGATCTTCATTTATCTTCTAGCCTCCATCTTTGTGATCTCTCTCAATGCTCTCTGAGCTCATAGTCGCACGCACGGATAGAGACTCTTGCACTCATCATCATATCAAGGATTCTATGGCATGGTCCCAAGGGGAGGTGTGACTAGAATGGGTGGTGTACGAAAATGAGCCAATGGAGGATGTTTGAAGGATGGATGCTATGTGTGAGATGAGCATAGGTAGTGAGGCATCAAGATGAAGCGAAAGAAGATTTTTCTCAACTTGGGCTGAGTATCTGTGAGCAAGCTCGTGTGTAAAGTGGCTGGTAGTGTGTGGGGGTCATGTCACAAGCACTTGTGTCTGTCTATGTGTGTCCCCCTTGAGGGATAGTGAAAGATATGTGTGATATCCTCCAATAGGTATAGCTGGGATGGTGAAGGACCTCAATACGTGGGTGGCCTCCCTAGGTCCCATGATATAATCTATAATACTCCCTCCTCCATCATAAGCCACTGTGTCATCTTGTTGTAAATAATGAGATGATGTCTCGATCCAAGTCTGAGTAGGTGTGTACCATAGCGAGTGTGTGTGAGTGTGTGTGTGTGTAGAATCGACTGAAACTCGTACCATAGATCCTTCTTATGTATTGGGTAGTATGAGTGGATCCCCCTAGATCAAAAGCCTCGCACTGATCATTGTCTATTCTAGCATTGAAGTCTCCCATGAAGAAGACTTCCCCTAGAGTAGAGTACTCCGTGATCCCCTCTAATAAACAGGTACAAGGTGAGTCCTCCTCCTGATCCATGATGGAGAATCGAGAGCACGATGGGGCAAAATAGCATAGTGCAATGTAGATGACCCTCTCCTTTGAGAGTTGTAATTGGATCCACAGATATTTCGCTTGAGAGTCCCATGCGACGATTTGTATCCTGCTATGAAGTCCATCTCTGAAGAGTATTGCTACTCCCCCTAATCCTCTCTTAGTGTGGTGGTGTGTACAATCTCTCTGTGTAGATTCCCACCGGAAACCATGCACCCAAGGTAGGCTCCTATCAGGGCTCTCGTGTGTCTCTGTCAGCAAAATAATATTTCTATCTGTGCTAACCTCCTCAAGCCTCTTTGGATGTGTCCATAAATCACCATTGCAATTCCACACTACAAGATGTATCTCGGCCGTCCCACATGTCGTGAATCCCTGTAAGATGGCTTTACAATCAATGATGACCCAACCATCTCTGTATGAAGCCTTCTTCCCTTATCTACGAGCCTCCTATACTCTTGGCATGCATGTGTGGCAATGTGCTTCTTGCATGGATGTGAGATAATCATCTAGGTAAATAGGGGGACCTTCAAGCCCCCCTCAAAACCACTCTCTTGCGAATGGAAGTAGATCTTACTGCTTCGGAGGGGAAGTGCAAAATGAGAGCTCTCTCTTTTGAGAGATGTTTCCCCACTCCAACATTTGATCAATGGGAGGATCTTCTCTTCCTTGTAACCAAGCTTCTTACATAGTGTGTTCCCATCCATCTCGAGGGTGGAGCCTTCTTATTCTAATATACCTGTGACCTACACATTAAGACGTCAAGCTCGTCAGATCCTCTCCTCCTCAATGGTGATGTGTACAACAAGAGCTTCTTCTCTTTATGCTTCTTCTTTTGCTTCTTGTTTTATGTTTTTCTTCACTACTTCAACTCATCCTTCTTTCATTGCATCAAGCTTGGTGTTAATGCTCCCGGTCAAGGCTTCAATGAGCTACATTTTACGCACTTCCCTTGTGTCTTCTCTAAGTTCATCTTCTTCCAGGGTGAGGGCTACTATCAATGTTTGAGGGACTCAATTTTTGAGGGACTCAATTTATTCTCACATTCTCTTTTTCTTTTCTACCCAATCTTGTTGCCTCTTGGCCATACTTCTCTCTCTTTCAATCTCTCCATTTCTCGATCTTCTCTCTCTTTTCCTAAGCTTCACGTTATTTGGTGAACCCTTCCACTTCTTTCTCAATCTTGGAGATACCTTTGATGATGGAAGTGATGGTGGAATCCATTGCCTTCTTGCTATCTTTGATGGTAACATTAAATTTATCATCGACTTTAATTAGGTTATCTGTTTTGGCCATCTTCTTTGCTAAATCGTGTTCTCTTTTTCTTGAAACAAAAAAAGGTTGTCTGCTGGTTTAAAAAAAAGAATCTAAAAAGCTAGGGCTTTGGTCTGCACATGGATGGGGCACGCGAGGGGACGTTGGGTCAGTTCAGAGGCTATTTGGTGAACCCTTCCACTTCTTTCTGGATCTTGGAGATACCTTTGATGATGGAAGTGATGGTGGAGTCCATTGTCTTCTTGTTATCTTTGATGATAACATTAAATTTATCATCGATTTTAATTAGGTCATCTGTTTTGGCCATCTTCTTTGCAAAATCGTGTTCTCTTTTTCTTGAAACACAAAAAAAGAACCTAAAAAACTACAGCTTTGGTCTGCACATGGACGGGGCTTTCGCAGGGGCTTTCGCATAACCTTACCAAAGAGTTCTTACAAATCTTCACATATATACAATGCAGACAAAATCATTTCCATCAAACACCAAATGGTCTCTACTATTATCCAGAGCTTACAACATGCAGTGTTCTGTAAGTCTTCTAAGCATGTGATAAATAGATCTTTTAACCTGCTCGAATATACTTCTAACATCCTACAATGACACATCCACTCAACATCTATTTCAGGAAATAATTAAACAAAGAAGCACAGGTTGGCCCTATAAACATTCATACAATATGATTATATTCCTAGTAAACTAGTAAACCATCACATCCAAATATACCATTACATCCCAACATTGTAGTACACAAAAAAATGTGAAAAAAGCTTGATTTGCAGATGCTGCGTACTATGCAAAAGTTACAGCCCTGAAAACAATTGAACAAACCAACAAATCACTGACTGTCCGATAGACAAACGCTATTGTTCTATTTTTTAGCATTGTACCAATTTTCGAGGATTCCAAAAGAATGTTGAAAGGAATACAACAAATACAGTCTCATCAATACACAAAATGAAAGAAGGCCTTTAACACACAGTACAACGAGAGTTTTAAAAACGGGTTTTAAAACGTTTAGTACATAAGAGTATTAAAAAAGTACAAATAAAAAACGAGTATTATATTTCATCGCAGTATTTTTTTTATTTTTTGTTTTTTATAATCTATGAGGAATGCGTATGCAGCACTCCTTTACCCATCTAATGTTTAAATGAACACATAAAAAACTTGATCTACTGCCTTATACAACACAATACATGCCGTGGCCTATGGGTGTCGGCCCGTAGGTATACACCATCATGCATGGATCATGATTCCAAATTATTAGAAGACAAACATTCCAAATTAAATAGACTTAGAAGACAAACATGGCATTTAAAAGTCAAACTTAACATGGAACAATGAATTTCAATTTCAATATGCACCATGGTTCATATGGGATAGTGACCACATACATATCATTACATAAAAGAGCAGAATATATAAATGATTATCATGGCTTGTAAGTTGTTGTTCCAACATTCAAGTTCCAGCATAAATCATCCATGCCGTGGCCTATGTTAATAGTCCAAAGTGACGGAAAAAACATTTTTATGGTCCAGCTATAGTAAAAAAATGTTTTTATGATGCGAACTGTGATAAAAACGTAAGAAAACATTTAGTACATTTTTCAGTACTAAACATTTTTAATTTTTGATTAAAAAATGCAGTTTTTTTTTCAACTATGCTTTAACACCATATCTTTTAAAAACTAATCTGATTGCTCTGACCTTAAAGGAAGCTTGCATATGACGTACTAGAATTACCATAAATTGTCAATCCCCATCAGCAGTTTTTAGGGATATACTTCAATACATAAGCAATAACCCTGTTTTGCCCTCATCCCTGGAAATGATAAAACAAACAAGCAACACTGAAATGCTATGAACATCATCCCGCTATACAAACAGTCAAACAATTATGGCATGTGCATGTACAAAGGATCTTACTACCATTAAAAAACCCTTCTATACAGTTTACACAGTTCCCAAGCATGGTTAACCTTTTCATCCATGTCTAGAATGCCTACAAACTATGAATGAGCCTCTTCCAGCTGGGACTTGAACAAGCGATTTGGAAAGAGGGTCCTCTGACTCCCGAGCAAACCTTACAAATGTGATTGTTGATCCACATCACTTAGAACTAAGCTTTTAGAAGCACAAGAAGAACAAGAGACATTGATTTTCCAATAGATATCCCTACCAATATTGTATTGGAGCTCATCCCTTGATGCACCTAATTTTTCCCTTTGTAAATTGAGGAGTCTTCAGAAAAGGTAAATCGACTATATATGACTACAGCTTTTGTAGCTACAGGTGTGTAGATTTAAGTACACACTTTTATCCCGCATACATCTTCAGTTTGGCAATCTACAAGAATGGCAAATTGGATGTTTTACGTTTGTCTTACAATGACTAACTTCAAAAGTACTCTACTTGCACTGTCTGCAGCACCTCCAGATTCCAGGCCCTGTAAAGATCTCGTGCAATTGAAAAAAAGTGACGCAATTGCAAGACTTACAAAAGCCCAAATTGTAACTGGTTCATTAAAATAGAACATGAGATGTGCCCACAGAAGACTGATGACGCTGAAGACTACCTTTCCAAAGTAGTTTATTAAATGATCCAGATTAAATCAATCATTTGCATGGATATATTTTTTCCACTGTTTCCTTTCATGAATAAGATGCTTTTGTCCCCAAAATATCATGTTTTAAGCATCTAAATGGCAGTGAGAAACTTTAATCCAAATAGGATATCCAAAACATGTAGATGGAAGTTCAGATGCATTAATGTGTTGCTTAAACTTTTTTTTTTTTTTTCAATCTACCTATCACATCACTAGCAAACCATCAATTTCTAGATTGAAACTTGCAAAAGGTAACTAAATATCAGATTCACCAGAAAACATTTCCATTGCAAGAAGCATGAAAACTGCACAATACGAAAACATCTGAACTGATCCTCCAAAATAACAACAACAACAACAATGATAATCCAGTCATAAACATGAGAATTACATAAATCCCACCTAAGAACCAATACGACTTTGTTAAGTCCTCTTATGCACTTCTAAGAAACTTTACAGCCATTTTCTTCTAGTTCATATATATACTGAAAGAACTGTTTTTGTTACATTCAAAATATCAGACAGCTAACTCCATTTTTCCATCAAGAAAATCAGTATGGTTACAACAAATATGCAAGGCCTTTAGGAACAGACCAATCTTGATCATAAGGTCAATCATAAATCCATCAACGAATCGACTTTATAGAAGATTGCAAATTCCACCATTACAAAGGTTTTATATCAATGCTCTATAGAGTCCTGACCAGTTAAGGCCTGTGGCATAGTCTTTTTCCATATTCATATGGTTCTGGTTCAAAATATCACACTTTTCATACTCGATACCCATACCTCTACATAAATGACCATATGTTATTAAAGGGAAATGATTATACTCTGCTTGTACAGTATGATCCATGAAGCGCATGCCCTCAATGCTGACATTCTAAATAGAATTATCATAGATTCATCAATCAACCTGCAAAGACCATTGAAAATAATTTCTTTCCCTAAATTCAAACTTGAATTCCAAAATGTAGCCCTTTGAGGAAATCCAATAAACAGAAACAATACACAAAAGATTAGCATCATCCTTGTGGAAGCGTAACAGCTGCAAATTGAGAAATGAATTGAAAGCAATTAACTAGGTCCATCTACCTGCACAGAAATCATGAGGGTGTACATAATAGAGTTTTATGATGTTTACTGATTGAATTCATTTGCTTTTATTTCCAGCATGATTATGACTCCAGAAAAATGTATGGATATAGTTTATCTGTCAGAGTACAGGTGCCAGTGCAGGTGTACAAGAGCTTCCTGTGAACAAAAAGGATTAAGCTTTACTGACTAATTCTGATGCTACTCTTCAATATTGAGCTGGAAGCAGTGTATAATGCATAGAGCTCCATTGCAGAGGGAGAGGGATGGAGAAAGAGCATATAGGAGAGAGATACACAGTTGGAAAAAAAATGTCCTCCCCCCAAGAAACCCCCCCCCCCCCAAAAAAAAAAAAGGGCAATGGTGGAGAGGTTCACACAAGAACCCCATAAATATAGTGATTATTTATACATCAGCATGAATAAAAAGGATTTTAATTAAAAAACAAAGACCCTCTATAGCCTAACTCACTAACAAAATTCTATAGCTTTTCAAAAGCCTATTTCTCCTATGCGTGTCCTCAGGAACTACAATCTCTTGTGCATTCTGATAACAATGAAGAGGCATTTCCCCTGAAAACATGGCAAAGGCATACAAATAATTCAATCTCAGGTTTGGGATTATGCTATATTTCCCTGAGAACAAAGTGGCCTTCAATCTCCTCAAAAACTTTGCAAAGTAATAATGGAAGTGATTAACAAATAAAAAATTCTCCTTAGAAGTAAAATGGAAGCCCTTTGATAAAAATGTACAATCAAGAAATAATGTATTTCTATGGATGCAAACACTGATCTGTTGCAATGTGATTAATGATTCTCTTGTAGCTTTGCAGGCTCTCATAGACATCACAAAAGTAAAGCTTCACTTGAAATATACTGGAAGTTAGACAAAGCTATCTACCTGAATGCCATGGAAGAATAGCTCATGCTATGGTTACCACTAAAGGAAAAGCAACCTCTGCTTAGCTCTTTTAGGTAGACCCTTGCCACCCAGCAGACTGCAGATACACCATTCAAATGGCCTTGAAACAATTTTGGGTGCTTCTTCTAGCTTGAGCACTGACATATCAAATATTGTGAGTAGGGTGGACTTTCTGGTCCTCAACGAGCAAATTCTGCCACAAATGATTATTCATTATGCCAAAACTAGAATTACACTAGCAGCAACACAGATGGGAGATTACCTGTCAGCTCTAGTAAGATAGAGTCCAAGCTTATGATGAGTTTTCAAGTTAAAATAGAAATATAACTACACAGTTACCTCCAAAATTTCTGATTCGCATCCATTTGAGCAATATGTACAACACAACTTCCAGTATTAATAAGTGTAAGCCTAACTGTAATTATCATCGATGGCTTTCCATTTCTAAAAAGCCAGATACCACTATGATACAGGTAGTTGGGATATGGTGGTTTCAGTGTTCACTTATCCACCATAATTCTGCACCCAAAACTATGGGATGCACCTTGAGGATGTCATGGCATAAAGGGACCCGCAAAATCTTGCAGAGCAAAAGCAACCCTCTCTGCAGAAGAACCTTTCACATACAAATTTGGCCAATGAGAAACGCATCCACTGCTATACAGTTTTTATGAACTCTCAGAGGACAAAACTACAACATAGCTTAAAACATCGACAAGTCAGTTTATTTATGATGACAATGCCTGCCTACTGGATAAAAGGAAACCTTTTACCTCATTACATTAGCCCTCTTGATATTTTGCTCCCAACTGTAGAAACAGAATAGTAAATATTAATACCAGAACAGATATATATTTACAATGTTAATGCAGCTATTGACTACCATATAAGATTTAAGGAAATGGTAATCTGCCAAAACCATGTCTGGTTGTGCAGGATACTGAGTAGCTTCATAGATTAGCATACCCAACACACGAATGGAAGGAACATAAAATATAATACTACAGAAAAGAAGAGAAACATACACTCACTGCTGTTGAAGGAAAATAATGAGCCATTATTCTTTGAATCGCCCTCAAATAAATTTGTACCCAACAAGATAAGAAGTCATAATTTATTCCTGTCCATTGGACTCTTCCTGGAGAACTCCCCTTCTGGATGGCCCTGCTCTGGGTCAGGGAGCAGGGCCATCAGTAGAACCCTCCAATTAGCTGGACAGAAACTGCCTTGACAGAAGCGCAAAAGCTGATACCAACATGACTGACTAGCTGATCTTCCATGTCTTAAAACCTGCTAACAATATACAGAGAGGCCATTGTGGTCAAAACAAAAGAACAGTCAGAAAATAAAAGATAAATGCAATACCACTAATCATACTCATTAAACGATTCCACAACAGCTTCATATATTAGTTGTGCCGCGAAATCTGGTATTGCTCCACTGCTATCTAGTTTCGAAGGTGCAGTCTCCATTACATAGGAGAAGCTCATTTGCATGATGATAACCAGTTTTCACCCAGGAAACTTATTCTGCTACTGGAAGAAAACTCTAGATCCACGGAGTCCAACCTTCATACATGTTACAAAGATTATCAATGCTCATAGCTTGCCTCAGAAGGTAATCTACTTGTTCAGACACCCTTGATTGCCTGGATAAAACAAATATTGTCATGAAACCGGCTGTATTTATGAGACAATGAACGTCAAAAACCTATACCTCCTGCCTTCATTATCGAGCCCATTGAGCTTCAACTCAACTCTTTCAAGTACAGAAACAGCATAAGGATTCCTTTCTGCAGGTAACATACAGCTTAATGCTCCACATACATACAAAGATTACTGAAGTGAAAACATAGATCAACGCACTAAGCATAAGTAACAAAAGAGACCCTTGGGAAATGTTTTGGTCCTTTTCCTGAGATCTAAAGAATGTTTTTTCTTGGCACATGTGCCATGCACATAGGCGGTTACGGTTTTTTTCTGTGTGTGTGTGTGTGTGTGTGTGTGTGTGCGCGCGCGCGCGTGCGCGCGCGCGTGTGTCACGCGTGCGTGTGCACATGCATGCGTGACAAAAATAAATAAATAAATAACTTTCTTTTTTTTTTTAAGAGAAGGAATGGGAGGATAAGAATGCTAGATGTTATGCACGCACAGTCACAGAGAGAGTGAGCATACTGGCTGATGGCTTCTTCATAACTTCGTTTACTGCAAGTACAGGAGTGTCAGCAGTTGAAGGCTGCATTTGCCTCATCTCCTGTGAAGACTGATCTTTTTCTAAACCATTCGTAAAGTCAGTTGAATTACCAATAAATGGGTCATTCAGGCTGTGAAAAGGGATTCCCTCTAGGCTCATCAGAGCCTGTAAATCTTCTCTCCTCGCAGAATCCACCATCTCCTTTGTATCAGCCAAAGCCTGAACTGCTACTTCTAAAGCCGTAGCACCATTTTGACTGTGCAAATCTGCAATGCTAGGCTTTTCCTGCTGTATATTCAAATCTGTAATTTCTGGCATGGCCTCTGTATTTTTCTGTTGTGCCATGTCAGCTCTACAAGTCTTTTGCCAAGTGCTAGGTCCACTCAGTGAGTCGGCTGATTGCAGCCAGTAAAAATCTGTTGGATTTTGAGCTTCCTTGTCCAAACTACATGGAAACTCACTACTTGGGGGTGAAATCCAGCATTCATTTACAGATTGAGAAAGGAAATGCTCATCAACAAACTCGCCAAGGTTGCTGCAAACATCTGCAAGATCCTCCATATTGTTCCTGCCAGGAGATGATTCAATAACTCTGCAAGATACTGCATCTTCTTGTGATCTTGCCTCTTGGCTTGCAGCTTCCTGAACCTACAAACATGAATTGAACAAATCGATAAAAACTCAAAACATGTTCAACTTTCCAATAAGAAAACAAACAATTGACTGAAAACAGGGACCTATGAAATATACATATTGTACACATCTGTATGATACATTTTACTGTCTTGAAGAATTTGGGATCAAACTATGACACAGCATCACATGCAGATTCATCACGATAAGCATACAAACCCACAAAGATCTTCAATGTACTGATGCCCAGAAACTAGTTCAAGATCGTGCATGATCCATCCCACAAATCGTTCATCTATCTGGAACTCCAGAAAAAGTGCTATATGTCACATTATTATTGTTGCTCTGAAACAATGAAATTTAACATGAGCAAGAATGCTCTTATGCATAAATAATCCAGTCCTTGATCTTCTCAGAACAACCCTCCAAACAAAGAATCTATCATTTGTGGTGTGCACGTTTCCCAGATATTTCAGCTCTTCAGAGACAAATAGGTTGCTGCTAGCCACACACTGATCATCTATTACAACCACCAAGAGATCAGAGTATTCGGGAAGAAAACAAAATGCTGATACAGATCCTTTAATATGCATTCATGGACTCCTCTAAATAGCCTCTAGACATGTTCTATCTGCGCCATGAAGTGAACATAATGAATGATTCCTTTCTTGTAGGAAAATTATTCCTAGGAGCTGATCCCAACCCATAGGCAGCTAGTTCTTTCAATGGCACTCACATAGCATGAAATTGAAATTCCCAGCAAGTCTCTATCTACCATTCCATTGCGATTTGTGTGCCATATCTTCCCATGAATGAACCAACACATGTTTTGTTTGGACTCCAATTCCAGCAGGGAGACAAATTTCAGACCAGTCCTGAGTCATTCAGAAGTTAGAACCCATTTGCACTTGTACATGGTACAACTCTTAGCAACAGGAAACTTTAAAACCGTACATAAAATATGTTTGCCCTAAAAAGTTTTCTCAAAGTAGTACATATTGAACCTATATTGTGGGCTAAAATTCTATGATACTTAACCCCCAATGCTCTTTGCGATGTGTTAGGTCCAAATTCCAATACAAAGGATCCAATAGACTTGGCTTTCGGGCTTCAGACAAGCAATATGGATCTTCATGGTGGCCAGACTAACCCATTTGTTGGATTCCAATCTAGTGGTTTTTGTCAAAACCCTTACAGAGTACCCATGATGTCTGCTAACTAGTCATAACTTGAACAATGGGAGGATAACCAAGATTGATATTTCTACAGACATCATAATAATAAAAATCACAAACCATGAAAGGACGACAATAAATCAGGATTCATAATGACAAGAGCTTAATTGACAGGACGAAAGATAAAACGAATAAAAAAGTTGTCTCAATTGTATTGTATGTAAATCATACATACCATTAAACCCGATGTCATGAGGCTTACAAGTGCATGCACCAATCCAACCAGGAAATAGACATTAACAAAAAATAACAACACAAGTAAAGAGACAATAAAAATAAAGGAGAGGAATAGATAGAAGCAGACAAATGATTATATTAGTAATTTGATTATGTACAAAATGTTACATATAATACATGAATCTAACGAAAAAAGTAAAGAGCTTATGAGCTAACATAGTAGACATACTGACTGAAGGCCCGAATTCTCCTGATTCATGAAGAAAGTGAGTAATGTTGTTGAAGCTGAAACAAAAAAGTTTGAAGGGGCTGAGAAAGCTGACAGTTTAGGTATATTTGTGACCACCCACAGGTAGAAAGCTGAAATGCTTACGCATAAATAATGGAGGTGAGTTTACAAGTGCTTAATTCAATAGATTTTGTAAAAATCTTGGTATTAAGAGAGAGTTAATAGTCCCATAGAGCCCCTCTTCTAATGATGTGGTTGAAAGGTATAACAAGACTTTATGTAAGAGGGTGGGATGCATGTTGTCCAAAGCTAATCTCTCTCATGGATTTAGCTAATCTCTCTCATGGATTTTGGGGAGGGGCTCAAAACTGCAGTTCATCTTTGCAATCGATCCCTTCCCATGTCCCTAAAAAGTGGCATTGTAATAAAGTAAGTTATGATCTAGTGATCTGGCCGGTTCAGACAGATCTGAAATCGGACACCGTTTGGTCATCCGTGTGTATGACCAAAGATCTCGAGTTTAGACTTACTAGGAGGTCTTCTGCTCTTGTGAACAAGTGATCCACTTAGCCTAGTGGTTAAGTCTCAAGGATGTGAAGGAGGAGGTCTTGGGTTCAATCCCCATGATGGACATGGGGAGAGTATCTTGCCCAAAGAGATCTAGAGCCTTCTAGAAGCATCCACTTGGGTTAATTCAAGTTGACTGGGACACTTGGCGCACATGTAGTTAAATGGCCGACACATGGCTGGTTAGTATCCACCTGCCCAAGAAGGAAGTCCCCTGGAGAGAGCTATATATAGAGGCATTTGGTTGGGAGGAGAGTCCTCTCTCTAGCACGTGGTGGTCGTAATCCTCGTTCTCTTACATTTTTCGTGATCTTTTGCCTCCTACAACGTGCGACAACCGGTTCTTGAGTTGTTCCTTGGACAACAAGGTCACGCAAGAGATAAGGTCTCTTGGATAAGTGAAAGATTCCACGAGCAGAATGTCCCGTGTTCAAATCCTACGTGCCAGAGTTCGATCCCATATTTCTGCAAAAACATGGTTTGCTTCAAGTTATAGCATAAATGATTTCCTAGAGTCCAGTATACTCTAGAATAGAGAAGTTAGGAATTGCTCAACAAATTGACAATTCCCAACAACTTTTAGCTCAAGACTATGAGAAAAGTATCCTAAGTTGTACAATTTTCATTTTTAATTTGAATTGGTCAAGTTATAGTAAGGTTGACTCAAAGAAAATGATAAACTTTCTTCTACAGTTTACATAGGATTTTTAAGCTCATTAGGACAAAGCAGTCCTCTGGTCGGGTGAAAAATCAAGTACCTGTTGGATAGGAGTTAACCATTGTACAAACATCCAAGCTAGATGTTTGGGACAACCAAACTTCAAGTTATCCAAAACAAATTCAAGTGAGTCAAGAGTTCTCAAAGTCTTGCGAGGGATAAGAATCCCACCTTCATTACTTTCTTCATGCACCAGTCATGCCTAGAAATGGACTAGTAATTTGAATCCACCCAGTTCACATGTTTATGCTAGATTGCAGATCGAGGAACTGTGAACTAGCTAGGGATATTTTTAGATCCACCCTTATTATTCTTTCACTAGTTTGTACTTTGTTCAGTTCATCAAAGTGCAAAATGAGACAGTGTTTTTGAATCATTTGGACAGGGATGCCACCACAGAGATGAGACATGTTCTTCCACTTCTAGAACATCACCATGTTCTTCCAGTTTTAGAACATGAGGCTCGGGGGTTGCCTACAGTAGATATATAGCTCTATTTTCGAGGACGAAAAAAAAATTCCAAGGGGGGAAGAATGTAATAAAGTAAGTTTATAATCTAGTGATCTGGCCGGTTCAGACAGATCTCAAATCGGACACCGTTTGGTCATCCGTGGGACCGTGTGTATGACCAAAGATCTCAAGTTTAGACTTAATAGGAGGTCTTGTGGTCTTGTGAACAAGTGATCCACTTAGCCTAGTGGTTAAGTCTCAAGGATGTGAAGGAAGAGGTCTTGGGTTCAATCCCCATGGGGGACATGGGGAGAGTATTTTGCCAAAAGAGATCTAGAGCCTTCTAGAAGCATCCACTTGAGTTAACTCAAGTTGACTGGGACACTTGGCGCACATGTAGTTACATGGCCGACACATGGCTGGTTCGTATCCACCTGCCCAAGAAGGCACTCCCCTAGAGAGAGCTATATATAGAGGCATTTGGTTGGGAGGAGAGTCATCTCTTTAGCACATGGTGGCCATAATCCTCGTTCTCTTACAAGCATCCCCAAAGAGTTTTGGTCTAGCAAACTAGCTTCATATGAAAACCTACGCATCTTCGGTTCTCATGTTTTAGTGCACAAATCCTTTTCTTTGGGTGAAAACAATCATTTTTATTATCCTCTATCTACAAACCTATAAACCCCAAGACTATCGGTTTAGCCCACATTTACTTTCTTTGCCTAAAGAATGATACCCGAGTCCTAATTTTCTTTTGAAATACAACATATAATCAACTTCTGCAGCAATGTATCAACGTACAAGTGATTCTTATGCAACAAAGCTTAATTCTGACTCTGCCAAACGAGCCAACAAAGTAATCGTACTCTGTACTTTACCTTACTGCTAGTAGTTATTAGTAGTATGTAGTACGCCTCAAGGTGGTAAGGTTCGTAAGCTTCAGTACGCATTCGGTTCAAGGGCAGAACCTTACCTCGGAGATAAGGTTTGTAAGGTTCTCCCCTTGAACCTTACTGCTAGTAGTTATAAGTAGTATGTAGTACTCCTCAAGGTGGTAAGGTTCGTAAGCTTCAATACTCATTCTGTTCAAGGGCAGAACCTTACCTCGGAGATAAGGTTTGTAAGGTTCATCCATTGTAAGAGGTGTGTGTGTGTGTGTGTGTGTGTGTGTGTGTGTATATATATATATATGTATATATGTATATATATACATATATGATATATATATAGATATATATATATATATATATATATATATATATATATATATATATATATATATATATATATATATATATATATATATATATATATATGTACATATATACATATATACATATGTATATATGTATATATGTACACATATATATATATATATATATATATATATATATATATATATATATATATGTATGTATGTATGTATGTATGTATGTATGTATGTATGTATGTATGTATGTATGTATGTATGTATGTATGTATGTATGTATGTATGTATGTATGTATGTATGTATGTATGTATGTATGTATGTATGTATGTATGTATGTATGTATGTATGTATGTATGTATGTATGTATGTATGTATGTATGTATGTATGTATGTATGTATGTATGTATGTATGTATGTATGTATGTATGTATGTATGTATGTATGTATGTATGTATGTATGTATGTATGTATGTATGTATGTATGTATGTATGTATGTATATGTATGTATGTATGTGTATGTATGTATGTATGTATATATGTATATATATATGTATCTATGTATATATATGGGCTGACATATGCAATGTTGATGTTTGCCTTGCCTCAAAGCGGAGTGCTCGCACCTTAGGTGAATGTAGAGCCAAGTTCAAGCCTTTAAGGACTGAACCAAGAGCTTGAAGGTAGAGCTTGTACCTTGAAAGATATTCTTGGTTCCCAAAAAAATGAACTGACAAATATGAAAAAAAAAAAATCAGCCACGAACCTTATGTTCCGATTTGAAACGAACCGAACGAACCTTAGAAAGGAACCTTACCCTATTGGCTCACCAACCGAATCTACTATGGTATGCATTATGGATAGTCGCTATAAGTCTTTTTTCCCTTCCTGGACCCAATATAAAATGTGAAATCCGCAATGATTGAAGGGGACCAAAACATGGCCCAAAATAAAGTATGGATGCAGAAAAGGAAATTAAAAATCAATGATGACAATGATAAAAAACGAGAACCACTTCAACCTCATTCTTGTTTATTATGTGACATAAAATTAATTTTACTGGAAGAAAACAAACAAGTCAAAAAGATCTATCACGTATTCATAAAAGAGACAAAAAAACTGGAAGGGACATCAAAGGTACCAGGTGTAGGTTCATTACTTGAATGGGCGCACGTCCTTCATCATGTGCTGGTAACTCAGACAATGGCGGCACAAGGAGTGTTTGTCTATTTTTTCTCTCATCTTTCCAAACTTGAGTAAATTCATGTCCACTTTCACTTCTTGTCCACTCTGTAAGAGGATCCCATGCAAAGACATCTAAGAGCATTAAAATGGCATCTTTATTCTGCCGAAGTGTGTCCAAGACGTTTTCACAACTCTGTCTGAATATGCCTTCAACACCAGTGAACCCAAGTGCTGCTTGCATAGTCTGCGTCAATCGAAATGGAACAATCTCTGGGATCTTTAAACGCAATCCTTTCTCAAAGCATACATTGTAATCAATATGTACAATTTCTCCTGTGTGAAAATCCACCATAATGTTGTCCAAATGTCGATCACCCAAACCAAGAATATGGCCAACCATGCTCATCACAGCAACACTACCAGAGAATCTGCACAAAAATGAAAGTCACCTATGAGAGGGCTTCGTAAGGAAGCAAATTTCTTGGCATGCTCTCTCTCTCTCTCTCTCTCTCTCTCTCTCTCTCTCTCTCTCTCTCTCTCTCTCTCTCTCTCTCTCTCTCTCTCTCTCTCTCTCTCTCTCTCTCTCTCTCTCTCTCTCTCTCTCTCTCTCTCTCTCTCTCTCTCTCTCTCTCTCTCTCTCTCTCTCTCTCTCTCTCTCTCTCTCTCTCTCTCTCTCTCTCTCTCTGTGACATACTAGCAGACGGTTTCATCCAGCGACCACGCTACATGGATACTTACATGCCTCATAGCTCGAGGGTAGCGATTGGCCAGTTGAGAGTCTCATCACACCGACTAGAGATTGAGACGGGCACAGCCGCAGACATTCCCAGAGAGGAGCGGATATGCAGGGTATGCAGAGTAGAGATGGAGGATGAGGAGCACTTTGTATGCAGATGTAGCGCATATGATGGCATCAGAGGCAGATACGAGACTCTGTTTGCAGGGCAGCCCACCCACCTATGTATTACATCTTACACCCGCCCACTAACACAGGATGGAGCTAGTTAGTCGTTTCAGATGCATTCTCATGCTTGTTGTACTACCCTTTGCATATAGACTATTATACATATCGCACTCCATACACCCCCCCACTTTCATGAGTATCTCCACATGCATACTACGGAGACCTATATCAGCTTTACCAGTTTTTTTCAGTACTTTTATCTTTTCTGATTGACAGAAGATACACCCATGTACATTGATTTGTCTCATAGGCCGAGTTCGGCCTCTTAATAGACGTAAAAACACTTTCTTTCTTTCTTTCTTCTCTCTCTCTCTCTCTCTCTCTCTCTCTCTCTCTCTCTCTCTCTCTCTCTCTCTCTCTCTCTCTCTCTCTCTCTCTCTCTCTCTCTCTCTCTCTCTCTCTCTCTGATATCATTCGAGCGGAGCTAGCTGCTCCCCCTATTGAGATTGAGGCACTCGCTAGAGAGGTCTCCTTTGTACACAGCTTGTGGGACACTACTAGAGATAGATATACGAGGCTGGCCCTCGAGTCATCCAGACAGCTAGCCCTGCAGGGGGATACATCATGCTGGTTTGCACAGATGACATCATGGTTTCAGACACATGGTTTTACCATGGACAGGCTGCCTCCTTTCCAGTACTCTTTACAGACACCCCTGATGTACCTGACACGGGTGGAGATTACTAGACTCATTCGTCAGGATCTGATCCCGCTGGACACGAGGAGGACATGGATTGAGCCTACACAGGAGTTGGGTACGAAGATGGCTTTCTATAGAGAGCATCTTCTACACCTCACAACGGATGGGTTTGTGACTCTACCTAGCTATATGGATACACACCTTTCCCATGCCTTGCGTTGTGCCATTGGCCAGTTGCGCACATCCTCACATCAGCTTGAGATTGAGACTGGCAGATTCAGAGGGGTACCAGCAGATAGCAGGATATGCTAGGATATGCTGTCTATGTCACCTAGAGCCAGAGACAGAGCTACATTACATATGTCATTGCATGGTATACTATGAGATACGGGGCCGTTTTCATTGTCTATTCAGAGAGGGTTTTGGGCCTCCGACTTTCTTTACACCAGACACTGGGCAGATAGAGGAGCAGTCAGTAGAGCATCTAGTACAGAGCTCTGTCCACACTCATACAGCCACTACTGGCACTCTCATAGACCGAGCAGTGGAGCTAGGGAGATCTAGACGACCGAGAGTGAGAGGTGCTACACAGTATCGACGGAGACTACAGCGGTGGATTCGAGCTGTACTTTTCAGACGCCCGCAGTGCAGATGAGGATAGATCTTCAGCCTTGTATATCAGCACATCCCTCCTATGTATCAGCCCTTTGTTGTATTAGTCTTGGTGTTAGCCTTTTCCCAGCTATTTTACATCTTTCATTTTCAATACCACTTCCTTTGGTACTCAGATTTTGTATCAGATTCACCAGTTTTGTAACCTTTGGTCTCATAGGTCATTTTGGCCTTCTAAAGACGTAAATATATCATTTCATTTCATTTCATTTCTCTCTCTCTCTCTCTCTCTCTCTCTCTCTCTCTCTCTCTCTCTCTCTCTCTCTCTCTCTCTCTCTCTCTCTCTCTCTCTCTCTCTCTCTCTCTCTCTCTCTCTCTCTCTCTCTCTCTCTCTCTCTCTCTCTCTCTCTCTCTCTCCCCCCCCCCCATGTACCACATTTTACACTCACCCACTATTAGAGGATGGAACTAGTTAGTCTCTTAGATGCATTCTCATGCTTGTACTACCCTTTTGCATATAGACTACGATAGAATAGCACTCCATACAGAACCCCCACCCCCTCCACTTTTTAAAAAAAATCGATGTAACAAGAGTACAAAATACTTTTAAATGCGAATTAATTTGATGCAAATTTAAAGAATATTATTTTATGTAAAAAATTAATGAAAATATTACACTATGGTTGCAAACAAGTTTTTTTACCCTCTCCCTCATGCCCAAATCGGGCTCGCGAGGGAGGCCATTTCAAAGCCTTTCCTTTTCTACCTTCACCAAACCCTTCCCTCTACATAAAGAGAGAGAGAGAAGGGTGGGGCCGGGGGGGGGGGGGAGAGAGAGAGAGAGAGAGAGAGAGAGAGAGAGAGAGAGAGAGAGAGAGAGAAAGAGAAAGAGAGAATTAGTACTTACTACTAAGCTTACACTTTCACACTCACTATGCCTAAACCAAAGCAAAATTGTTGGAAGTATGTGTCTAGCAAAGGCAAGTTTGGATCGGGTGGGAGTGAGAGATAAACATATCACCTATGTTGTTACAAAGGGGGAAGTGGGGCAGATCGTATGAAAGCCCATCTTGCCAGATTTAGTAGCTTGGGCATTGCAGGCTACAGGCAGCCTATGCAAGCTCACATCAAGAACGAGCTCCTTGAGTGGATAACTTAGAGAGAAGCCAAAAAGTATCCACAAACCTCTTGGCCCACCTCCATCTCTATCAGCTCATGTGATCTTCATCCACATGATGCTCCAGCACATCAGAGCCATACGGGATAGTGGAGGGAATGGTGAGCATCGAGATGATACCATCCATCCTGAGGATGGGACTCAGCCACCAATGCAAGGAGCTCAAGGATCACTTTCTTCCACATTCATACGTGCGGGTTTCCATAGCCACCGGAAGCTTGAGGCTAAACAAGGTATAATGAAGCTTTTCATATAGTGTGGCCTCTCTTTTAATGTTGGACACACACCTACATGGAAAGAAGCCGTGGAGTTAGTGAGCACATTGGGATATCAATGGTGGAGTCCTTCATATGAGGAATTGAGGACTAGTGAGCTACGCAAAACAAAAGACATAATGGAGAAGAAGATAGAGCCCATGAAGGAAGGGAGAAGTATTGATGCACTATTATGTTCGATGGATGGACAGACATCAAAAAAAGAATGTACATAACAAACTAATGCATTGTTGCAAAAGCACTATGTTTCTTCGTGCCATTGATGCATCACAAGCTGCATCTACAGTGACAGATAAGTAAAGCTCAAATTTAAATTGTCGCCATGGGCATATTGTTAGAGGCAGAGTTTCCCTCCATTGTGTGGATCCCATGTGTCACACATAGATCCCGTGGATTCATTCTATTAATTCCACCTTCCATAAGACGGTCTCTTTGTTCACATCTATGAGTTCATGGATCGAATTGGGACTCATCTATGAGTTCATGGATCAAATTGGCCCTACGATATCATACGGGCAGAGCTTGCTGCACCACTGATGCTAGTGGAAGCACTCTTCCATACAATATGCTTATTACACAAGATCCAAGGCATGGATAGAGAGCGCATCACTTACAGAGCTTTCCAGGCATCACGCGACATGGCATTGGCTGGGGACACCTCCTCATGGTATGCACAAACACTAGATTGGCTGACGCACCATAGACTTGATATAGACAGACTACCACACGACTCCCACGCCCCCACCTACTCTCTCTCCCACCAGGAGAGGAATAGGATCATCCATCAGGAGATACGGCATACATACATATAGAGAACATGGGTCAGCCGGAGAGATCCATTGCCACCGAAAATGCTCTACTACCATAAGCATTTCCTACATATCTCAGATCAGGGCTTCATTGAGACCCCACGTTACATGAAGACATACCTACCAGACCACCTCCGTGTCGTCATTGGGAAGCTTCGAGTTTCATCACTATCAGCTCGAGATCGAGAGAGGCCGGACCAGAGGAGTCCCCCGAGAGGAGAGGTGGTGCCCAGTATGCCATTCCGAGATAGAGAGTGAGGAGCACTTGATTACGAGATGCCCAGCATACTCAGACCTACGAGCACACTTCCACATTGAGGAGTCACTCCAGTTGTGCATGACCACATGAGACCAGCAGAGGATGGGTCGCTTCATAACGGGAGCAAATGAGAGACATGAGCAAAGGCTACAGTGCACACATCTGACACAGACGAGCACCCAACAGACTATTACTCAGTTCTTTCAATGAGAGCCACATCAAACAAACCAGCCTTCCAAAAGTATAGGGCTCACGCTCGAGCAGTCAGTGGCACAGAGAGGGCCACGCAGTCCACATACGGTTAGGTATCGACGACCACAACTCCATCGGGACACCTCCCGCATCAGGATAGCCCACGACCACATGATGGAGAAGAGGTGCACCACCATTTGGTCTCCCTCCCGTAGGAGGTATTGAGTCCACTACCACATACTCCACCCTCTTCCACCCATTTGTAACAGTTAGGGTATACACATTCACCCCTCACATAGATCCCCATGTATTAGGTGGCCATTATCTGCGGAGTCAGAGCCACGCTCCCCCCTTGCACCACTACTTTATCTTCACTACTACTCCATTCCTAAATACACCATCATCTTGTTGTTTTCGGCCTACATAATTCTTTTTTTGTAGTGAGTATTTTTCTTTTCATTGCTACACAGAGATGACCACAGTTGTACATGGTTTTGTCTCATAGGCCAACTTTGGCCTTTTGGCCCTCTCTCTCTCTCTCTCTCTCTCTCTCTCTCTCTCTCTCTCTCTCTCTCTCTCTCTCTCTCTCTCTCTCTCTCTCTCTCTCTCTCTCTCTCTCTCTCTCTCTCTCTCTCTCTCTCTCTCTCTCTCTCTCTCTCTCTCTCTCTCTCTCTCTCTCTCTCTCTCTCTCTCTCTCTCTCTCTCTCTCTCTCTCTCTCTCTCCATTTCATTTCATTTCATTTCATTTCATTTCTCTCTCTCTCTCTCTCTCTCTCTCTCTCTCTCTCTCTCTCTCTCTCTCTCTCTCTCTCTCTCTCTCTCTCTCTCTCTCTCTCTCTCTCTCTCTCTCTCTCTCTCTCTCTCTCTCTCTCTCTCTCTCTCTCTCTCTCTCTCTCTCTCTCTCTCTCTCTCTCTCTCTCTCTCTCTCTCTCTCTCTCTCTCTCTCTCTCTCTCTCTCTCTCTCTCTCTCTCTCTCCCCCCCCCCCTCCCTCTCCCCCTCTCCCCCTCCCCCCTCCCTCTCTCTCTCTCTCTCTCTCTCTCTCTCTCTCTCTCTCTCTCTCTCTCTCTCTCTCTCTCTCTCTCTCTCTCTCTCTCTCTCTCTCTCTCTCTCTCTCTCTCTCTCTCTCTCTCTCTCTCTCTCTCTCTCTCTCTCTCTCTCTCTCTCTCTCTGTGACTTATATTTACAGATTTTTTCAGACCCACAGCCACTCGACGACCCAGTTCGATGCGGGGTGTCATATTACACAGAGCAGAGGAGCTTAGACGACAGCGTCGACGACCGAGACCCCCACTCCGGAGAGCCCGTCCACAGAAGAGAGAGATTCAGGCGATTCACGCATGCCATGACATGGAGATACGGAGATGTCAGCAGCGCACCCCTGTCGATCTCGACGTTCAGAGCATTTTGAGGATCGCCATAAGGCCTTACCCACCGATGCATTATATCCTACACCCACTCCAAGCATTTAGAGGGTTGTGATACCACAGAGCCTCCCCTCCCTATACATATCATATTTGTATCACACCCATTGAGCATATAAAGTGCATACCCATAGCACCCCACACCCTTCATGCCAGTTATTGTCCACTCCTTTTATACCCGTTTTTTGTACTCACACTTTATTTTCTTTTTGGATCATAGTGATGTATATGTTTTGTCTCATAGGCCGATTTTGGCCTCTAATAGACGTTAAAAAGTCTTTCTCTCTCTCTCTCTCTCTCTCTCTCTCTCTCTCTCTCTCTCTCTCTCTCTCTCTCTCTCTCTCTCTCTCTCTCTCTCTCTCTCTCTCTCTCTCTCTCTCTCTCTCTCTCTCTCTCTCTCTCTCTCTCTCTCTCTGTGCACTGCGTTTCTCTCTCTGCGATGCGTATCTCTCTGTTAGGGTTCCGACAGGCTCTGTTAGGGTTCCGACAGACTGAGCGCCTCTGGGTTTAGGGTTCCGACAGGCTAAACACACTACTCTGCTGCACTGCATTTCTCTCTGTTACGGTTCCGACAGGCTGCACCTTTTCTCTGTTAGGGTCCTAATAGGCTAAGCTTCTCGACTAGGGTTTCAAAGTGCTGCGTTCATCATCTGCTGTACCTTTTGCAGCACCATCGCTAGGGTTTCATATCTGTCTGCAGAGAAGATACCCCCTCTCAAACTGTGGCGTGCCCCTATCTCCCTCTCGGACTACTATTTCCAACATACAGTACTGCTGTCTAGGGTGCTGAACTGATGTTTACATCAAATTTCAGGGTTATGAATTGTTCCGAGCTGCTGCCCCTTATGGATTGAAACCCTAACCTTAGCCCTTCTCTCCCTCTCTCTAAACCCTAATCATGAATATGCCTAATATACCTATTTTAATCTCCCATCGTAACCCTAACCCTAAACCGAACTCTAAATCCTAAATCCTAACCCTTACCCTTACCCTAACCCAAAACCCAAAACCTAACCCTAAACCCCCCACCTAACCTCAGCCTCTCTCTCTCTCTCTCTCTCTCTCTCTCTCTCTCTCTCTCTCTCTCTCTCTCTCTCTCTCTCTCTCTCTCTCTCTCTCTCTCTCTCTCTCTCTCTCTCTCTCTCTCTCTCTCTCCTCCCAAGTTGGAGGAACAGCTGGCCACCTTAGAGCATACCCTCCGAGAGTTGATAGCAAAACATAAGAAAGAAGGAGATTCTCGACTGAACGGGGTTACCCGCAGAGTCCTCGCCCTCGAAGCCAAGGTGGCAACATTGGAGAAGGAAAATGTGTCTCTTCGGGAAGAGCTTCTTGCTATCCGCAAGCAGCACTCACGGGACCAGGAGGAGTTGCACACTAAGCTTACTTATATGAGAACGAAACTTGACAGCATACGCGAGGAGGGGGAGTTCGCCCCACAGCTAGAGGACATTCGGGTGACTATCAAGGAGTGCATGGAGGTGGTTCAGAGCGAGCTTGAGACTAAGAAAGATGGATGGGTCGAGGTTTTAAAAAAGAACCTTCGACAGGAGGCAAAGAAGAACCACCACCACGAGGAGATCCATATAGTGCACACCACCATTGAGGAAGAGCGGATGCGACAGGCTCGCAGGCTCAATGTTTGTGTCTCCGGCCTCACAGAGACAGACCGATCACCACAGTAGGACGGGCGTCGCTTGTGCACACTACTTGGATACCATGCGGATGAGCCTCTCCCTTTCACCAGAGCCTGGAGAGAAGGACGGGACACCACACGGAGGAGAGCACTTATCATTCAGTTCTCAGATGAGGCAAGGAGGAGAGACTTCCGCAGACGACGGGCGGTACTACGCACTACACCGGGCACCCCCATCTATTTGGATGATGACCTCACATGGATGCAGGTAGAGCACATACGTGCATGCATGCCGCGTGTCCTCCAGGCTCGACGGGAGGGACATCGTGCCCTATACAGAGACGGTCGTGTCATCATTGCTGGACGGCCCATTGACTAGGGATTCGCAGCCTATGAGACAGCATAAAAGGAGGTGCACATCGCAGTCTGGAATTGCAATGGATCTTTGTGGACACATCCAGGGTGCCTCGAGGAGGTGATGGAGGGTAGAGACATGATCTTCTTGACAGAGACACACGAGAGCCCAGGGAGGAGACTGTCGAGGATTGAGGGCTATATGTGGGAGTCAGCTCACCGTCGACAGATCAGATAGCACACCACACGAGCATCGGGAGGAGTAGCCGTGCTCTACAAACAGTCCCTACAGCACAGGGTACAGGTGGTAGCCAGAGACCTAGAGGCACGTTTCATGTGGATACGCCTCCAGCTATCAGAGGAGAGAGCAGCGTATTTCGCCGTCTTCTATATTGCACCCATTGGCTCGCGCTTCACACATTCCCTCGAGCAGCCCTCAGGGGGGGAGGGACCAGACACCACATCCCCATATGACTGCCTTAGTGACACGATTATGGAGTATACCGAGATGGGCGAAGTCTTCCTTGTAGGAGACTTCAATGCCCGCACTCAGAGCCACCAGTGTGATACCTACGACTTTGACGACCTTGAGATGCTTCGTACCATAGAGGATATGTCTACACTCAGAGCCTCAGCCGACACCGCCACACCCACCTCATACGGCCGACACCTACTCTGGATGGGAGGAGCACACCGTCTCATTATATATAATGGGATGGAGACCTGGCCCACCTCGGGTGGTCTCACCTGCGTTCCACCCACGACACCGCAGGGGGGTAGTGTGGTAGACTATGTTATCGGACCCCCGGAGGCGACACATCTCATGACCTCATTCACTATCCCACCCATACCGATTGGCGCTGATCACGCATATCTTGCCCTATCCATACACGGCTCACCATGCATATCCCACCCCGCCACCATACAGCCACATGCCCATACCACCATTCACTTTAGACATGAGCTAGCACATATCTATAGCTCCCATGTTCGAGAGCGCATCTACTCCCTTGATCCCTCTGCCTCATTGGACACCCTCACCGCCCACTTCTCCTCGATCCTCCACACATCCGCTACTCTCAGCTTCCCATACACCACCCACAGCACCGCACATTCGACACGGCTGGGGCATACACCCCAGAATAGATAGTACGATGAGGAGTGCAGGCGACTATACCGACATCTCAGAGCACAGAGTATCCTGGGATCCATCACAGAGAGGGAGGCACGACTTTCGAGGAGCGACAGGAGGTAGAGTTGTTCGACCTTCTCATGAGTAGAGATTGTGCCACCGCCTGGAGGGCCCTACGTGAGCCATGCCCACCTACACCAATAGCAGATCCTCAGACTTGGCACACCTACGCCCAGAGGTTATATGACGTCCCAGGACAGCCACCATTGCCGATCCCACCCACACCGCGTCATGTGATATCCACCCTATTCACGGCAGGCATGGTACGACAGGCCATCCATAGGCTATGGCATGGCTGTTCAACAGACCACACAGGGCTATAGGGCGAGCACTTTATATACGCAACAGATGTAGTTTCCCACCTGATCACCCGTCTCTTCAACCGTGCTTTGGTTAAGGGATTACCTGACTCGTGGACTATGCATACCATTACGCCTATCCATGGGTCCGGCGATATGATGGACCCAGAGAACTACACGACTATTATGATAGGCCATATCTTGGCCAAGATCTATGGGCCAATACTAGAGGCAGAGCTCAGTACACACGCTGAGGCAACTGGGATCAGAGCACCCGGCCAGGCAGGCTTCGGCCGCACTTTCTCCACCATCGACCACATCTTCGTGCTTCGTTGCTTGATTGAGAGCACGAAGGTGAGGAAGAAGAGACTATACTGTTGCTTTGTGGATTTCCGCAAAGCCTTTGACATGGTCCCTCGAGAGAGACTACTACGGAGGCTCCAGGAGTTAAAGCTACCATCAGACATGCTATGGCCATCCATGCTTTGTATGCACGAGTCACAGGCAGGGTACGCTGCAACAGCGGCCTATCAGACAGCCTTGTTAGCACCATTGGTGTGAAACAAGGTTGCCCTCTCTCACCCACTCTCTTCGGTCTCTACATCGACGAGATCATGGAGTATATACAGAGAGCAGGAGGGCTAGGAGGAGACCTCGGAGGTATGCCAGTACACATCCTATTATATGCTGATGACATTGTCTTGCTTTCAGAGTCACAGGAGGGGTTGCAGTCACATTTATAGGCGCTCGATACCTTCTGCATGGAGAGAGGACTCACAGTGAACCTTGGCAAGACCAAGGTCATGATCTTCCATACCTCCATGACAGCACGCCATCGCGCCTCTTTCACTGCAGCTCGAGGACAAATAGAGGTAGTAGACTCCTACGTCTACCTAGGTGTCACCTTCTCGGGCAGCACAGGGGCATTCTCCATGGCACAGGCAGCGAGAGATAGATTGACGCGAGGCTATGCGGCACTTGCAGGATTGGAAAGACGCTGCTTTCAGACACATTTTCAGGAGCCCCGGACTAAGGGGTGGCTCTTTGACACTCTAGTGACACCTGCATTGATGTACGCAGTAGCAGTATGGGCACCAAGGATCACGGAGGCGATGTGGACCTACCGATGGTTAGCAGACCATGGCATGAGCATTACCGATCTCCCCACTTTTCAGTATGACCTCTCTTCCCCCCACATTACCCTCTCTCATTCGGAGAGGAATAGGATCATCCGTCAGGACCTACTACAGATACAAGTCAACTACAGATACACGTCAGGGAGACATGGATATTACAGAGAGCACTTCCTGACTGTAACAGCGGATGGTTTCATTCAAAGACCACGATACATGGATACATACATGGCACCAACTGAGAGAGTGGCCATTGGGAAGCTCAGAGTATCATCACACCAGCTCGAGATTGAGCTTGGGCGAGCGACACATACCCCAAGGGACGAGAGATTATGCAGGATATGCCGAGAGGAGGTGGAGGACGAGGAGCACTACACATGTAGATGCCAGGCATATGAGGACACCAGAGACCGCTACCCACAGCTCTTAGGGGGCCCAGAGAGATCAGGGCTTTATTGGGGACAGAGGACCAACGCCCTCTAGGCCGTTTCCTAGTAGAGCTCCAGCACCGCAGTGCATCACTTCTCCAGCAGCAGATGGAGATACACCTGCCCCCCCCCCCCCCCCCCCCCCCAGACTTATATTACAGATTTTTTCAGACCCACAGCCACTCGAGGACCCACCTCGATGCGGGGTGTCACATTACGCAGAGCAGAGGAGCTTAGACGACAGCATCGACGACCGAGACCCCCCACTCCGGAGAGCCCTTCCACACCAGAGAGAGATTCAGGCGATTCACGCACGCCAAGCATGGAGATAAAGAGACGTCAGAAGCGCGCCCCTGTGGATTTGGACGTTCAGAGCATTTTGAGGATCGCCATGATGCCTTACCCACCGATGCATTATATCCTACACCCACTCCAGGCATCTAGAGGGTTGTGAAACCATCGAGCCTCCCCTCCCTATGCATATCATATTTGTATCTCACCCATTGAGCATATAGAGTGCATACCCAGAGCACCCCACACCCTTGATGCTAGTTATTATCCACTCCTTTTATACCCGTTTTTTGTACTCACACTTTATTTTCCTTTTTGGATCATAGTGGATTGGATCATTCTAATGTATATGTTTTGTCTCATAGGCCGATTTTGGCCTGTAATAGACGTTAAAAAGTCTTTCTTTCTTTCTTTTCTCCCCCCCCCAGAGGGGGAGGGACCAGACACCACATCGCCATATGACTGCCTCAATGACACCATTATGGAGTATACCAGGATGGGCGAGGTCTTTCTTGTAGGAGACTTCAATGCCTGTACTCAGAGCCACCAGTGTGATATCTACGACTATGACGACCCTGAGATGCTTCGCACCATCGAGGACATGTCTACACTCAGCGTCTAACACCGCCACACCCACCCCATACGGCCGACACCTACTCGAGATGGGAGTAGCACACCATCTCATTATATATAATGGGATGGCGACCTGGCCCACCTCGGGTGGTCTCACCTGCATTCCACCCACGACACCGCATGGAGGCAGTGTGGTAGACTATGTTATCTGACCCCTGGAGGCGACACATCTCATGACCTCATTCACCATCCCACCCATACCGATTGGAGCTGATCACGCATATCTTGCCCTATCCATACGCGGCTCACCATGCATATCCCATCCCGCCACCATACAGCCATACGCCCATACCACCATTCACTTTAGACATGAGCTAGCACATATCTATAGCTCCCATGTTCGAGAGCGCATCTACTCCCTTGATCCTGCCGCCCCGTTGGACACCCTCACCGCCCACTTCTCCTCGATCCTCCACACATCCGCTACTCTAAGCTTCCCATACACCACCCACAGCACCGCACATTCGACACGGCTGGGGCATACACCCCAGAATAGATGGTACGACGAGGAGTGTAGAGGACTATACCGACACCTCAAAGCACATAGTATCTTGGGATCCATCACAGAGAGGGAGGCACAACGACAGATGCGAGCCCTCACACGCCGGAAGCGGAGAGCTTTCAAGGAGCGAGAGGAGGCAGAGTTGTTTGACCTTCTCATGAGTAGGGATTGCGCCGCGGCGTGGAGGGCCCTACGTGAGCCACTCCCACCTACACCCATAGCAGATCCTCAGACTTGGCACACCTACGCCCAAAGGTTATATGACATCCCAGGAGAGCCACCATTATCGATCGCTCCCACACCACGTCCTATGATATCCACCCTGTTCACGACAGGCATGGTACGACAGACCATCCATAGGCTAAAGCATGGCCGTTCAGCAGACCACATGGGACTACAGGGCGAGCACTTTATATACGCAATCGATGTAGTTTCCCCCCTGATCGCCCATCTCTTCAATTGTGCTTTGGTTGAAGGATTACGTGACTCGTGGACTATGCATACCATTACGCCTATCCACAAGTCCGGCGATATGATGGACCTAGGGAGCCACGGGACAATTATGATAGGCCATATCATGGCCAAGATCTATGGGGCACTACTAGAGGCAGAGCTCAGTACAAACACTGAGGAAGCCTGGATCAGAGCACCCGGCCATGCAGGCTTCCGTCGCACTTTCTCCACCATCGACCACATCTTCGTACTTCGTTGCTTGATTGAGAGCGAGAAGGTGAGGAAGCGGAGACTATACTGTTGCTTTGTGGTTCGCAAAGCCTTTGACATGGTCCCTCGAGAGAGACTACTACGGAGACTTCAGGAGCAGACATGCTATGGGCCATCCATGCTTTTGCTGCTCGGGCGTCCTATCAGATAGGCTTGTTAGCACCATTGGTGTGAAACAAGGTTGCCCTCTCTCACCCACTCTCTTCGATCTCTACATCGACGAGATCACGGACTATATACAACAAGCAGGAGGGCTAGGAGGAGACCTCGAAGGTACGCCAGTACACATCCTATTATATGCTGATGACATTGTCATGCTTTCAGAGTCACTGGAGGGGCTGCAGTCACATTTACAGGTGCTCGATACCTTCTTCATGGAGAGAGGACTCACAATGAACCTTGGCAAGACCAAGGTCATGATCTTCCATACCTCCAGGACAGTACGCCATCGCGCCTCTTTCACGGAAGCAGGAGGACAAATAGAGGTAGTGGACTCCTAAATCTACTTAGGTGTCACTTTCTCGGGAAGCAGAGGGGTATTCTCCATGGCACACGCAGCGAGAGATAGATTGACGTTAGGCTATGTAGCACTTGCAGGATTGGAGAGACGCTGCTTTCAGGCACATTTTCAGGAGCCCCGGACTAAGGGATGGCTCTTTGATACTCTAGTGACACCCGCATTGATGTACGCAGCAGCAGTATGGGCACCATGGATCACGGAGGCGATGTGGACGCGGATTGAGAGGCCCCAGGTCACCATGATCTCACGCTTGCTCTGTAGCAAGCCCTCCGTTCCACATGACATTATACGAGCTGAGCTTGGCACACCACCGATGCTAGTGGGGGCCTCTTTCAGTTGGTGACCTTTATTCTGAGAGTCAGAGAGCTCCCCACCAGCCGACTCACCAGGCTTGCATTTGAGAGCTCTAGACATTTGGCACTAGACATTTGGCAGAGAGAGGGCATAAGAGAGTATGGTATGCACAGACCTACCAATGGTTGGCAGGCCATGGCATGAGCATTACCGATCTCCTCTCCTTTTCAGTATGACCTCTCTTCCCCCCACATTACCCTCTCTCGTTCGGAGAGGAACAAGATCATCCGTCAGGACCTACTACAAATACACGTCAGGGAGACATGGATAGCACCACAAGAGCCTCTTCCCACAAAGAGGCAACACTACAGAGAGCACTTCTTGACTGTGACAACGGATGGTTTCATTCAGAGCCCACGATACATGGATACATACATGGCACCAGCAGAGAGAGTGGCCATTGGGCAGCCCAGAGTATCATCACACAAGCTCGAGATTGGGGTTGGGCGAACGACACATACCCCTAGGGACGAGAGATTATGCAGGATATGCCGAGAGGAGGTGGAGGACGAGGAGCACTACACATGCAGATGCCAGGCATATGAGGACATCAGAGACCGCTACCCAAGGCTCTTCAGGGGGGCCAGAGGGATTAGGGCTTTATTGGAGACAGAGGACCAACACCCTCTACGTCGTTTCCTAGTAGAGCTCCAACGTCGCCGTGCATAACTTCTCCAGTAGCAGATGGAGATACACATGGCCCCCCAGACTTATATTACAAACTTTTTCAGACCCACAATCACCCGAGGACCAAGCTCGACGCACGGTGTCACATTACAGAGGGAAGAGGAGCTTAGACGACAGCGTCGATGACCGAGACCCCCACTCAGGGGGGCCGTCCCCACCAGAGAGAGATTCAGGCGATTCACACACGCCATGACATGGAGATACGGAGACGTCAACAACGCACCCCTGTTGATCTCGACGTGCAGAGCATTTTGAGGATCGCACGATGCCTTACCCACCGATACATTATTTCCTACATCCACTCCAGGCATTTAGAGCGTTATGACACCACCGAGCCTCTCCTCCCTATGCATATCATATTTTTATCTCACCTATTGAGCATATAAAGTGCATATCCATACCACCCCACAGCCTTGACGCCAACTATTATCCACTCGTTTTATACTATGTTTTTGTACTCACCCTTTATTTTCCTTTGGGATCACAGTGGATTGGATCATACTGATGTATATGTTTTGTCTCATAGGCCGATTTTGGCCTCTAATAGACGTTAAAAAGTCTTTCTTTCTTTCTCTCTCTCTCTCTCACACACACACATATTATCTATGTCAATCTCAAAACATCATTTGATGGGCAAATGCCAACCCTTGTTTCACTCTCTATAATAAGCTATATTGACAGGCATTGTAGGCTAAAACGACCCCTAACTCTCTCTCATCATTTAATGATCTTACAACCTTTTATCTCTTTGGGATAGGCTAATGACCTTATAGCAATTCATCTCTCTCTAAAGGGCTAACATGAAGACTTACGAGCTCAAATTGCACACTTGATCACATGACATGACCACGAGTTGTTGAAGAGGCTGAAATTTCCCTTATCCATGTAACAAATTCAGGTTTGCACTTCTTTGCTCAGTTTCTCTCACATATAGTCACCCCCCTCTAAAACATTAATGCTGGCCATGAAACCCACATATGCGCTAGCCAACAAGACGCTAACTCAAGTGGAGAGAAAAATAAAATGGAATAAAAATAGAGATGAGTGGAGGACATAAAAGGTCACTCTCCCCAAGTCATGGGCTATAGAAACAAGAGCATAAGGAGTGAAACTAACAAGCTCAAAGGAAAGACTCAACCCTCAAAGAACAATTAACTAACACAATGGAAATTGACGGCCTCGAGGAAGGGGGAATCCAACTCTCAATATTTGAGGAGGTTCAAGACATCAAGAAACAAGCATGTGCAGTAGCAGAAACCTCCTCTTGTGCAAAAGTAATAATCCAAACACAAATGAACATGGATGAAGTGGAGAAATGGATTGGGATCATAAGAAAGGCAAAGCCAAGGAATTTGCAACCCCTAAACCAACACTCATTAACATGACTCTAGAGGAAGGACAATGACGATTATCAGCAATGCATGTACATACTACAGTTACCAATCTCAAAGCCTGTGATAAGGTGAAGGATGTGAAGGAGCTTATGGCATGGATAGGGATAGAACACCTATCACACAAGAAGGCTTGGAAAGGTAGAAATAGTGGAAAGAAAGGGAAAACCTCAAAGGAAATTTATCTTATCTTGTGCTTCCCCTTTATGGAGACGAAGGAGCAGTTTCTAGAGATGAGGCCTACATTAATGAAAGCTGGCATACTTCTTGAGGATGATCTCACCTTTGCACAGCTTGTCCACTTATGTTGAAAATCAGGGTGGCAAGAGAAAATGAGAAGATAGCATTCTATAGAGACATGAGTGGTCATTGTAGAATGATGCTGTAAATGATGACTCACCCCTAGCTCTCTTGTTGTGCTTAAGGCGCAAGAGAAAAAGGAGGGGAGGGAGAATCAGAGAGACAAAATTATGGAAACAATTATGCATGAGAAATAGAAAGAAATTCGCATGCTTAATCAGCATACCCATACATTCATGTAGTCACATATACAAAAACACAAATTGTGTACCGTTGAAGTTTTTCATTGAATGAGTTGAAGCCATCACTTGCACACCACAGCTCCTTGTAAAGCAATTGCCTGGGTGTTTCTTTCATTAGCTCCAAAAGCACCTTTCTCTTCACCTCTTGGGGCCATTCTCTTCGTGATGAAACTTTTCGCAAACCTCTATCCTTCAAGGCAGGAAGTAATTTACCATAAAACATATCACTTGGTCTTGGGACAGCTGGGGGCACATGCGGGCTTGCAGTGCTAGAATGATGCCGTTGTTGCCATGCCTTAAACACAGTGTACATGCTGACAAGATTGTCAACCCATTGAATGAGACCAGCTTGTCCACTTATCGGTGTAACAGAATAATGTCTAGCAGCTAAAGTTTTCCCCCTCGTGACATTATGATGACAAAGCATCCCATTGACAGCATGCAAAAGCTGCATAATTCTAGCATCCAACCTCAGATCTTCATGACCTTTGAGAAGGTAGGTATATGTTTTGCCATCAGAGCCGATCATAGTCAATTTTTTGGGCTTTGTTTTTGTTGCAAGGATCTGGACCTGTTCTTCAAAAGCTATCAGTGATATAATCTGAGGTTTTTGAGAGGAATTACCCTCATCATTGGCAGCAACCTGTTTTTCAAGTCCAGGTATGGGTACGTTGGATGAGCTCAGCATTGCAAGCCTAGGAGAAATCTCTGCAAGAGGGATTGTGGCCTTCTTCACATGGCTAGCTAGTGATGCTACGATGGGATCAAACGGGTGCCATATATCACTGACACTGGAGATATTGGATGGAGGTGACTTCAAAGCCAAAATTGCAGCTCGAAGTTGAGAATTATACTGTTCCTGAAATCTAACCTCATGAGGTGTTTCTGGGGTCCTTGACGTGACAGCCATTGTCCTCTCCAAAGTTTGAATCACAGGAGACATCACAGCAAAATAATTTGATCCAGTGATCCTGAGCTTCTCTGAAGAGCTCAGTGTACTGTCTTGCACAAGCCTTGCAGCTGCATCCTTCAGTGAGGAAATGTGGCGTGTAATATCTGCAGAGTCAAAAAATGCAGGAAAAATAATAGAATGTATAAACCATAACACTGTAAACTGAAAAATATGGCAAGCACACAACCTGCATGAAGGTCTTGAAGTGTGCTTAGCCACTGTTCCTCCCAAAGGACAGTTATGCTCCCAAGTTCAGATGTCAATAGCTGAACATCTTTCACCAATTTTGGATGTATCTTCATCTGCACAAGTAAAAGATGTAGACAATCATTATTCGCGAGGACATCCTTTTCTGATTAAAAGGAAATAAAAAACACACACTGGCAGAAAAAAAGTGATGTATTTATCCGCATATGAAATGCAAAGCAGACCCTCAAAATGATCCATGTTTCCAACCAATAACATAAATCCAGAAAACACTGCTGGTTGAGAATCAATTTTACTTGCAGTATAAATCCACAAAATGCAGCTGAATTAAAAGACAATACAATATTTTCCCTCAAGAAGTCAAACAGAAAAGCTGTTCCATTGACAAGCTTTATTCAACTGAAGGAGGTACACATACAAAATGTATCACATTTCTCAGTATTGATTCCATGCATAGGCCTCCTCCAAGAAAGTCAACTTACAATCACTCGGAAGTCTCTTAAATTTATCTTAGGAAAAGCTTAACTGCTTCTATACAGTGTACCTAAGACCCCTAAAAACTAGAACTTTTGTTAGATCCTATCTTGCTTTCTTATAGCGCAACCATAGTTGCTATTCGTAAACGTACAAATGCATTCGTACGTACCCGTACGTATTCGTATGAATTCGTACGAAATTTTTTTAAACTTCCTTGAAAGCCTTTAAACGCCTCAAACGGCTCATTTCGGTCGCATCTTCTAACCATCTTGGTTTTCCTCCGGCCTCCTAACTATTGTTTATGATTGCTCTTAGCTTCAAGCCTTCTCTAAGCACAATGGTGAGAGACAAGCATGAGACATTTGATCTCCATTGTGTTGGTGTGGAGAAAGACACAAAGAAGTCCAACTTTCCTCATTGGACTCACAGATATTGTGGCAAGTGATACACAAGTGGGGCTACAAGGCTACTTCAACACCTAAGCAAGCTTGAAGGGCAAGTGGCAGCATGCAAGGACATCCCCGACCATATTGCATCTGAGATTAGGAAAAAAATGTTGGGCTCTCCTAGCACATTACCTACATCGGTAAGAGGATATGCAAGCCACCCTTCTCATGCATCGGTCTCTACTTCTTCACATGAAGGGGAGTCACATTTTCAAGAGTCAAATATTGGTTCATCATCACAATCACCAACGCAAAAGGGATTCACAATCACATATGAGGCAAAGTGGATTAGGGCAAGCTCCCGGGCATGTAAGGTCCTCTCTCACATGGAGCAAGGAGAAACAAAATATAGCCGACATAGAGATTGCAAGAACAATAATTATGGAAAATGTCTCATTTAAACTTCTTAGTTCAAACCAATGGAAGACTATGGTGAAAGCAATTAGTGAAAGTCGAGATGGGACATCCCGTGCATATAGGTGCACTCATCCAAGAAGTACGAGAACGAATTCGTAATCTTCAAGCAAATCAAGGAAGCATTCAAGTGAAAAAACATCCTAGTTCATCCTTCGTGAAGAAACCCAAGATTTGCATGCCAAAAAAGTTCGATGGTGAAGTTCCGCACATTCCTGGACAAGTAAAACTTTATTTTACATCCGTATGTAGCCTTATAGATACCCCGGTGATGCATCTAAGGTCGGTTTTGTTGGAATCCTACTCTGTGATCAAGCGTTATCATGATTCGCCCCAATCTTGGATAAAGACATGGTAGAACTTCACAACTATGAGGGGTTTCTTCAAGAGCTCACAACCACGTTTGGAGATGACACGAGTCGAGTGGCAAAAACAAAACTCTAAAAGCTACATCAAGGTAATCGATCTACCTCTACCTATGCATTAGAATTTAGGCAATTGATATGTGATCTCACTTGGCATGAGGATTATTTCATGAGCCAATTTAGATGGGGTTTAAGAGATGATATGAAGGACCTTATGCTCACGATGCCAAAGGTTAACACATTGAATGAATACATCATCCAAGCTATCAATGTGATAACCGCCTTTTTAAAAGGAAACAAGAAAAACAAGTAAAGAGTTTTCACACTCGCTGGCACACATTCTCCTGCTCCATCTTCTTCCCTTCTGCTCCCTCCTCCCCCCTACCGCGCTACGCTCTCCCTGTTGCAGTCTTCCATTGTCCCCCTTCGCCACCCGCTTTTTTTCTGACATCATCAATGACATCATCAATTCATAATCGCCCTTGAAAAACTATATACGGAGGGATTGGCCACATATATTCTCAATCTTGCCAATGCCAATCTTGGGAGCTCAAGGAGTCGTGATCACCAAGTAAGTACTTTCCAAGTTCCTGTTCAAGTTCTAGCCTTGTGCTTTGTTCTTTCTTATCTAGTCTAGTATCTTGGACATCATGTTGTATCTTCTTGTAATCTCATAGTACGAGATCCTTTCTAGTTTTTCCTCGTACCTAGATCATCTCCCCGAAGGGAGTTCTTGTAAAACAAATATCTTGCGTCATACCTATAGTCAGGGTGTGGGATCTCTTGTAGGATCTCTAGTCTAGTTGTTCATGCCTATCAGTCCCGGATTATGAGGACTTCTTGTATGTAGCACTATCCTCTAAACTCTTTTCACTTTACTAGGCACTCTTTAAAGATGACACCTCATTGGTTTCTCTCGAGTGTGTACTATCCTCTTAAGCTCATGTGGAACAGACTGAACAGAAATAGGCTCTACTACCTCATTATCAAGAAAAATTGGCTCACATGAAAAATTGGATGGATCTCACTACGATGAGGAAGTTAGAGTTCTTCAGTATTGGGAATGGTCCACAATACCTAGGAGATAGTTTTGGACAAGGTCTTGTATTCATGGTTTTAGACCTAGAGAGAAGTCTAAGATAGACTTTCTCTCCTATCTCAAATTTGATTTCTCTCCTTTGAGGGTCAACGTAGCAGCTTGAACTTTCTCATGCTTCAATCCTACTACATAAGGAGCTCTCGAATCAAACCCATACATAAGCATAAATGGACTATGCCTGGTGCTTGGCACTATTATCTACAAACTCTAGGATAGGTAAGGACTCTTCCCAATTAGTTTATCGTTCATTCACATATGCCCATAGCGTATTCATAGCAAAATCGCTCGTGTCAATCTCAACCACAAAGGGTTTATTGGGATCCTCTATATGCAAAAGTCGAGATGTAGCGATCAAGGTAGTCCGGTGTGTTCGGTGCATGTAAGGTGCGAGGACCGAATGGTATCCGAAGATAAGGTGCGTTGTTACAAACACATATATATCCATTATATATATATATATATATATATATATATATATATATATATATATATATATATATATATATATATATATATATATATATATATATATATATATATATTTATTTATTTATTTATTTATTTATTTAGTGGTATATATACTAGAATTAGATGCAAAACCATTCACCAACTCACTACGAGTGATATGGACAGCCCATAGTGGTGAAATCCCACAAGGCATTATAAAAAATTGCAATTAAACCCCACACAAGTGAAATTGATTGTTGGCTTGTAGCTACAAACTAGTAGGTAATGATAGGCTAGAGGATCTAAGCTCAAATTTAATGAGCATGTACCTTCAGGGCACCAAATATGAGAAAATTGAGTGGCCAAAAATTTCGACTCTGTAACAAAGAACCGGAAGAACCGGAAGGAACCGAATGGGAAGAACCTTAAAAATTTAAAATTCGACGAACAGAATCTACAGTGGTAGCGATTTCTAGTTTCAACTTTTCCATATTTGGTTTCTATTTGTTTCCCTAGTGAAAGGTTTTTTTCCTTCCCTATCAGTTCTTCCGTCATCGAGACAATGATCTTGGCATAATTTCTAATGAATCTTCAATAGAAGCCTGACAAATCTAAGAAAAGCTTAAGCTCTTCTAAGTCTCTACAATGTGGTCATTCTATAATAGTCCATACTTTGTCAAGATCCATTTGGATTCCCTGTTGAGAGATTATGTCAGATATTGGTCTACAGAGACCACCTCATGTGTGTCAGGGATAAGGGCCAGCAATAGCCAAGGTCCCAAGCTCGTTGGAAATCCTAAGGTATTCAATGGTAATGGGGATGAGTGTTGCATGATCGCCACATGGAAGCACTAGACCATTCCAAATCATTACTATTTTGAATGCAAGAGGATATAATGGATGGGAGGAAAGTGACATACACATCATTTACTAGTCTTTGATTTTCAAGCTTTGAGAGATTCTAGCTCTCACATTTGGTATTCAGAGCTTACTTTGGAAGTTCCTTGGAATTTTTCGCGTGAATTATAGGCCGTCTCGGGATCTATGACTCAGTCACTATCATCGAGTTCATCTGCAGCTTCTATCGGGAGTTGTCGCATGCGTTGCAGAACCCCCTTCGTGAACTAAAAAGATTGGGAGGAGACCCCCCTTAGAGGAGCTTCAGCTCCCCCCAAGAGAAGACCACGCACCCACGGTGCTGAGAGAGAGACCAAACTACTACAGATTCATGCACGTAACAGCCCGAGTTGAGAGGAGAGCTCTCTCTTCTTGTTGTTGAGAGAAAAACAAAACTTCTCAGGTATTTATATCTGTCCGTTGAGCCTTCCAAAGCTCATGCGGGATAATAGGAATAGCCAGCGCTTGTTCATGGTTGAGGAAGAACAGAGAGGAAAGAAAATTCGAATTCTCTCTCATAAACCATAGCTAAGCTCTTCTATTCTAGCTTATTTGAACCACCTAGCTCCACTCATTTGGCCATATCCTCACTGAGAGTCCTTTCCATTGAATGGTTAGAAGCTACCTTTTGGATCCACTTTCAAACTTGTACAGAGCTTCAAACTTGGCTGTTTGACATCGAGGACCCCGTTCGAGTACTTCTTTGATGCAATAATCATCGAGAGACTCTTGGAGAAGCAAGACGAGTGTGTGTGAATCATCTCGAGCACCTGCACACGCCTCCACATCAAGTTTTTGGACTCAAAGATAAGTTTTTTGGTCAATTTTGATGCATTCTTCCTCTCTTCATGCATCATGGTGCACATATAGGGCAGATTCGGTGCTACACACCTAAAGTTTTTTTTCGTTCATGAGGTGCGGTGCTTCCGGTGCCATAAATCATCGTTACATAATTTAAAAAAAATATTACTTAAAAAACAGATGTATGTTGTGACGAATTTTCTTCTTCCACTTTGTGACCTTAGTGAACTTCAACCCATGAGCATATGAGCATAGCCTTGAGGCTCGAACCTTCAATGATCAATCCTTACGTATAACTAGTCATGAGCCTTAGCCTTTGATTTCTACTTGATTCTTGAATCTTGTGAGAGAGCGAGAGATTCCACACACATACACACAGATTATTAGCCAATAACCAATGTCAACGCATACATTGAGAGAGAGTTTATTAGCTAATAGTGAACTATAATACATGCTTTCTTTATTTGTGGTATAAATGTCAGAATATATGTATATAATACATCTTTTGGGTATATGTGTATTTGTAACAATGCACCTTACGCACCTTACCTAAGGATACCATTCGGTCCTCGCACCTTACGCGCACCGAATTGAACGCACCGAATGCACTGGACTGCCTTGTGCACATAGGACAAGCATTTTGCATGGCATGCATGGTATGTGATTAGTTAGAAGCTTGTTCAGCTCTTCACTTTGCGTGAAAGTAGTGTTGCAGGTACAGCTAGCACTTGGTTTTGCAGGTACAACCATGAAGATATAAGAACTTGCAATGTTCTTATTGTTCTACTCTACCGAAAGCACGAGGATTATTGCAAAGGCATGTATGTATGTGCATATATATATATATATATATATATATATATATATATATATATATATATATATATATATATATATATATATATATATATATATATATATATATATATATATATATATATATATATATATATGCACATACATATTGCAAAGGCATGTATGTATGTGCATATATATATATATATATATATATATATATATATGTGTGTGTGTGTGTGTGTGTGTGTGTGTGTGTGTGTGTGTGTGTGTATATATATATATATATATATATATATATAGTGCCTTCCGACACTGTTTGTTTGGAGAAATGCGTGTATTGGACTTAGTTTCATTTTTCTAATTTCATTTTTGAGCCGTTATGCTACCGAAATTTTTCAGATTTAGTATGCATATGTATAAAAAGTAGATAAAGTATACTGAAAGTTTCTTTTTTGTTATTTCTTTTATGCAAAGGCTTGTGATTTGTCTATTTCCACCGCCACTTGGATATCTTAGGTCTACGTAGAGCGTAAAAGCTTTAAACCAAAGAAAAAAAAAAAAAACATTTAAAAAAAACCTACACCTTATCCTAACATGGGTTTAGGAAGCTCTTCACCGGTTAGGATTGATACACTCATGTATGAGCATAGTTAAGACCCCATAGAGACCATGAGTGCTAGGATAGCACACTTAGAAAGCGCACTTCATGACATCTTGGAACACGTGCTTGGGTCCAAGAAAGAGGAAGTGACACCTGAGACCCCAAAAGTCCCTAGAGATAGCATACTAGTCAGAGAGGCCCGATGGCAGTTTAAGAACCTTAAGTCACCTAGATATCATGGCTCGACTAATGCTAGGATTGTTGATGTTGTTTAGCAGTGGCTCAACAAGTAGGAGCAGTGCCTCCGCTTATGCCTTATCCTCAACATAAGCATAAAATTTAGCAGGCCACTTATAACCTCATGGACATCGCCCATAGGTGGTGGCCTAAGATAGAACAAGACAAGAAAGAGCCCACGATTTAGGGACAATTTAAAGTCTTGTTCTACAATAATTTTGTACCGCCTGACGAGAGGTCTAGAGCGCTAGACACTTGATTCTTCATCCGCCAGAAGAATCAAACCGTTCAAGAGTACTCGAGTAAGTATAGAGAGATACTTCTTAAAGTACCTAGTACTATCCTTGAGTTTCTCCAAGTCCACAAGTTCCTCTTGGGACCAAGGGAAATTATTAGACCTTTGGTGAGGAAGGAGAGATATCACTCCTTGGCACAGGCCATGGAGATGGCTTTAGTCTATTAGGATAGCCACAGGGGTATAGGCTCCCAGGGTCAAAGGCCCTCACGGACTAAGATATGCGGACCCTTCCCCACATCTACTCCTGGCTCAATCAGTGCACAGCCTTCCAAAGAGGCTAAGCAAGTGCATATGACCAGGACAGTTCCAAGAGGGAAAAGGAAATTGTCCTCTCTCTCTCTCGAGGGTAGCGATTGGCAAGTTGAGAGTCATCACACCATTCATCCAACGACCACGCTACATGAATACTTACATGCCTCCTAGCTCGAGGGTAGCGATTGGCCAGTTGAGAGTCTCATCACACCGACTAGAGATTGAGACGGGAAGAGCCGTAGACATTCCTGGAGAAGAGCGGATATGCAAGGCATGTAGAGTAGACATGGAGGATAAGGAGCACTTTGTATGCAGATGTAGCGCATATGATAACATCAAAGGAAGATAGGAGACTCTGTTCACAGGGCAGCCCACCCTCCAAGAGATCATGTACTCTAGAGACCAGCAAAAGCTCTGGTGATTCTTACTAGAAATACAGAGTCACAGAGATTCCCTACTCCAGCCTATGGTGGCAGCCCATACAAGAGGAAGACAGAGTCAGCTCACATACTTCTTTATTCCACGACGTGCAGTAGCCCTCCCTCTCTAAGCTCACACACCGAGAGGGGTGACTCTTCAGCAGGTTGAGACCTCTCAAGCTACGAGACGACCTCGTGCTATAGGATATAGGGCCCCGAGACTGCACCGACACCAGATTGCGGAGATCTAGGCTCGTGACCATCGCGCCATGGAGGAGAGACGATCCAAGACGATGGCTGATCCCGCTGCAGCCATCATGATGGCCCTGACTCCACCTCACCTATGTATCTCATCTTACACCCGCCCACTAGCATAAGATGGAGCTAGTTAGTTGTTTCAGATGCATTCTCATGCTTGTTGTAGCACCCTTTTGCATAAAGACTATCATAGATATCGCATTCCATACACCCCCCACTTTCATGGGTATCTCCACATGCATACTACGGAGATCTATATCAGCTTTACCAGTTTTTTCACCACTCTTATCTTTTCCGATTGACAGAAGATACATCCAAGTACATCAATTTGTCTCATAGGCCGAGTTCGGCCTCCTAATACACCTAAAAACTCTCTCTCTCTCTCTCTCTCTCTCTCTCTCTCTCTCTCTCTCTCTCTCTCTCTCTCTCTCTCTCTCTCTCTCTCTCTCTCTCTCTCTCTCTCTCTCTCTCTCTCTCTCTCTCTCTCTCTCTCTCTCTCTCTCTCTCTCTATGTATGTATGTATGTATGAATGCATGCCTTCATGTATGTGTATGTGTGTGTGTGTATGTATGTATGTATGTATGTATGTATGTATGTATGTATGTATGTATGTATGTATGTATGTATGTATGTATCAATGTTGTTAGCAACGTTTTAGCAACGTACAAGGCAACGCGTTGCTAACGCGTTAGCAACATAGCAACGTTTTGACCTAGACGTTGCTAAAACGTTGCGAACGCAATTTTTTTGTTTTTTGTTTTTTTTTTAAATATTTTGGTTATCTAAGATTCCTATAGGTAATATATGATGAAGTGCATCCTTTTACACATCTAAATAAATATACACACATGTAAATTATGAATTAAAAGTAGACATGCGACATTTCGTATGTATATTACACATGCATATATACATACATATTACATACACACATATACATACATATTACATACATACATGCATACAACATGCATGCATTCATTCATCATGCATGCATGCATTCATCATATATATATATATATATATATATATATATATATATATATATATATATATATATATATATATATATATATATATATATATATATATATATATATATATATATATATATAGAGAGAGAGAGAGAGAGAGAGAGAGATAGATAGTGGTCTACTCTGCGTAATCTTATCCTACTAATACCACTTCCTCTCCTCTTCATTCTCAAATACAACCTCTTTCAAGAAAAGAGCCTCGAATTGGTTCCAGCAAGTAGGGATGGAATTCCACTCCTTCATACTCATCCACCACTTATAAGCTCATGGGCCAAGGTAGAGACTCCCTTGTAGCACATGATACTCTGCTCGGATGCTCTTTTGTTGATGTGGGTCATTCCACTTTTGTACAAAAGTGTAGACCACATCCTTGCTTCGCTCACGATCATCCTCCATAAAAGTGGATGGCTTTGGATGGCTTGTCTTTCAAGAGGAGAGTCTCTCTAGAGCTTTCCCCCTTGTTTTTGTTAGGATGGATCATGTCTCTCCTAGTTGTCTCATGCATATGAAGAGAAGAGATATCTCTTTCCTTCATCGCAAAGAAACAGGTAACATGTGTCTCGAGAGAGACCATATCAGCTTTGAGTTTTTCAAAAAGTGAGGTCATACTACCTATGGCAACCTTTAACATTTGGGTTTGGTCTTTGAGTTCATTGAATTGGTCAGAAGTGATGAACTCCCCATAGAGATTTGTATAATGCTCAACCTCTTTCTCCGCCTCTCTCATGTTTTGGTCTTGCACTCATGCATAAGGAAGTGCCCAACTATGTGGAAAGAGACCAATCCACAAAAGCAAGTAAGCCCAAAGCTTTGCGGAAAGCTTCAAACTTTTCCCGAAGCATAGCCTTTGTGAAAAGATATGCAATGTTATCCTGTATGGGCACGTATGCCAAATTGATCTCTCGAGCAGAGAACCTCTCCCTAACATACTGATAATGCACCTCAATGTGTTTTGTGCGAGCATCGAACATAGGGTTCCTTACAACTTCCAATGTGCTCCAACACTTAGTGAAGATGATGGTGAATAAGATTGACCAACACCCAAATCAGCCAACAAGCATCAATCGCTGTGAAAGCTTCCCTATACTCAACCTCAAAACTAGAAGTGGCCACAATAGGCTTCTTCTTGCTCAACCAAGGTATGTATGAGCTACAAAGCATGAAGCAAGAACCACTGGTGGAGTCTAGACACACGAGTGTCATAACAACCAGCCCTATCAAAGTCAGAAAAAGCATGTAAATCTTGACGTAGTGATCCCCCCTTGGGATAAAACAATCCAAGTAGCCGGGTACCACTCAAGTAGCGAAAGATGTGCTTAACCACTTGCCAATGATTGACACTAGGGCAGTGCATAAACTTGCTGATCCGTGAGACAGCAAACTGAATATCAGGCCGAGTTCTGCACAAGTAAATCAAGCATCCAATAGCCTGCTAATAGAGAACAGCATCAAATGCATCTCCCGCATCATGAAGATCAAACGTAAACTTGTTTCCATAGGAGTGGCAATAGATTTGTAATCTTCAAGGCCAAAACGCTGCAATAATGTGTCAATATATTTTGTTTAACACAAAGTTATTCCACCATAACTTCCATAAACTGAATGCCAAAATAATGATGCAAATGCCCCAAATCTAACATCTCAAATGAGGCATGCAAATCAGCCTTAAAATCAGCAATATGTTTCTCATTAGGACCAGTGGGCAGCATGTCATCAACATAGACAACAATGATCAGAAGCACATCATTTGCACGCTTAACATATAAGGTGCTCTCAATTGGATGGTTCTCAAAACCATGTGCAATCAAGTAAGCATGTATCTTTTCATACGAAGCATGTGGTGCTTGCTTCAAACCATATAACTCCTTTTCCAACCCGCACACTTTGTTTTCATGTCCTTTCTGCACAAAAACACAGGGCTGAAAAACATACACTTTTTCATTTAAGTCGCCATTTAGAAATGCAGTTTTAATGTTCAACTGATGTACATTCCAACCATGATGGGCGACAAGTGCACAGATGCTACAAACGGTAGTCATTCGACATGTGGGGTGCAAAGGTCTCATCAAAATCAATGCCTCTTTCTTGAGCATAGCCTTTTGCAACAAGCCTAGCCTTATACCTGTCAACTTCTCCGTCAGGCTTACGCTTGAGCTTCTATACGCATTTAATGCCAATGGCCTTCTTACCTCGAGCCAAATCACATAAAGACAAAAAACCATTCTTCATAATAGCATCATATTCTGATCGCATAGAAGCCATCCAATTTTTTGAATTTTTGGCTTCATCAAAAAAAACAGGCTTGTTCTATCACAAAGACTAGAAGAAGCCATTGCATAGGAATCTGATGCAAAAGAAGCACTATGAGAGCATGAACGAGTACGTTAGGACAGAGGTGCTTCTAATTTGCTATCTCGCAAAGTCTGCACCAGTCATTTAGGCATAGTTTTTGCCTCCTCTATATAAGCCCTCTCATCAACAAGTGCATCATGTAAATCTGCATCACAAATAGAATGATGTGCATCATCATGTGGAACCCGTAAAGGCTGAGAAATTACCTCATTTTGATCGGCACTTGACTTGATTGTCCACCTGTAAAAAGAGGTGGCAAAGTGTCATACACATCTTTGGAGCTAATTAATGTCTCCTTAGTATATGAAAATAATGGCTGAGTTGCATCTTCCACAAAAACATCAAAGCTAACCAAAATACGTTTAGTCCGTGGATGATACAGACAATATCCTTTGCTTTCCGAATTGTACCCAACAAAAATACATTTCACTACTTTAACATCCAATTTCCTGCGTTGTTGTTCAGGCCCTAATGCATATGCTAGACAACCAAAGACACGAAGATCAGGAACACGTCGCTTGCGACAATGCCAAGCCTCATATGGACTGATAGACTTCAGTGTTTTAGTGGGACACTTATTAAGTACATATGTTGCACACATAACAGCCTCAAGCCAGAAGCTATGTGGTAAAGCCTGACTTTTGACCATACACCTTGCCATCTCCATGAGTGACTTGTGCTTTCTTTCAACAACTCCATTGTGTTGAGGTGTATATGGCACTACACACTAATGTTTTATTCTATGTTCAGCCAGAATTGCATTAAAATCAGAAGACATGTACTCCCCTCCTCGATCAGAACGAAGGGTGCCCATTTTACATGCTTGCAGATTTTCAGCCAAAACCAAAAACTGTTTGAAGCAAATAAACACTTCCGACTTTACTTTCAATGGATACATCCATGGATGCTTGGAAAAATCATCAATGAAAGTCACGAAGTAAAGGTAGTTCCCAAAAGATGTTGTCTGCGTAAGACCTCGGACATCACTGTGAACAAGCTGCAATTTCTGAGTATCCCGTATTGAACCATCTTTTGAGAAGGAGGAACACTATCTTTTGCCCAAAATACAGCCTTCACAGACATGTTTATTAGGTGCCTCAAGTTTGGGTAGAGAGGACACCATTTCAGATTACTACACGCGTAGCAAACTAGCAAAATTCAGATGACCAAAGTGTGCATGCCAAAGCTTTGCATCTCTTGAAAATCTTGAACTCCACATGCTGAATCATTCACAGATTTTGCATAATCTATGAGCTTATACAACCCACGACATAAAATGCCAAAAGCAATAATGACATCGCCATTTGATAGATCATGAACTCTACATCTTTCATCAACAAATTTCACAACCAAGCCGATCTTGACTAATGTTGAAACTGATAACAGATTTTTCTTGATCTCTAACACAAACAAAGCATCTGACAATGTGAAAGAACTACAATCGGCAGTAGTCAAAATGATCTTATCATCTTACCAACTCCCATCACAAGATAAAAGGAGTTGTTGACGCATGTGGTAGTATTCCCTATAGGGGAAGGCTCAAGTTAGGGACATGCTCAAGTGAACTCAAGAAGCTTCGCTGCAAGGTAATATGTTTGGTTTCCCCACTATCAAAGTACCAAACATCTGAGTCTACTACAAAAATGCACTGCTCGTGAGAAGATGGTTCATAACCGCAAACAGTAGTAAACGCCCATTCTTCATTATGCACAAGATTAAAAGACTTTGTTTTTGGTGTAGAGGCCTCTGCAACCACCTTTCCAGCCTCTTTTTTCTTTGCCTCATTTGCAACGAGTTTTGGACAACTCTTTATGACATGATCATTCCCTTTATGATATTTTCGAAACAATTTTCGCTTTTTTGATTTCTTCTAGTCTTTCTTCGACTGTGCAGAATTGGCAGATTTTTGCTTATTAGTAGATGAAGCTCCATTTACCTTTGCCCTTCTTACTAGCTAAGAAAGCTTGATCTCATACGCGCATAATGGACCTATTCTGCATAGGACCGAACTTCCTCCAACAAATCAAATGAGAGACTAACTCCTCAAAGGCATTTGGATTTCCTTTCATCGTCAACAAAAGAGTAGAAGTAAAACTCTGATATGGATATCGAAGACCATTCAGAACACTATGCAGAAGTGCACAAGTGAACTGTCCTGCAAGACTTCATAAACAGATATCAATTGTTCTTTAAATCTTTGATCTTTGTCAAAAAACTGTCCATAGAATCTCCTTCATTCATATGCTCACCCTCCAACTGTTTCCGGAGGTAAGCAACATGGGCCTCATTTCTTGCACATAAGATGGTAAGTGTATCCCAAGCATCCTTTGTTGTTTTGAAAGAGAGAATATGAGCGATAATGGCACGTTTGAGAATATCCTCAAGTTTAATCTTACTTTTCAAGCTTGCGACTGTTTGTGTAAAGTTCAGTCATCCCATAAAGATTCAAACAAAGACTTTCACACCCCCCCAAACGATCATCACAAAAATATGTACATCATACACTGCTGAGAAAATGTAAGCAATTTCTCAACCTTGAACAAAGCATTCAGTGCCCTCACTCAGGCAGAGAGTTTATTATATCTACTATTTTAAAAGTCAACCTATTCAATGCAAGTGTTGACAAGTAAGCATACCAAGCACCCCAGCAATCGCTGAACCTCTGCTGCAGGTTCACCATCTGAAGTGCTGAGACTCATGAGAACTGAGTAGACTATTGCCCACGGAGATGAAAGTGCTAAATTCATTAGAAGGTTTTCAAGCTGCTTACGAACTTCTGATTCAGGATGGTTACTCAAGCGAGCAAACAATTGAGCAGTTATCTCCTGCAAAGAGTGAATGCAAACATGTAAATAGGTTCCGGTCAAAATTCATCAATCCTAAAACCGTACTTTACATACCTGCCATGGCTGCAGAGAAATGGATGAAATCACTTGATTGAAAGTGTCATTTAACTCCACACCATAATTGTGGAGTAAGTAAAGGACATAAAGGGAAGAGGCCAAAGAAAGATCATGCCTATATAGGTTCTTCCTCTTTGACTTTCCTTCATGAATGTCATCACCACAAGTAGATAGACTAAGGTATCTGAGAAACCCCTGCAATGCATTATCAAACAAACAAGCCCTCCTCTTTCTTAAAGTCCACCATAGACCCATTAGCTTATCCACACATATTGCTGCCTGAGTTGAAGTCAATCCAGGGAAAAATGACAGTATCTCTTGATTTAACTGAAATGATAATATTCCTGCAGGAGATGCACCATCTGACTGCAGAGCTGCTGCAGCAGCAGACATTAAGGATACCAGGTGCTGAACAAATGCCTCTAAAGAACCTCCTTTTGTCTGAATTTTGTAACCACTCCAGGTCTCCATTGGTGTGCCTGTGAGCAATGAATCAGTTATTTCCTGTGAAGCATTCATAACGATATCGAAAATATCTTTGAGTTCCTGCTCACTGAAGTCAGAATTATTCACTGGGAACTCTGAGATCAGGATTTTTGAGAACAAAGATGGAATCTTTAAAGCACTTGATTTTGGAAAAATTTGTTTTCCAAGGCTCAAACACCAAAATCCATATCTAAACCATGCCTTTCCCATTTTTGGACACAACAGAACTGCGGATTTAATCGTTGCACCAATCAAATGTTCATGGAGATAAGGGGACATTGTATCCCACTGCAAACCATCATCAAATGCCATTGAAGGGCTCTGATTTGCACCATCTTCCACAGCATCAACTTTCTTGGCAGTTAAAAGGCTGTTCAGCATACTTGGCTTCTGCTTTAGCCAAACTGCAAACTTTAGGCAAGCCTTAGCTCTTAATGACTTGTCATGTGTGGTTAGACCTTGGGAACCAAACATGCAGTTCTTTATTTTATCCCAAAGAGCTGGCATAACAGAATCTATACTCTCTTCAGAAGATTGTACTAAAATACGCTCATAATCAAGTAAAAATCTATCCCCATCTGTATCAAACTGCATTGACGACTGCTTCAAGAGGCGCTGACACAACTCAAAATTATTATGTTTCCTAGCTATTCTGAGGACCTGCCAATGAAGCTGAGTTGTCACTTTATGATCAGGGATAACTGCCCTATAAGTGCGCAATAGCTTTATCCATGGCAAGCAATCCTGAATATTAGCATCGACTGGAAGACCAATGTGTTCTAAAGCATTAAGAAAACCTGAGCAGCATAAGGAATTATCTTTTATAACGTTGGCAGTATGGCATTTAACTTCGAAGGCCTTGATGCAATGCAGTTGCATCAAAAGAGGACCCACCTGCTTCAAACCATCAAAGCCAGACACTAGTAGGGCTTCATCCAACATAAGCCTTGCCTTTTCTGCTTCTTTCAAGCAAACATCAGTTTCTGTACCGCCTTCTGATCTAAGCATAGCTTGCAGAAGCATCTGCTCACTTCTTTGTAGTGCTTGGTGTGGATCCGGTGTGAGATCTCCACTTGTCTGTGGAGTTAAATCCAGGTGAGCCCATGCTCCTTGAATGTCTCCAGTGTCAAAGCATGCCAGAGCATGGATCGAGTTCATATCAAGTCCAGCTGCTGTTAAGGCCCCTGCATAAGCCTTGCCTGCATGTTGTGCACGAAGTGTGTGCAACTCCTGCAACCAGGATTCCAATGCTTCCCAATCAGCAAGAGCAACATAGCATTCAATAGTGCGTGCAATGAGGAATTGCACCCCATCTGCACCTAGTGCATTGAGGGCATCATCTGAACGCAACATCTTAGTGAATGTAACAGCAGCTCTCTCATACTGTCCTTGAGCTTGTAATGTCATCCCATCCATCCAGCCAAAGGATTCCACCACGTTTTGCACAGGCAACATGTCACCTAACAGTAATGATCCAAATGAAGAACTTGCCCAAATCTGCAGACCTGAAATCATGCTTGGTTCATGGGCCCTACAAAGTGCAAGAGATGCAACTCTAAGTGTTTTCAAGACATTCTGATTAGCTTTACTTTTCAAAGTGGAGTCTATTATCTGAGGCCGTTGAAGTTCGCGGATAGCAGAAGCTCCTCCACTTCTCAGGTCATAAAGCCTCAACATTGCATGGTGATATGTGGCTGCATGACATTGAATGGCAAGACTAGCATTCATCAAAGCCTCACAAATACGAGAAAACCACTCCTCACAAACCTTCTTATTAGCATGGAAAAACTGTATACTTGCAGGAGAAGGGTTAGGAAGAATAAGAGACCCTTCAGATGCATTATGGATGTTCTTTTTCAGAGCATCTACAAACTCCAATAGCAACCGCATTGGTAGCAACTGAATGGATGGGGCCCCAGTTCCTGCCTCCCTCTGTGTATTATCTGCTTGCAGTGATTGTACAACATCCAGAAGCATGCGCTCCAACACACCAAAAGTTTGAGTAGGTCCACCTAGATGTGTTCTAAGCCGAACAACAACACAATGCCATGCAGCCTCCTGAATAGCCCACCATGCACAAGCAAGATTATTGTTGGCACAAGTCCTCTCAAGAAAGTCAAAGTCTGCAGATAAGGAGACTCTCACTCTCTCTGACTGACCAGAATTTGCTGGTGCCCAATCTTGAAAAAAGAATAGTCCTTCTTTCACTGCATCATATTTACCATCGTTGTCCCTGGGAAGATTCTGAATCAGTCGTTGCAACCATGAAGAAGGAAGAGCCTGCCATTGCTGAGCAATAAATGTTAATACTGCAACAATTTGCTGAGGCCGAAGAAATTTTGAGCACCTCCTCCATGCAAAGACCTCTTTCCATTGTTTGTGAGTGCTTCCAAATGGCAGCCGTCCATGGCTGGACATGCTTGCAATCCTACCATTTGTCCAAAGGGCAATAGGTGCACACAATGCCAAAAGTTGACTAAACGCTCTCTGTCCTGCAAGTTCAGAGTCACCTAGGTGTTCTAATCCAACTTCAACAACATCTGCAAGACAGCATGAATCAATGCAATTTGCCTGCAGAAGCATCTTCAACACTACAGCCACCTTTTCCCGAACTTTTGATTCCCTGTCTGAGGCTGCAATCAACAAAGCAAACATTATGTTGTGACTGATCTGAATACCCTTCAAATCAGTTGTCTTTCTGTCTGTCACACAAGGTGACTGATGACAAGAACAATCCATGTCCATTAAAAGCACTTGATTTGATATGCTAATTAGCCAGTCGAGTGCTTCCAGCTTTACAGGAAAGCTGGCTGATACATCTAAGGCCTTCTCTATGGTCTTCATACAGTAACTGGTGGAATTTTCAATACAAGATGGACCTGCACACACATTTTCAACATACATGTCCCTGTGGATAGGAATGTCAGCTGTGACAGGAACCTGATTACAACATAAATTGCAGAGTCTATGCAAGCTTTGCACTAGTGCAAGCTGAACATCTGCACAATACTGCAGAGGTGCTTTAAAAGGATCCATATGCTCCACTAAAAAATTTCTCATGTTGTTTGCGCGACCTGCTGTTGCCATTTCTAATCTCGATCCACCTACATCTGTTGACGAAAAGATAGCCGATGCCATCAAAAGTAGGTCATATTTTATCAACTCTCTTGTCTCTGTCTCAGATGGGCTCCATTCCCATGGTTCAACTGTCGTTTGACATTCGTTCTTGAGAGATTTCCTGTTCTTCTTCCAAAACATGGAAAAATGATTTTTCAAAGCAATTAATTCATCAAACAAGCAATTCATCGCGACATGTGCCACATGATCGGACTCATGCCCCAGTAGAACAGCATATGTCTGTGAAACCACTCCTGTCACCAGAGGACTGGGATGCAGCCGCAGGCAAGAAAAAGATGATTGTGATTTGAGCAGTTTAGAGGCCACATTAGGAGGAAGGGTGTGACCTTGAATTGCAATAGCCTCCAAGTTAACCTTTAGAATTTCTTGTAATTGGCTTGATGAGATAATTGGGAAGCCAGATTTGCCCTTGATAGTTAAACTTAGTGTCTGAGTCAGCTCTGGATGTTCTTTAAAATCAAGGCAACTCAATATAAAATCCGCTGCTAAACCTGAAAACTTTGAAAACTTGTCCTGAAATAAATTGGCAAAAAGAGACAAGCAAGCAGCGGCCTCTTTGAGCCACTTGAATGATCTAAACTTTTGGCCCACCATACCCAAACAAGCAAGCAACCTTGGCAGCAACACTTGAAAGGAATCAATTGCATCTTCTGCATAACCAAGCTGCAATATGCCAGAAGTAGCTGCTCGCAAGACTGCAACAAAGCATGATACTAAAGCCCACAAGCGCCTTGGCTCATTTGAGGTGCCTGGTATTGCATCATGTGCTAAAACCTCCATATCTGCCAGAAACTTAAACAAAAGGTTTGAAGAGAAGGGTAGATTTCCTGCCCAATAATTTTGAAAATGCAGAAAAGTATCAATTATTAGACAGCGATCATTCTCTGAAAGATCAGGCATGAGAGCCCAACCAAGAAGCAAGTCCACCAAATCTGCAAAATGAAGCAGGAATATATGATAAAATCGACTGGCGAGGACAGTAAGAGTTGCTAGAAGAGGTTGCAGAAGCCTTGAAGGTGTACCCTCATCTTCAAGAAGTTTCTGGCAAGATCTAAGAACAGAAGGGATGTATCCTTCAGTTGCAGCAAGGTCTGCTGAAATGAGAAAATCTTTCAGACTAATTAACGCAATCTCTGCAGTGTCACCGTTTGAGCTGGCATTTGACAGAAGGGGTAGAGCCCATCCTAGAAACCTATCAGCAGGAGCCCCTGGCAATGGTACTGTGGGCCTTGCATTCATTGTTGTTACTTGCAACGAAGACATTTAGTGCTTTCCAAACATGCTCTTTTGGACATTTCACATGACCTATTGAGAGTCCTTATTTCTCTTTAGATGACTGAACCTGTCCAATGAACCCAAACTAAGAGAGAGAAACGATTGATCGAAATAAGGGAGTTAACCCAAATGACCAATAGGAAACAACAAAACAAAAAAGAAACATACACATCATTATTGTCCTGGGCAGTGGGTACCATATTAGAGCAAGTAGTGCTTCATGACACAGCCTACAATTTCAATATCTTTCAAATCAAGCCCCCTGATATGCAACGGTTTGATGGAATTTAAACCCACAATTACTCGAAACGAGAGAGAGAGAGAGAGAGAGAGAGAGAGAGAGAAAGAGAGAGAGAGAGAGAGGGAGAGAAAGAGTGAGTGTGTGTGTGTGTGTGTGTGTGTGAGAGAGAGAGAGAGAGACAGAGAAAACGGGGAGAGAAATAATGGACAGCAAGTACACTAAATAGAGAAGAAGCAAATAGACTAGCTCCACACACTCACATACACTAAGCCTCGAGGGCTGAATAGTGCAATGCTCAAGAGAATCTTCATGAGCTGATGTGCATACGACTACAATAGGTGGTCTTTACATAGGCAATGGATCATAGCCAAAAGCTCAATGAAAAGCAACATAAAAGCTAAAATCTAGGCATAATTTCTTTTTCACTAAAATTGGATTATGTGGCAATTTTTGCTTACATGGCAGCTAGTGATGATGTGTCATGCCTCAAAACAGGCAAATAACTTCTGAACCATTGGATTAAAGCTTTTTCGCGCTTTCATCTCCACCATTGATTAAAAAGTTGATTTTCAAGCTGTTTTTGAGTCTTCGACCAGACATTAGGAAAATGTCATATATGGTTGGAAAGCACTCTTTGAGCACTACAAGAATATGTAAAAATCTTCAGATGTAAACTTTGACCAGTTTTGACCAAGTCCATATCCTGAGTTGACCAGCAGCTAGAGCTTCACCTGGTGGAAGGTTGACCCTTTTGACAATTAGTCCAACAATTCCCTTCCTAACCTGACACTACTGGTGGCAAAAACACACAAGTTACACACAGCACACACAGTTTATATACACACAAATTCTAGTAATTGTACAGACATCACGTATCATGCAAAGTGTCCACACAAATGCACACACGAGAACCTTTAGATAAAAAGTACTCACACACACACACACACACACACAGTGTACTCTCACATCCCATACTCTTCTCAGCCAAGTATTTTCTTGAAGGATAGAAGGACACATTTAAAATAGCATGTAGATTAAAATAAATCATCAAAATTCTTAACGGTGGCGAGTCCTTCCAAATCAAGACAATATGCTCTTATTTACACCTGCCTGCACACACATATATATACAAAAATTTCACATAGGTTAGAAGGCATACTTCTTATCTTCAACTTTGTTCACCTCATCTTCTTCTTGAACTTCTACCAATCCAACCCTATGACTTATTCTCCTCTTGTTTGTAACAAAATTCTGCTTTTGACTTTTAACTCCATAACTTTTGCATGGGTTAATAGTGTAACAATATAATTCTTTATCATTTGTTCTCCCACAATGTTTGCACTTCTTGAAATTCTTCTTATCTTGATGCCAATGCATAGTTATCTCCTTTAAGCCTTTTCTCCTCTTTTTGAATGGTTGCTATCACTCTCTTAAAATTTGAATTTGTCTTGTTTTGCAGAATAGCAACAATGATGTCATAAGAAGAGGGTAAGCTCTTCAAGACAATTGCAACTGCTTGGGATTCTGTTATGGGATTGCTCATCCTAACTAGTTGTGCCATATAGCTCTTGAATTTATTTATATGCTCTGCCACTGGTGTATATTCATATATACCAGAATGAATTCAGGCAAACCCCAAATTCTTGCATCTCTAGTTTATAGAAGGAAATCAAAAGTAATAAAAGCAATTGTTGAGTCCTTGTTAGATGATGAATATATTGATTGTTTAGGCTCATTCCAATAATGGACAAAGTTTTTCTATTCTAGATATAGCTGTTGCATCTAGACCTCCAAGTGTTTGTCTTGGTGTTGATATCCCTCCTCTTCCAAAACCTTCACCTGTGATTGAAGATGAAGCACTTTGACCTTGAGTGTGGGACTTATAAAATTGTATTGCAGCTTCAATATGTATGCCATTTGCTTGAGCGTGGGACTTATAAAATTGTATTGCAGCTTCAATATGTATGCCAATTCCTCCTCCTATCCTCCAACTTTAGCTCCTATTTCATTCCACAATTCATTAATCATAAGATATTGAAGCCTATTTTGCCATATACGGAAACTCTCTCCATTGAAGTGGACTTGTATCTTCCATCCTTGCTAAAAACAAGGTTTGTTATACAAGTTGAATATGATTAACTCTAAACCATTACTCTCCACAACCTTACTCTGATACCAAATTGATAGAATTAAAGCCCACAATTACGCAAAACAAGAAAGAGAGAGAGAGAGAGAGAGAAATAATGGACAGCAAGTACACAATATTGAGAAGAGGCGAGTAGACTCAACTCTACACACACCATAGTGGTTAGGTGCGTTCGGTTCGGTGCGTTCGGTGCCTTTAAGGTGCGGGGACCGAACCTTACGCCTTAGGTAAGGTGCGTAAGCTGCGTCATTGACATATTAGGTGTGTTTAAGGTGCAAGAACTGAATGTTATAATTGAAGTAAGGTGCGTAAGGTACGTTCCACTAAATCACATATATCAATGATTCATATTGAAGTTGAGGATCAATCATCACTTACATATAGACATACAAGAGGGGAAAATCATATGGGGAAAAAATGTACATCTATGTGTGTGTGGATATATGCCAGCTGTTTGCTTTTATGTGTGTTCCTAGAAGTGCATAGCTGTATTTGAACACCTAAGTACATATGCACATAGGGGAAAAGCACACATGACACAACTATGTGCCTTTACATGGATATATATGTCTCTATAAGTGCATATATGTATTTGAGCATCTATATATAGATGTACACAAGGGAAAAGCATAAAGGGGCAAAAATTGTATGTGTGTGTGTGTGTGTGTGTGTGTGTGTCTGTGGATACATGAATAAGTGCATAGATGTATTTGAACGCTTATATACATGATACAAATATACACAAGGGAAAAAGCATAAAGGGAAAAAAATTGTGTGCATGTGTGGATAAATGCATAAGCAAAGGGTCCATCTATGTGCATGCATTCATGTCCTTCATACATGTATTCGTGTGTGTGTCTCGAGAACTAGAAAAGGACCACAGGCTCAGAGTAAGAAAGCAGCAGGCCTCTCTCTCTCTCTCTCTCTCTCTCTCTCTCTCTCTCTCTCTCTCTCTCTCTCTCTCTCTCTCTCTCTCTCTCTCTCTCTCTCTCTCTCTCTCTCTCTCTCTCTCTCTCTCTCTCTCTCTCTCTCTCTCTCTCTCTCTCTCTCTCTCTCTGTGAAAAATTGCAACAGGGCAGCAAGCCTCTCTCTCTCAACTCTGTGTGTGTGTGTGTGTGTGTGGCAGCAAGCATTGTGTAGATTCGTACATATAGCTCTCATTTCCATGCAAGAAAAAGTAAGTTTTACTTTACATAAGTAATAGAGCACCGATAGGAAACGAATGTCATGAGAGCACCGCACCGAACCGGATGATTGGTGCATTTTCACCCCGAGAACAAGAAGAACCGGATAGCACCGAATCTATAGAACCGTACAGCACCGAATTCATGCCCTGAGGGTATAAATACGCGAACCGATGCAACCATGACACACTCACATACACTAAGCCTCAAGGGATTGAATACTACAATGCTCAAGAGAAGGCTGGAATCCTCATGAGCTATTGTGCATACAACTACGATAGGTGGTCCTTATATAGGCAATGGATGCTAGCCCAAAAGCTCAACGAAAAGCAACATAAAAGCTAAAATCTAGGCATAAATAATGATGTGGCAATTTTTGCTTATGTGGCATCTAATGATGATGTGGCATGCCTAAAAATAGGGAAATAACTTCTTAACCATTGTGTCAAAGCTTCTTTCATAATATAAATTTCCACCATTGATTCAAAAAAATTCTTTTCAAGCTGCTTTTAGATTTTTTATCAGAAATTAGGGTTTGACTTTTTAAGTACAAAACTAGCAAAGTGTTATATATGGTTCGAAAGCTCTCTTTGAGCACTACAAGAATATGTGAAAAATCTTCACATGTGAATTTTGACTATCCTTTACTAATTTTGACCCAAGTCCATGTCCTGAGTTGAACAGCAAATAGGGCTGAAGGTTGACCCTTTTGACCATAATTCCAACATGGTTCACGATAATGATCTATATTCTACATGTTAGATCTTAAACATGTTAGAAAATATGCAACAATTGATATGGAGGCATATAGAAAATTGAGACAACATGAAAAATAGACCACACATGAGAGAGATGTAAGGAGCCTTGCTCCAAATTAATCATTACATTAGAAAGTAGAAGTTACAAGATAGCATAGAATATGCCCTTGATGTTCAGGTTGCTGATTACAAGTTGTCCAATAACTTTTGAAATCTCCAAAATCTGATATATGATCTCTTCCAAGATAAGAATATCCTCCTAGTAAGTATGTTGAATAATACTCACAAGAAAGGAGCCAATAGTTGCACAAGTGGAAGGAGACTACTACCACCCAAGCTCATGTAGAAGAGGAGCTCTCCATGATGTGATATATACAATGGCTATGGAGTGGTCTTTATATAAATCCAAGCTCTACAAAAAGCTATGCGAACCAAAAATTAGAGAATTGATCCACACGCACAAGTGTTATACATGGTTGGATAGCCTCTCTGAGCTCTACAAGAATATGTAAAAATATTTTTGACCATTGATGATTTCCATTTCTGACCACAAAGGCATTGGAAAATGCACATCCATACTTCAAAAAACCGTAGAGGAGTTGACTTCTAAACTCCAGTTGAGTCAGGGGGTGGGTAATTTGCCTATGCCTCCATCATTTGATAGCACTGTGGGTGCGGATAATGAGCCTCTTCATGATGAAATTCTGTCTCATCAAGTTCATGATCAGAGTGCAACTAAAATGCCACGCACAGAGAGCATGAGTTTCGTGGGTGCCAATGCCTCTCCCTCTTTTTCACGTAATCCAAACACATTCAAAGATCCCCGATAGTAATATATTCATGAGAGGCAATATAAGGGCTTGAGTGCAAAAGCAACTATGGAAGAGGCCACTAGAGAGTTGACCAAACTCTTCATTCAGTGTGGCATTCCATTTAATGTTGCTAATACTCTTCCATGGAAGAGGGCAATGAAAGTCGTTAGTAGAATAGGTGTTGCTTGGGAGGGCCCTACGGGACAAACCTTGCGCAATACTCAGCTCTTAAGGCAAACAAAGCTGGTAGAGACTGAAATGTTATCCCTAAGACTTGTATGGGAGAAATATGGATGCTCTATTCTATGTGATGGCTGGTCGGACATTCGTAGAAAGAATGTTTATAACATCCTCGTGTCCTCTTGCAAGGGCACAATGTTTTTACGTGCTATACCGGCCCATGCACCAGGCAGAGTAGTGACAGGTGAATTCATATTCTCACATGTTAAGAAAGCCATTGAGGATGTGGGAAGTGAGAATGTAGTGCAAGTTGTGACCGAGAATGGGTCCAAATGTGTGTCGATGGGGCGTATGATTGAAGAGGCATACCCCAAGATTACATGGACACTCCCATAGTTTAGATTTGCTTATGGAAGACATTGGGGCACTTCCATGGGTGAAATCGATCCTTGATAAAGCAAAATTCATTGTGAAATTTGTCACTAGTAAACCAAAAGTATTGAACATCTTTCGTGCCCACTCTACCTTGGATTTCCAGAAACCCTCTATCACACGGTTTTGTTACGTGTATATAGTACTTGATAGAGTCCTTAGAGTAAGAAAAGGGCTTCTACGTAGGGTGGTGGCTGAGGATTGGTACAACATTCAAGAGGTCAGAGAATGAGACTCTCTGTTCACACAGTTCTCAGCGCTCGTTATGGGAGATGATCAATTTTGGACAAAGGGGGATACGTTGGTAGCTTCCATTCAGCCAATGTACAGTGTTCTTCGCATCACAGATATGGAGGGAAGCACACTTGGTCTTGTATATGAGTACATTGGTCGTATACAAGAAAGCATCCAGAAAGTTGTCGGACTCTCGAACATTGAGTAAGTTTGTGAATTCATATTATGATGTATCATGTACTAAATTATAATAGTAATTTATCATGATTCATATGTTTATAACTTCATTGTTTATTATATTATATATAGGAAGACCACTTTATGTGATGCAGTGAGAAAAAGATGGGATTGGTTTCATAAACCAATCCATGCCGTTGCTCATATTCTTCATCCATTATGGAGAAGTGATAGATAGATAGATAGATGGATAGATAGATAGATAGATACATACATAGGTAAGATAGATAGACAACAATTTACAAACATTGAGCTAGAGGATAGCTGGATTGACTACATCATGGGATGGAGCGGAAGTGATGTTTGTATTTTGTCACAGTTATAGAGAGAGAGATTGCAGTTCCGTAGCATGGA